>OY759271.1:12514897-12702397 GCA_963662155.1 Lamellibrachia columna | reverse complement strand
CGGGCCGCGGGCTTGCGGGCCGCGGGCTTACCCATCTTTGGCCCGTGGGTATGGGCCGGGCCTGGGCCTGAAACTTGCGGGCCGGGCCGGGCCGGGCCGGGCCTGGGCCAAACATTCACGGTCTGGGTCGGGCCTGGGCCTAAATTCTAGTTTGCGGGCCTGGGCCGGGCCGGGCTTGAAAAATTATTGCGGGCCTCGGCCGGGCCTGGACTCTAACTGCTAATTGCGGGCCGGGCTTGGGATCAAATTCTAGGCCCGCGCAGGGCACTAATACAGAACAGTAGCTAATATCTTCATCATACGTAATACATGTATGTATTGTCATCGTTTGGATTTTCACTTGCGCTGATAGGCCTATTGGGTGTTCGCATTAAGACAATAACATTTCCACATAATTAAATAGTCGTTCTCCCAGTCTCTGCAATATATAGTTTTTTTCACATCACGATAACGGTTAATTTAATGCGTTTGCTGCCGATGGATAAATGTTGCGAGAAATATTACGCACCATCAATCAATATTGCACGTATTATCATTCTGGTCATGCAGTGGCGGCCTCTTTTGTCAACTGTTGAACAGTTGATTAGAGCCTGTCGTTCTGTCTCGTCTCGTGAGGCTGTGACGAGGAAACGACGAGCACGTTCTCGGTGTGATGTCGGTTTCAAAGTCACTGTACAAAGTAAGAGTTTTCTACCCATTGCTTGATTGGTCGAACTTCCCAAAACGGTTAAGTTAAAATATATCATCAAAATATCGGTTTCGTTTACACATAGGCCTTTCCACACTACTGATTTGTGACACGGGGGTTGAAAAATAAAGTCGATGATGTGTCATTCATATCATACGCTAGAAGTTCAATGACAGAAATAATAAAAAAATATAACGTTTCCATTCAGAAAGATGAACAAAACATGATAGAAAAGATTTGTTGATCGAGGCGTAAGAAAATTTACGCTCGCTGTTACGAACGTAAATCACATTTTTTATGTAAAAAAATATACAATCGATTCTAAGGGTAAAAAAAAACACGCAAGCGCGCACGCACGAAGGAGCAGGTACGTGCATCAGCCGGGGCATCGTCTCGCGGTATGAGCAAACGTTGGCTCACGCGATGCCGACCTCTGACTGAGCCACCCGAGGTACCGTCGAAGCGGCAAATACCCCCGTGACTCCGGCCGCTGTCGTCAGGGGAACACAGGCGAGAATCAGACATGGATTCGTGGTTCGTGCAATGCGATCGCGGCAGACGTGCTACCGAGAGCCTCGTCCCAGACGGTCTGCCTGGAATCACGAGGAGTCGGGAAATGGATCCGTGGACGCCACTGTGGACAGGGCGTGATGGCGGACGCGGGTAATGACGTGTGCTCGTTCAATACCACAGAGACACATTGCGACATACGACACACTCCGTCTAATTGACATGGGGGACAGTACTTGGTCCGATGCATGTTGGACAGCTGATGTTAACGAATCGTCGTGAACAACGTGCGATATTTCATAATCGCGCATTTATTATTTACATAGAAAGAAACCATTGGTAACACAGGGATAAGTTAGGGCAACTTATGTCCTGTTCCAGCAACTTCTCCAAATTGGTATTGCCATCTTTCCACTTTCTGACCGTGCATACCGCAGCTTCTGCCCTTTGTTTGCATTAAATCGCCGACATACCTAGGATACGATATAATTGCATTTGTGAGTTTGTAAAGTCAAGAATGTTTGATATATAACAACATTTGTATTTAATAAAAAAAGTTAGATTGATAAACTCGTCGATTTTGAGGTAGCACCAACGATGATAACAAACATTTGTACAACTTCATACTATATACGCTACGCAGAGCAGAAGACAGATCAGGGTGGTGTATAGAGTCTCGAAAATATCTGTTGGCGCACCCCTACGACAGTTAAAGGAAGAAGGACCACAGTGGAAATAAGTATTGTTACTGTTGCCGTTCTGTGCTATCCTCGGCAGAATCCAAGTGCGTTGTATACTGTAACTTCATCAAAATGTTTAAGTGGATTCTACCAAATTAAATAAATACATACAACTTACATGTGAAGTGAAACTGGAAGCTCTCCAAACGGTGTCAAGACAATTGTAGTATTGTTTCAGTTGGCCATCTAGGCGTATAAAGTCAACATAAAGCGAGACAATTCTTCTCTTGTGATACTTTATAACGGATATAGATAAATTGTTTAATTACAAAAATGAAATTCGAAATATTGGACGTATATTAAAAGGGGCAAATGTCACTTGTACACACTCATTCCACTTAGCGTGTTTGTCACGTGCGCACCAGTTGGTCAGTCGGTGTAACACACAAACGTACACTTGATAAAGTAATGTTTATGCAACATGTATACAAGTTTAGTTAATCAAGAAAGGGCTGGAGTTGGTCTGTACATACTGCCCCGTTTCCGTGAAGTGAAAACTGCACTGGGACATCAGCACTCCACAGCGCTGCCCTGTGTGTTTGCTTCTATACACCGTGACAGTGAAAAAAATATCCTTTGCCTTTGCCTTTGCCTTTGCCTTTGCCTTTGCCTTTGCCTTTGCCTTTGCCTTTGCCTTTGCCTTTGCCTTTGCCTTTGCCTTTGCCTTTGCCTATGACCATGGGAGGTCAAATCGAGTGTTGTGTTTTGCAACTGACCACAATTTTGCCTTAGCAAAAGATCTATAGAATTCTATAAAAAGACATATATAGAATTCTACAGAGTACAGTAGAATTTAGCATAGAAAACAATGGAATACTACAAGTTATATTGAAATTGTTTATGCCTACTTAAATTTTCCATAGATTTGTATATAATTTTATAAACTTTTATAGAAATCTGCAAAGCATAACAGAATATTGTATTGAAAACAATAGAAACTACAATTTTTTTTAGCTGTGTCCACGCAAATCATATAGAATATTCTATAAAAAAAACAGAATATTCTATAAAAATCCTATGGAATATTCTATAGAATATTTTCTTCATTCTATACAGTTGTTTCCGCATAGCATATTCTATATAAAAAAATTCAATAGATTTTTTTGCTAAGGGTTTGTCAACAGATACATCGCTGCATTACACCAAGCTTTGTAGAACAGTCAGCCGAACTCGATGGTGCAAATGCGTCGATGGTGCAAATACGTCGTCGTTTCACACAAACGTACAACAAGAACGCCGGCATGGGGTCACTCACTAAGTCAAAACAGTAGAAAGTGTGGACAGTTGTCGAAGTGCAATTGTTTGCTGACTACAGTTCAGTGTTTGTTTTGTTTTGGATTGATGGCTACCAATGGGAACTGCAGAAAAGTATCAGTAAATGAGTAGATATATGAAGTATAGTAATACATGCTCCTTATACGAAGACAGTGAAAATCAGAACATAATTACAAGATTAAACAGATGGAACGGAAACAACAACGTATGATAACCAACGAGGAAAGAGTTTTGCAGGAGGACACAGACCATTGAATGATGTGATCAGAAAAAAAAACAATTTAGGTTGGGGAGACCGGGGCTAGTTGTTACATTTTTCAGTTAAAGTCACGTTTTATGAAAAGTATGACAGATGCACTATTTCTCTCAACGCATACAGTAAATTCATTATTCGTGTTAATAAAATATACCATATCATTGATATTCCGCATTAAAGCTATGTAGATATGTGAAGTTTCCCAGGCGGGGTCGATTGTAACAACTAGCTCCGTAAGCGGGGCAAGTTGTTATATCATACAGGGCAAAGAACGCGCGGATCGCAAAGCAAGTGTCATTCGTACATGTTACTGTTATTACATTAATTGGATTATACACACTTATATATCTTATACACAGTGTTCATAACAAGTACGTGTTCACAGCTTCATATATTAAGCTTTTCATTTTTAGCTACCAAAGGGCACTCATTCCCCAGATTCTCACATAACAATCAAATATTAATGGAATATAAATTATTGAATGGAGTATGAAATATTGAATGACAATATATATATGTAATGCGACTTCTACTTGATTGAATGATACACACACATACGCACTCACGCACACGCGCACAAACATCCACATTTCGGGGTATCGTGCAATATTTATTAATTGCTTAAATAGGACTGTGCCATAAAAAAAACAATATTTAATAGGATTGCCATCCAACGAGAAACACCCAGTTGGCAAGTTGACATGGAAGCCATTGGCTTATCGAGAGTCCAACAATTTTCCATCTATGTGTAACCCGCCCTTCTGAGATTTTGTTTGACGCTGCTTTTATTTACAGTACTGGTTATAAATCAGTACGCTAGTCTTCACAAGTGAGATAAAACGTCCACACGTCGTGGTTGAATACATTTTGTTTTTTCAGTCATTATCAGCACACAACTCGTTGGCTGAGCCATCGGTACGAGCCGCCTGAGGGTTGTTACCAATGTAACAACTTGCCCCAATACAATTGTAACAATTGCCCCAAACACAATTTTTGCAGTTGGACGCACGTGGATGATAACAAATCCTGAATTTCAGTTTACCTTCTACTTGGCATAACCCTTTATACTATATCGTAGAGATGTCTTAAGTTTCATTCTCGAAAGCTAAAATTGGCTGCGTGAGATGATATTATGTGGACATACCAAAAAAGTTTTAGGTGGTTAAAAATTCATTTTGTCCACACCACACCACACCGATATTTGGACAGTGTGTCTGCTGGTGGCCTTCCAACCAACTACTGTCGATGGTATATCCACATGTGTGCCATGTTTTCATAAAACGACTGCAACAACTTGCCCCTGTATACAATTAGCCCCGGTCTCGCCATTAGACACGTTGAAATTTTATAGCAGTTATACATTGGGGAATCTAGGGAATCTAGCAAACGGAATTAATATTTCTGAGTTAAGGAAGTAGCAACATGTGCGGATATGAAACGTTGAAGATCGGACATATTGTTCTTCCTCGTGGTTCCCTTTAAAGCGGTGAGGCCGACCGTTTCTCTTGTTGCTGAACTGCTTCGGTTGTTGCCCCTTTCCACTGCTCCCTGTCAGCAGCCTTTCCCCTGCTCTTCACCCTCCTCCTCATTTCTCACATTCCTCTTAACGCAGTGTAATTGTAATGGCGAACAAAACTGAACATTGTCCTGCTTCTTCAAGAATAACAGAAGTAGGTGAACGGCGGTAGCGAAATAATGGCGCTGGAATGACATTCTGTGTGGTGCGATAACGCCATGCTTGCTAGAACAGTGGCATATAATTAAAATGCAGGTTGATCAACACCCAACGTGCGTGAACGTGCATAGGTCGAGATCCTAGCGTGAGTTAGTCACACACGGGACCCAAAGGTGAAGCTGCAGGAAAAGAAGCGCTAGCAGGTCAATCCGACAGCAATGTTGGCGCCACTGAAGCATGCTATGAGCAATACTTGCAGGTCTCCGGTGAAAAGCAGATTTTAAATTAAGCTGTTTGGTGTTATCGGTTTACACACGTAAACCTTAGAAGTAGATATATATGCAACACGACGCGTGGAGAGTATGCAACGTTGCTGCTGCCGAAGTTGTGTTTAACTAGGTTTGCTTAACCACGGACACTGCAGTATTCATGCATTTCAAACAAAACAGACAGACAGGCAGACAATAGTCAGACAGACAGACGTACATATAATTGTTTATTTATCCAAATGTACAGTGTGTTATAATAATAATAATAATAATAATAATAATAACAATAACAATAATAATAATAATAATAATAATAATACTGTTAATTACATATAAACCCAAACACAAATGTTGTTACATATAACGAGTTTCCATCGAGTCGCATGTTCGTTGTAGCCTACTATTTTCATCTTGTATAGGCATTGAGAAGATTGGTGGAATAGTAGCATCGTGTTGCAAGTGCAGAAGCTTCAACACGTCATGATGTGCATTTAAGATAACGAAGCCAAATAAATCGAGTTGTTGTTCAGCATAAGTCCCAAAAATATCGACGGATGCGGTTAGACCACCCGCCGTCACAAAAACGTTCAGCTGACTCGGCCAAGACGTAGACCAGGGCATTCTTCGCTAGACTGGTTTGCAAGTTACAAACTGGCAAATCAAGTCAAATCTCAAGATTAACCTGCAAGTCAAGTCTGAAGTAATTTCTCTGAATTTCAAGTCAAGTCCCAAGTCACCAATCGCCATGATTGTTTTGATTTGTCTGCAGTAATTATTTTTTAACTGGAACGTAGATGAATGTTGCTCCGCCAAACGTTACCGTGAATGCTTTTCGTTTTTGAAAATCACAGAAAAGCGGGACATTTCGTCCAAAAAGCGGGAAACGGGACCAGAGAAAAAGCGACATTCCCTGCCCGAAAACAACAATGTTGCAGGACTAAACAAGAACAGCGCTCAAACTAGCGAATCCAGAAGTGCCTATAGTGAAAACAATATTACTTGACATTTACATATTGTCTATAAGCTATAGTTGGGACTGTTCCCTCACAAAATGCATCCGTGTAAAGTGCATATAAATAGAGTAGGGAGAGTGGTGGGGGAATTAAAAGCATTATCAAAAGTTTCGAGCCTTTTCCCTTTCAGGGCATTGTTCCCAGTGGAAATTCGCTAAACACAGAATCACGAGAAAGTAGATGGATCTATGTTTCCTTCGGGTACATAATTAAAATGGGATTTCCTTAAGTTGAGTGTCTCGTGGGAAATAAAATCTTAAATAACGGTTAGACGTATGCTACTTGTAGTAAATTTCGCAGTAACCACAAAACTCTGCGATATCCCAAGAATGGGTCTTTCCATGTAACCCAGTTGCTAGGGTGTAAATAAACATTTGACTAGAAACCGGAGGTACACATACCACATAGCAGATATACTGGTGTTTTTTGGAAATTCTATCTAATCGACAATAACAACAGCTTTATGTCATAACTGTTTTTACATACGAGTTAGTCAAAGGCTCCGCATTAATATGTTCATAGCAAATAACACATTTTAAAAGTCGATAAACATATTATGTTTACGAATTTTTAGTATGTTCAAAATGTCCCGATCTTGAACATACGTTGCATTGTATATTTAATAGCAGAGCCTAAAACAAAAACTTCAAATGTGTTTTCAGTTTTCCCAGTGGAAAAACTGAGAAAAAGTGGTATTAAAAAGGTACTTCTTATAATGGGGCCAATGTCCCAAAAGTGTACAATTGATGATATTGAGGTCAAAAAATAAATATATTATATAAAAAAAATGTAAGTTGTCTTTTCTTACTGTATATACAATGCTGTATAGTTTCCATAAGTATCAAACTCTAATATGAATTACTTTTTTACAACAGCTACATAAGGTCGAACATGGTTTTTATCATGTGTCCAGCGTCACAAACGACAATTTACAATACTACATACAATCGGAACATTTCAAATGACAGGAACACAGGAAAATCTTCTTGATTTATCTAGTACACATATCAATAAATAAGAAACAAAAGGTACAACGTGACATTTGACTTGGAACCTGTTTTTTCTGTCACTATTATTTTGGTCACATTGTCTGCATTGCTTTTGGGGATAGGCCTTCTTTCAACTACGGCAGTTCTTTCAAATCGGTGTTGTGAATTTTATGCAGCACACAATCAGTAACAGTGATATGTAATCTTTGACCGTAGCATCTGCCGTTTTTGTCGCGTGATTGGAACAAAATGAGCTAAACAAATTACCGATATTGGTGACGCTGGACACGCAATATATCTTTAATTAGTCTATATACTTATCCTTCATCATAAAGTAGAACATCTGCCATGTAACCCTATGCAAACATTGAATCTTTATTGTTTGATTTGTTCAAATATTTAATCTATAATAACAGATGTAAACCGAATAACAACTTGATGTGGTGCTGAACAATTTACAGAATCATGCGATTACGGTTATGAACTCGGACTGTCTGTCAGGCAGTTAACCTCTTCTATATGTGGACGACACTCCTTCGCAAGTGACAACACAGCCATAAGGAAGGCGCATAGAAATGTGCTGTTATGACCATTGTCACCTGACACAACCATGTAAGACATTTGTTGCAGTTAATGAGTAACCGCACCCCCACCATTTGGTGGTGGAATGTTACCTGTTGGAGGTCGAAGTAGGCATTTTTGGTCTACTCATTCATGCAGCAGACATACGCTTTAGTAATGTCCATCTGTAACTTACTTTCATCTTGCCTGACAGAAGAAGGATATATGTTTTTGTATCTGGATTTTCCTTGTTGAAGTAAGCATGCAGGTATCGACGATAGTTAGTTGAAATAAATTTCGTTCGTTCTTCTTACTTACTTACACAGCATAATTCTTGCATGGAAGGAATGTACAGTTATCCTGTCTATTCATAAACTCATTCACTTTTACTGCAGACGACCGGCCTTCACACGTTGTATTGTCTTTTGTCCTGCCAGCTGCTGCAACATTTTAGCGACGTTGCTTCCTATCCGAAGTGACGTCATGTGAAGAATGTTCTCCTTGTCTTGACTAGAATATGTTGCACCTCCATCACAAGTTATTCATGTGCAGCGAGGCTTTTTTTACTTCATGTTTTTTTACAGGGCTCTGTCCGTCCTTCCTCAGTATTACGTCAGCACGGCGTACTGACATTGGTAGAACGGTGGTAGTGGGAGTACTGTTGGTCCTGTTTATCATGCTCCTTCTTCCTGATTGCCTGCGTTGTTCGTGGGAGTACTGTTGGTCCTGTTTGTCATGCTCCTTCTTCCTGATTGCCTGCGTTGTTAGTGGGAGTACTGTTGGTCCTGTTTGTCATGCTCCTTCTTCCTGATTGCCTGCGTTGTTCGTGGGAGTACTGTTGGTCCTGTTTGTCATGCTCCTTCTTCCTGATTGCCTGCGTTGTTAGTGGGAGTACTGTTGGTCCTGTTTGTCATGCTCCTTCTTCCTGATTGCCTGCGTTGTTCGTGGGAGTACTGTTGGTCCTATTTGTCATGCTCCTTCTTCCTGATTGCCTGCGTTGTTCGTGGGAGTACTGTTGGTCCTGTTTGTCATGCTCCTTCTTCCTGATTGCCTGCGTTGTTCGTGGGAGTACTGTTGGTCCTGTTTGTCATGCTCCTTCTTCCTGATTGCCTGCGTTGTTAGTGGGAGTACTGTTGGTCCTGTTTGTCATGCTCCTTCTTCCTGATTGCCTGCGTTGTTCGTGGGAGTACTGTTGGTCTTGTTTGTCATGCTCCTTCTTCCTGATTGCCTGCGTTGTTCGTGGGAGTACTGATAATGAACTAGATCATACATAGCACACACAAAAATATATGTATCGAAAGGATTCTTTCCCGCATGCGTTTTCCCCTTAAGGTGGGCTTCTGGTCCCACTCTTCCCTACGGCAATGGCGCACCAGCGCTTCAGCCGTCGATTTCTTCCTCTTCTTCCTTTCCAGGACACGGGACGTTTTGTTAAATGACGAGTACGCATATATGGGTACATTGTGGTTACCTGATCATGGTGGTCTTAATAGGCCTCATTCAAGTATCAAGTCAAGGAAACTTAGCAAAGAAAAAACGACCAAATGTCCAGTCGCATGATAGTTTAATAAAAGAAAGATAGCTGGATGAAAGAAAGATAGTTGGATGATAGAAAGATAGTTGGATAATAGAAAGATAGTTGGATGATAGAAAGATAGTTGCATGAAAGAAAGACAGTTGGAAGAAGAAGATAGTTGGATCAAAGAAAGATAGTTTGATGAAAGAAAGATAGTTGGATGATAGAAAGATAGTTGGATGAAAGAAAGACAATTGGAAGAAGAAGAAAGTTGGATGAAAAAAGATAGTTGGATGAAAGAAAGATAGTTGGGTGAAAGAAAGATAGTTGGAAGAAGAAGACAGTTGGATGAAAGAAATATAGTTGGGTGAAAGAAAGATTGTTGGATGAAAGGAAGATAATTGGATGAAAGAAAGATAGTTGGATGAAAGAAAGTTGGATGAAACACAGGCCATGGGAGACGAAATACTGGTCAGGGGAGATTGCCATATAGGCGATACATGTGCACTTTGTCGACTTTGCCGTAGCGAATTCGGAAATAGCCCAGGTACGATTTAATATCGGCTTACAGTTACAGTGAATATTTTGGATGCTCTCACAGTGCACCATACAATGTTTTACAAATGCATTTAAATACAAATGAAGTGTCTGAAGGAAAGCCATTGCTTCTTATACTTTGCCACAGTTCAGTATCCTTGTATGTTATGTCCTTTCTCTTGTGTATTATGTTATTTATCTTGTATATTATGTATATCTCCTCGTGTGTTATGTTCTTTCTCTTGTGTGTTATGTTCTTTTTCGTGTGTGTTATGATTTTTTTTCATTGTGTGTTATCTTCTTTCTCCTTGTTTTATGTTCAGTATCCTTATATGATATGTTCTTTCTCCTTGTATGCTATGGTCTTTCTGTTGTGTGTTGTTCTTTCTCCTTGTATGCTATATTATTTCTCCTTGTATGCTATGGTCTTTCTGTTGTATGTTGTTCTTTCTCCTTGTATGCTATATTCTTTCTCCTTGTATGCTATGATCTTTCTGTAGTGTGTTGTTCTTTCTCCTTGTATGCTATATTCTTTCTCCTTGTATGTTATGGTCTTTCCCTTGTGTTATGTTCTTTCTCCTTGTATGTTATGGTCTTTCTCGTGTGTTTTTCTTTCTCCTTGTATGCTATATTCTTCCTCCTGGTATATTATGGTCTTTCTCTTGTGTGTTATGTTCTTCCTTCTTGTGTGGTCTTTCTCGGTGCGTTCTGTTTTTTCTACATAGCTGTTAACAGGAAATGTTCAAGCTGGCCAGTTTTAGTCTTCCACCACAGATAATTCTACCGGTGCAAAATGTCCGATGGCCGGCGAATTCAGGTCACGATTTCAAAGGCGTGCTGGACGATTCGCAGCATAATTGTAATAATCTGTCTCGGAGTAACGAATAGCGGTGGATAAATGACATTTGTAGCAGAAATGGCCAAAACCTCGAGCTAACATGAACAGATGGAAAGGATTGATTAGACGGCAGCGGAGAAATCTATACCCATACCAGAAATAGCCACGAGACGAAAACGAACTGCGCAGATGGATACCATGTATGTCGTAAGAAAATATTGGGGACTGAAGACATCATGCAAAGCAATCAGACTTGCCGCGTATTGCGTGTTTAGCGTGATTGCATGGATGTTGCTCAAATGTGCTTGGATCTATAAGGATCACGGATAAATACGAGCGATATTTTGTGCGGGAATACGTGGGTGAAATCGAAATTAAACGATTGGGTTTTTCCATATTTACGGCATAGCGCTACAGAAATAAATGTTGATACATTCAACTGGTGCCTTACCCACTTTACATGGGCATTGCATTCATTATCTCATACCAAACAAAACATGCTGCATTTAACTTTCTGAAAACTGAACGTTCGGGAAAGTGATGAAATGTGTCATACGGTTCAGAGAGAACGCTTACATTATTTTTCTTGTCGCTGAAGGGACACAATGTCTGTATATCTCCCATCTTAACTGCTAGTTCTTAAATTACGTACTAGTTCTTCCAACTATGTTGGTGGACATCTCAACTAATATGCCAAGGATATGTCAAGTGAGGAGTGTGGCAGGAAATGGGAGGATGATCTAAGGAATGGATGGGAGGCGGGATTTGTGGGAGGTGGGCTCTAAAACTGGTGGAAGGTGGACTCTAAAAATAGTGGGAGGCCGGGGAGATGGAAGGTTTGTTGTCGACCCTGTTCGAATAAAACATTATGACATACGGGTAAATAAAACACGGAGGTAAATGCGATCCAAATTTATTGTCATCAATCATTAGAACGAGTGATTTCTATCGCTTGAAACGATGATTAACGTACACCAAACGTTTCTGCTTGCATGCACCTGACATGTTTAACGTACACCAAACGTTTCTGCTTGCATGCACCTGACATGTTTATCGATGCTTTTGCTGTATTTCTGTCCGACCAACGACAGGATGCGCGGACGTTTCGCCATAATGAGCGGTCTGCTGCAGCGCCATCGGTCGGCTAATGCAGCGGCATCAGTAGAGGTAAACTGACAGGCAAACAAGCCGATAATATCACTCTTCAGAAACGTGGCGCAACATTACACGCCGTCGACTGACTACCGCTTGTACACGATCATCCACGAGCAAGAACATACAAAATCTCACATTCACGATTCCATTGTCGTGTCGTCGATCGCGGCCGTCGCGTGGCGACACCATCGCTGACACGTGACGACCGCGTGACACGAGCACCATTGAACAAACAATTACGATATTCATGATTCACTACGCACACACGCAGTAATGAATGGTTACGGTAGCCTTCCGGTAGGATAGCGCTAACTTGGAGCAACAGGGCCAATAACACTTACACTTTTATAGCTGGGGGATACAATTGTGTCTCCGTGCATCGATGCCTCGATCTAGCTGAAAGGTTTGATGTTTACGAGGTTGCGCACCGATCGTACCCAGGTACGGTTGAACATGTCCAACCGTACCTATAGTCAATCGGCGTCCCGCGATCAAAGTCACGTGACATGTCATGCATAAAGACAAAGGTAGACGATAATTCTCAAAACGAACGTGAAATGTCGGCTGGAAAACGTGATACTGATAGTTGGGTATGGTCGAGTTGTATCTACGTGACCCCTTAATTTTGAATTTCTTTTATATTTTGGACTCTGACATAATTACGTCATTTTCGGTTAAAATTCTGCAAAGCATTTCCAGAAGCCTCGTCCACGTCGAGATCGCGTTAA
Organism: Lamellibrachia columna; assembly: GCA_963662155.1. Classification (NCBI taxonomy): domain Eukaryota; kingdom Metazoa; phylum Annelida; class Polychaeta; order Sabellida; family Siboglinidae; genus Lamellibrachia; species Lamellibrachia columna. Next base: position 12,689,647 of record OY759271.1, on the reverse strand, counting down.
TTAAAGTATGCAGAACCTACTCGAGCACGGGCGCTCAGGTAGAGAAGGCGCTGCTGGTGGCCCAGCAACCGCGAGACGCCTATGTCACACTACATACAGCACGTCTAGTTAGCACAACGAGGCGGCCAAAGGTCCACCCGCTCGGCGGCCAACTCCCCGGGGCTGACCGGACTCGGCGCTTGACGAATCGTCTACCCGCTGGGAGGACAGCGACCGTCAACGAGAAATTACACTCCACACACACTTCACGGCCTAAGCTGCGTCGTCCATCAGTCAATATGTACAAAAACCCGTCACCACACAGTGACATATTTATATATATATATATTTACATACACAAACACACAAGACACATGGATACATTCCTGTACGTACGCATTATTTATGTACAATTCTCGTACTGACAATAATAAAAATCACATAGGGCATAGAAACAATATAAACACACACGAAATAACCACCACACAAATGGTACTCAGCTAAAACCAAGCATGTCCAAATAGGTGTAAAGGAGCGTGTATATGAGAACATGTACAATGTATAATTATAATGGCCTCCGACTCGTATAAAGCGCCTCGGCTGACGAACACCCCCCGCTCCGACGACTTAGCACACAAGGTAACCATATCAACCAACGGAACCGACCTAAGATACAAATACAGCCACGATGACGGAAGTGCGCACGCATCGGGGCCAGCGTGCATAACTGAGATTCTTCCCGTACATTTCAATGTTAAAAAAATTACTATGGTCGCTCCTCCACACACAACACGCACCAGCCACCCCGTCCTCGCGAGCAACTCAACGCGGTCTCACGCCGCTAATCTCAACTGGACTAAAGTAACAAGTAAACAAGACAAAGAACAAATAAAACGTTTGCGTTGTTGGCTCGGGACTGCTATCGACCGACGTCGGCGCAGTTTTATGTTTAGACAGACGACAACAATGCCAAACAATACTTAATAATCTCAGATATATGAATGAATTAAAGCTAATACCTGGGCGAACGAATACCGACAACGAAGCAACCGCAATGTCGCCTACGTTACATACGTCTACGTTACACACTTGAAGACCGACGTCTCCAGTTGTACTGACGCCGACTCAGCACACGCCCAAACGAACAACTCAAGTAACACGTAACAAACACTAAATAACACACCCGGCTAAGCTCTCCGGACCGTAGCTGGGCCAACGGGACGGTTGACATCGTGGAAACGAAGATTGTCGAATAAACTTTTATATAAGTAGGTCCATTCACTTGCGACCTCAACAGCACAAGCAAACGGTGTACGCGGGGCCTAAGGAGAGCAAGGGAACAACTTTGTATAAAAATGTCACTACAGCGAGAGGCCTCGCCCAGCCGTCATTGTGGAAGAAACAAGTTTTAGTCTAGCAGATAAGACGTAGCATCGTTCAAAAGGTGATTACAAACATGACACTTGGTACGGACAGTCTCACTGTGTCAGTCTTCAAATCCTGTTGATTAGCCAACTGAAAACCCAAGATGGCCACCATTTTTGTCAAGATGGCTACAAATTTCAGTGAGAATATCCGTGCCAAATGTCATGCTTGTATCACAATTTGAACGATTCTCCTCAAAAATGGCTCTTATCTGCTCTACTGTTTGCACTGTGCAGCTGTGACTATTCAACATTTAAACTGAGATCACCAGTACATATCGTATAGATCTACAAGTGACGCATATGAAACAAACGAATGTTAGACCGTTTCCATAACCTGCCGCTGACTGCTTGATGAAAATAAGCACCCACTAAAAACTGAATAAGACTTAGGACCGACTACAGAGAATTTGGCAGCAACAGGTTCACACGAACCATAACAGATTACTTTGCTAGGCTAATAACCCACGCTAAATCCAGGACGACTGCCAATACTCGGAGCAATTTACCCGAGGACCCCTATTCAGTCTTGAGCATGATCTGTGTGGTTTGTGAGTATTCATTATTCTTTCCGCAGACCAGTTATGCAAGCCACCTGCAGCTAGAGCGATAGCGTTTCCATGCTCCTTTTGTTGAACCAATGACCCAATAGAAAAAAGGCGTTTGCTCCCAGTTGTGGTCTGACACCTTAAGTAATATCAATATCGGTTGTAGCAGAAAGATTCTACTGTCCAAAGCTGTGTAAAAATGCGCAACATGGAAATATAAAGAAAAGAGACATGCGCTGAATTAATGGTAAGCATGACCAAAGAAGAATGGTGTAAAGACATTTGTCTTCATGCAACACAAACACCACACCACACACGCACACACACCACACACGGACGCACGCACGCACACGCACACTCACACACCACTAACCAAGGACAATGCAATGGTCTTCAGGCATTTCTGAAACCTTGCCAGATCTCTGGTGAATGACAATAGGGACGAAGTAATGGAAGAGTGGCATAAAATAGCACCACAAGCACTCTCATCATTGACATCACAATATCGACTTGTGAATTGAATGCAAAGGTCAAGACACACCGCACTACATTGTGGTGGCACACAAAATACCTTGTTGTAGTAACAATAGTTGTGAATGCTTTATTGATTTCTGCTCCGTCCACAAAACAAGAATAGCGACTTGGCGGTCAAATTATGGTGCACTCAAGAACAAGACTGATCACGTCACCATCTGGAAGACCAGGTGGAACCGTCTTGCGGGAAACGAAGTGGTGAAACTGGCTGCACAGCAGCAACCATTCAAGTTCGTAGCATATTATGCTGAGGAACTGCTACAGAGGGAAGGAAACCAAGGAAGAATTGTAACGGGGAACTGACAACAAAGTCAACACGAAGGTTCGGTGATGCACCACGTGTGTCAACTCAGTCCTGCTGTGTAACACGGGCTTCACGACTCTGACGAAGACTATGTTGAAGCAGCTGGACGGTTTTGTCGGCAGATGCTTTAAGAAGACATCTCGTAAACGCCACTAACACGGAAGTTCGGAACAAAGAAACCACTGAGAGAAAAGAAATATTACACAACAATGTAACTCAAGTCGCGATGCCAAAGCAGGACACCAAAGCAGAACATCACATGGAAACTGCTGGGAGGATGGGGGGGGGAACATCTGACAACATGAAAGAAACCAGTGGGGCTGCGATACAGGGATCATGTGGGGAATGCATAAGACACGACGAATTGGTGCCACCTGATGGACTCGAGACCCAGGCCAATGCCAATAACACCAGTTGACCAAAGATAAAAGAGCAGATAGGAGTCTAAAGTAGACACCTGATGATACATTACCACATGGTCTTGGCTCACCTCATGAGCACCAAAGTAAGCATGTGATACATCACTGATATACCCGGTGGTTGGATGTCTATAGCAGCTGTAGCAGAAATCTGTCACTCGCTTTTTGCAGCACCTTCGTGGATCGCCTCAACACAAATGCACCACCACCAGTAGGTGGAGCAAGTTGTTATCACACACTTCCCATGTCCTGGCATGATTTATACCTGGCATTAACATTGAGGTATAGAAACTGCTCTGCAGAAAGGTCACGGTATGCAGAGAATGATCTTAACATATGGCAGTTGGAGAATGTAAAATCGCTGGAGAGATATGAGTTCCGTGAAATATACATGTAGGCATTAATTCCAGGCACAGCCATCCTTCATTTTTGGCACTGCATTTCTACGCGACCCACATTCTGCAGAGCATTTCTACTACAAGGTTGTTTCTGCTACAACGCTATTTCTACTACAGCGTTGTTTCTACTACAACGTTGTTTCTGCTACAACGTTGTTTCCAGAACTAGGACATCAGATCTTTAGCAGCCGAGTTTTTGGATAGAACTGCACATGGATTGATCACCTCCAAAAACAAAACTGGTTGGTTCACATTACCAAAACATCCCGTCATTTCTGCATAATCACACTCCCATCATACTAGTGGTCTAACCCTTTAGCCGTGCCAAATGTTTGGTGGCCAACGCTGCCAAAATGGATGGAAGATGAAAAACCCAGAGGAAACAGATGGGACAAGTCTAACAATGATAGGCTTCCCTTTGTATCTTCCCACTGGGAGTACGCGCCGGCCAGGTGTAGGAAGACGAAGATAAACACGAGCAGGTGCTGACATCAACCTCACAGTAGACGTCTGGCAAGCCCTGTCAAGACCTCGCTTTGTTAGCTTGCAAAAACCAGATGGCCAGCTGTATCAGTGCCCGGATAACAGGCATCTACCAGCACTGCTTAGCCAGGTATAGCACTAGGACAGGGCACAGAAAAAATCACAGATTACGTAAGCCTCAAAATCCGACCCTTCCAGTTGAGTACAGTCGAGTTCTATATCGTCCTGACTTCCAAGTTCTAGGTTATCCTGTCATCTCTCCTCACTTCTTCCTGAGTAGATACATAACATTATTTTCATCAATGAAAGCGACACATCCGAGACAAGATTCAGCCAATTATGTGTAGCCACCATAAACCCAAGATCAGTAATAATTTTACTACTGAGAAACTGGCACCTACTAAAACACATGTATATTACTGGTGTTAGCGAGGCCAGTTTTCTATCAATACTGATCATGATGGGATCACTGTTTACACATAAAACGTGGTGTGTCAGTGAAATATCTGCCTCAATTTCAACAGCCTATATAAATGTGAACCCCATATAATGGGCCATTTCTGTCGACATACATATATTATATATAAACATACAGCGGTCTCTTGCCATATGGAACATTACCAAATTGTTCCATATATTTGATGTTCCTTGTATCCATCCAGAGGCCATTTACAATAAAACAGTGCAGGTCAGAACGAGGAATTCAAAGTTGTTCCTTTTAAGCGGTTGCTGCTTTCAACAGTAGTCCATATATATACAGATACCACTGTATATCAATACACACAATATTCATATCAAATGTATTAATAGCAAATAGGTAACTGGGAAAGATTTATGTAATTTGCTGTTTAAGTTCAGAATATAATTTTTGCCGTTGAGACGATGAGACATTTTTCACAGACACCGTCTTATGAATCACCAATTGTCACGATAGACACACTAACAATGCTACAGGTGGTGCTAGAGTCATCCCTGGACTGGTGTCTTGTTGGCTGATGTTGACTGTTTTCATCCTGATGTCCTGTTGCCATGATTCACTGCAGGGCTGTGCCACTTGATGCTTCGTTCCTGTCCCAGCTTCTTCTGCAAATAGAAACATAGCCAATGGTCAGCGATATATATCATCCAACAGTGCAGTTCTGGGCTGGTCTATTAGTGCAACCAGCAAGTTGTAGCTCACTTTACACAGCACTCACAAACATCTGGACATTATTGCAAATCTGTGAATCTCTCATAAAAGTGTGTGTCTGTGCATTTCATGTACTGAGGTAATTGATTAATGCAAAATTTTACTAAATTATGTAGACAAATAATATTTTTATCAACATGTTCTCAGAAATTGTACACACAATTAAAAACACAATTTGTCTATTACACATATTTCTGGAATTTAGTGTATATAACAGATAATAAGATTTTTCTGACACCAATAATCGCCTGCTATTTTGTCAGTTACACTGGCACTGTGACATCTACAAAGTAATTATCAGCTGGCAAATTTTCATCTCTGTTTGGGTTCTTGTATATATATTCAACATTTTCAACAGCTACAATGGTTTTGGTGGAAACCTCTACAACTTTCAGCACCACAGCTACCAGGTGGCTTATTGAAACGAAATCCAGACTCGTCATTACGAGTCATAATTACAATGTAATCTTGTGCTTTGCATCGACTTAACTTTATTGACAAATTAAGACCTCTTGGTACAACCATTAACTAACGTATGGACAACATGAGTGCACGAGAAATCCTCACACAACAGCCAATGGAATTCTGCTCGAGACCGCTGCATTGTCTGTGGGATTGCAATAAGCCAATTTTTGCAGCTGAATTGGATGATGGAACAATAGGAGTATGACAGAACAGAAGTGCAATTGGAACATGCCAGGTGCCTCATCAATAATGTCTACATCCACCAGTCTGGCATGTCACTCAGAAGGACTCTATTGTTGCCAACAAGTCTACAGTAGTGGATACAAAGCAAGCAATTGTTGTGATTGGCACCTTGACTAGGCCTGGTTGACAGTTGCTTGTCTAGGCCTGGTTGACAGTTACTTGATGTAAATCGGTTGTGCGTTCACACAATAAACATATTCTATTATTGGTATGGCAGCTGAATAGTGCTTACCTATTTGGCATGTTCACATCAACCAATAGCTAGCCAAACATAAGTAGTGCAACACAATTTACTACACAATTATATGCATTATTAATCGCTGACAAAGAGGCACAATATTTTACCACTACAACTAACAACAGGACAATTAGTGTATATCACCATCAAACCGCAGTCATGTAGCAACATGTCCGCATTGACCTCTTGTAAGTTATCGAGGACTGTAGATAATTATTAAAATTCATGAGAAGGTGGATTTTCATCAAATAAACTGGCTTTTAATTGTTAAAGTTCCTATTTAACACAGTCATCAGTTGCAAAAGCAACTTGAACAAAGTCTACCTTGCAACATACACTATTGTGTGATTATTTTTGACATTTAAAAATTAATATTTGTAATAACTACCTGGTATACGCAACCAAATTTATTACTACACTAGCTATTGCAAGATGTCAATTTCTAGTTATAACTTATATAATATAATAAAAACATTCAGACAATTTTATAATATCTAATCTCCATTGTTAGATCTAAAACGAAACTTCGTAGACAAGCTAAAGTTAAGACAGAAAACATGGCCACGGTATAATTAATTGGGCACACTTAAGTTCTGCATGGATGTTTATCAGTACAAGACTGTGGGCAGGCAATTTGACAACTTCTATCTGATAGACACAGCCTATTCACTGGTGGATTTGCATCAATTCTAACCTGGTGATTTAACACACAAATTGTCAGCACTCTCAACATTCTCAGATTTCTAACTACAAATGACAAAATGTGATATTTTACACAATGCATATAATGCATATGTACACTGTTGCAAGACTGGCAATACAATTACATCCCGTCCCGATAAATGCCTTTGTATAGCAATTATGGGGATGGATTATTCAAATTGACGGCAATATTAACGGTTTTTAAGGCAGTTTGCCAGCTTGTTTTTTTTAAGCACAGCTTAAGTGCCGTTGTCCTAAAATATGGCCAATTCCTGTTAAAAAACATTTCCCAGGCAGCAATAAAAATTGCCAAAAGGGGTACATTTCAAAACCACTGGCACTTCATTCATATATCACGGACCCGGAAATAACTTAGTGATCCGTCCCCTTGTGCAACTACGGAGGTTCTCAAAATATAACATTTCCATGAAATCTAATCCCCCACACAACCACCTGGACTGCCCAAGAGCCAAGGCTGCAACAGAGGAGTCCAGAGGCAAGGTTGAGGCACACTCCCACCAACCGCATGTTTACCAAACCAAGTGACAAGCAGCAACTTCTAGAACCACTCCTCAAACACAAGAACTCTGATTCTCTCCAAATCGCCCATCCTCGAGAACTCATTAGCAAATCACTGCACCACCAAACTGTAATCATCCACTTCATTTAGTCCACAACCTGGGGCTGGCAACTAATGATGAGAAATCATGAGATAGTAATCTATCCATTTTAAAGTACCACTGGCCAAGATACCTTTGATATAAAAGAAACATGTTTGAATAAATTGGAACATTTAGGTAATACCAATATTTTGTGTACCATTAAATTTTATGCAAATTACCAGTCACTGATTTGTAGATCAGACAAAGTACACAGGATATTAATTTTTTTATAAATAAATTACACAGGGCTGTTAGTCATCCTTAAACTAAGAAACTGAACAGGATTAAGTTAAATTGGGCATGAACAGTAGGAATAAAAACGGAAATATTCAACCTGAACAACTGAATTCCAATGAGAAACTAAAGTTCTACCACAATTCAATGAAACTGTCCCATTCGAATGTTCTATGTAAACAACAGTATTCGTTGTCCCATCTATATATGTGTACTACTCTTTCCTGCCCTGGGGATATGTACCTATAAAACAGCTGAAAGCAACCATTCTTATTTTGTTTCACTTGCACAGTATCTCAACAAACTGCTACGTAGCGGATGAATTTTTACAAGACTTTACAATATTTGAAAGTTCTGACTTGTACTGCTTTATGTACCGAGGATATAAGGAACACTGGATACATGAAACAGATAAATGGCCATTTCCAACAAGTTCCGTATACAGCGAGAGTGTATTGTAATGTTATTAGCATTAACAGTGTGCACTAACTGGCAAGTTAATTCTGGTCGCGTTTGTTCTGCTCCTGACATCTTGCCAAGATTAGTGGATGGACTTTGTTGATGTATTCCAAGAAATCCTGCGCATTAATAACAGACCCATGGCTGGAACCCCAAGATGATATCCTGAGCTGGATACCATCTGAACTGTCTGAAGCCTCCCTCCCACAACACTAAGAATAGATTGGCGCTGGTGCTAAAACTGATCTACACTCACAACTTACATACATGTACACAGCTTCTTTATTACTCCTGATGAACCTGGTCTGCACTGCTAGCTACAGGTCTACAGCTAGCTGCGGAGACCACCACATTGCCATTTCGCAGTCTGTATCAGACGCAATTAATTCCTGCAAGGTTGCGTCACTTTTTACGTGTAGATGTTGCTGGATATGGCTTCTGGAGAAACAACAACCGAGCAACTCGCCGGCCAAGTAACGCAGAACAATCCAGTTTACTTTTGCTAAATCTTTTGTGATTACCTTGTGCTACCCTACTACAGACTGATGTTTATAAAATTGCACGATGTCAGAGTATGTAGGACTACCAATGTAGGAACTATTTTGTATATCACTGTCGGTGTGAGTAACAATCTGGAAACAGTGTGCCAAATAAAAAATCAGCTTGAGTTACAAGTGATAATGAAATATAAATTGAAACCAGCATTGATGTGAGGATGATCATCATTTTCTTCTGTTTAATAAAAATACAATTTGTTTTTTAATTGGGTCTATCAAATTACGAGACCCGAATATTGTTCTGCTTGTCAATGGTAATAATCACTGCACTGGAATTAACTGTTTTCCAATATTTTATTTGGCAATCATGTTAATTTGACAAGACAGCCCAGACAGCTTTGATCATCTAGTTCTAACCCACTTTTCATTCCCAGTGTTAAGACAAACGTTAGACTAGAGCTTTCTCAGTTGCTGCACCAACTCTGTGGAACTCACTTCCTATTAGAGCTAAAACTCCATCCTCAACTGATTTAGCCTATCGCAAATCTAGTTTGTTGATGTCCAAACATGTAGTGTGTGAATAGTTTATGTAACATCTGCAGTCGATTTCATAAAAAATGCCTATTGCCTATTTTTGCTCAAATCACCAAAATAATTGATTTTAGATCTGATAAGGCTTAAAATAGTGGATATATCCAAAACATTGAGCGGGTTGATACTGATCATGGACGTGACTTCCATCCTTTCGCCGATTACATGACAAAGTTACGAAATTTCACCAAGGGTTTTCAGCATTTTCATGTTCACTTCACTTAATATTTGATCAAACATTAAGTAATTTAACAGTTTGATGATTTCACAAAAACCACATACAACAGTTGCACAAAACGAGCTAGAATGTTGCAGTGGATACTAGGTAGGTTTGGTTATTCGCAAAATGAATTTGAAATGAGACTAGCAAAAAAATAGAACTGGGGATGCACCTTCAACTCCACAAGAAATATAGTAACATTTCGCTGTCAACTGAAAGCCTACAGGTCATTTTAAACTCGCTTATCCTCCATAGTTCTTCAGCATACTGATCCAAATGTTTACGACTGGAATTGATTTGAAACTGTCTAATCGTTTTGTTACGGAGGGCTGCTGAGCGTGGTTTTCCCGAGGATTTTATGGCAATAGGCGGTTTTTATTGCATTATATTGTATAAAACGATTTGTACTGTACATCAAGTAAACCTAAGAGAAACCAACTCACAGGATATTTCCATGTCTAAAAGCATATCAAGCACACAATCAAAGCATGGGTGACACAATATTTAAAATAGTATCCTTTGAAAGCTGTCCTATCAGTTGGACACTGGCAGCTGACATGCTGCTTGTACTTGTATGAAGTAAATGCAATTTCAGTCCCTGCAGAGTTAACATGATGTCACTGCTGTCTAGATTACACACAATTAACTCTCTGTAGGGGGCATCACCTATTACATGTACTCTGCTAAGTTCTTCCATAGACTGCATTGATGGAAAATCCCCAACAAATGACCAGTCACATCGCAACACACCTGGAATATCTGGTTTATATTTGGTAAATGTTTTGTGATTACTGTGTACTGCTTTACAGCAAGCAAGCCAAGATTTAAAAAATCATAAATCATTATGAAAAAATTTAAGAATCAACTGTCATTTAAGAATTTTTTATAACAGCCTTTTGTGCTCTTTTATCGGCCATTAAACCGTTTAAAATGAGAGGCTCTGGACATTATATACTCTGGATTATAAATGACAACATTTTCAGATATAAATTTTAAACATATCATCATGATTGTTCGTGCTCCTTTTAAATTTTATATTAGACATTCAATGTTGATTGTTATGTACAGGTAGATTTCATTGGTTCTTCAAATTATTCCTAGAGTGAAATTCCAAATCATGCGTGCACACGTACATGGCTAAGAATGTTTTTCTAGTATTCCCTCAGGGGTTTGCAGGGAAGCACAAATGTCATAACAACATACCTTAAGCCCAACACCATAGAGGTGATAACAGTGTTTGGTATTAACATGTTGTGTGAAACAGACGGGAGGAGATTCTTGGAAGTTGCATGTCAACAGACGTAGATTATCTGAAATGTGTTTACATCATATGCTGATGTTTCACAACGGATTTCACCAATTTGTTTCCAGTTACTGATTTGCATACCATATTTGTTTGATCACTGGTCGCTTTGCTATATACAACAAATACATATTTTATGTTAAAAAATTATGGCTAAAATTGTGAAAAAGACCTGAACTGGGAAATGTGCCATTATATAAAGAAAATCCCAGTCAACAGTGAATGATGTATATTTCCAATACCAAATCAGCTTTACAAAACCACCTGGAGTCACATTTCTATACCACAACAGGTCAGATTAAGTAGAAGATAACGGATATCAAGGAAATTATTTTTCTTCATAAGAGTCAAATAACAAAATCTCAACTTCAATGCTGCTAGTTAATTATAATACGTGGTTTTAGAGGTGTTTAAATTCTTCTTGACATGACCAAACAAGCAAAACAATAACTAGACAAATCGTTCACTAGTTATTGGAACAATGCTTATAACCTAAGCTGTCAACTAGCAATACAGGCAAGGTGTATTTTTGGAAAACAGGTAAGGAACTTTATAATAGTACGACCAACAAAAACGTCTTCCATCAAGCCTTGGTAGCATGCAGAAACAAGATTAACTGCTTAATCATTGCAGGATTGGTCTGTACACTATCTCACCAGTCAATTACCTGATAATTAGTCAGCCAAGATTTCTCAATCAACCTGTTTGTTTGCTAGGCTGACATTGTCAGACTGCTTTTCTTCTATAGTACCTCACTGAATGGGGTGGCCAAATTAATTCCATACACATGAATAGCCCTGCTTTTTCATAGAGCAACGATTAGCACCACTCATGTGTGAATCGAATCTATGGCAACATGTCAGATGTGTTGTCAGCCTTGTGGCGTGATATAAACATATCCTAGAAAGAGTTTAGTGTGTAGGTGGCATAAATGAGAACCTCTGTGTGCTATGTAATGTATACTGCACATAGTTTGCATAGTAGAGAAACAGGACTACAATAGAATGGTGCCTACAAGAAAGTACAGTACTAGGATTAATAGGTTGTTTGAAATAAATGTTTGAAATAAATGCTTCTTTGTCTGGTGCTAGAACCAAGTACATGCCCAGACAGAAATTCTGGGCATCCATCCTTGCATATTTTCTTGGCTAAATGAACTGATAAACACAGGTAAACACTAAGTGGGCCTACAGGTAGCTCTGAAATTTAAACCTTCCTTGATGGCGTGCATGTGTTCATATGCTTGCATATTCAGACAATTATCCAGTCATTACAACAGGGTCAGTAACTAATTTTACCCAGACTGCAATTACCACTAGACATCTGTATCAGGGACCATTTAAAAATACTCCAGAGTAGCATTTAAACATGCTTCTAGATACAAATATGTTAATGACATTTCACATGTTCTAAAATAGTTTGCATTGATTGTCACTGTCATAATATTCAATGATATTTAGCCACACATGCTTGTCTGTCTGTTATGGATTATTCTCAAATTATCATGATACATTTTATTGAAGTTTTGATATTTTGTATACTATTTTGATACTTTGTATACTGTTTTGATACTTTGTATGCTATGCTGTGGTAGCAACCACAAAAGAATTTTTTTATGAAGCTCCCTTGCCACTATGGTAGTATGACCATCAGAAGCCTCTGGCTAGGTTTAAATTTAGAATACTCCATTAGCTTATGCTGAGTGAAAACATTAATCATCCCCAACCCAGCTGTTCACACTGGTTACCATCGGGAAGGAACATGCAGGTTTACATCCACCAAGAAGGAGCGTCCATATGCACAGGTTTACAGCAAAGTTACTCTGTAGGAACTGTGAGGCCAGTATGATGCTGAGGTGTTCCATTTATCGGTCTGTTTAATTATTATTTTATAAGCACATTATATTTTCAGGCAATTATGTTTTTACTTTTATTATGCAGTTATACCTCTCTCTCTTTCTGATCTTCTGCCATAGTTGAGATGTAAAGAAAAAGGTACAGGTACATTCTTACACAGAGCGGTATCCAGGACTGCTTAAAGCGTTTACACTTCACGCCCTGGCAGTTCATTCCAACACCAACTCAACTTCTCTGAGAGGCGTACAATAACTGCGTGAAGACTATTCATTCACACATCCACTACTGTCTATAGCCGTTATTAGCCAAGTACTCAGCTAAATAGCTGGGTTGAAGGTTGTAACGAAGGAATAATACACTGTTTGTTGATGTGATGAGTGTTACCAGCCAGGTAACAGTCACTAAGTGCAGTAGCCACAAGAGACTGTTATCTGGCTGTTAACACTTGAGTGACAAACAGTGTGTCATTCCCATTATATAAGGGCAAATTAACATTAAAATGTGAACAAACTCTTTCATTTCCTAAGTTGGCTGGCTGGGCTAGTTTCACAAAGTGTTTGTACCGTACAAATTATGTCAATCGGATTAATCACAGAAAACACGCAAAGCATTGCAAATAATACAGAAAACTTCTATTGCGCTAAACTCCTTGAGAAACCCAAGCTCATCAGTGTACCAAAACAAAAGTGTTAGACAGTTTCTAATCAGTCACTGGATCAGTACGCTGAGGAGCTATGGAGGATAGGCTAGTCAAACAGGTGAGGTTTTAGTTGACGGTAAAGTGTTACTATATTTCCTGCCGACTTAACGCTAATAGGAAGCGAGTTCCACAGAGCTGGTGCGGCAACTGAGAAAGATCTAGTTCTGACGTCTGTCAAAACACTGGGAACGAAAAGTAGATTAGAACTAGATGACCGAAGCTGTCTGGGCTGTCTTGCATATGTGAGCAATGAATGTAAATATGCTGGTTGCTTGGATGAAAGTGCGTAATAGGTAATCTATGTGTCTATGCCAATGCGCATGCTCGATCACGTTCGAAATGATTCAAATGTTATAATGAGGTAGCCGTGTGTTATCTGGATGGAGATATCACGGTAAAATTCTCTAGACCAATCAGGTACTCTTATTACCGTGATTATCCCCCTGGTTAATATGCAAAGCATACATTTGTAAACGTCTAGTCGATATCCGCGCGGCTAGCTGATGCATAAGATCCAATAACATGCCGCGTCTCTTATTCCTTTGTCTAAATATACACATGCATTCAATAAACTGAGCTCTTGCATGAATATATTTTCCGGGTAAGTGCATTTTAATTACTAGACACAATATAGGTGATGTTTTAAAAATGGATGATTTAACAACATGACAAACATACAAATGCCAGCTGGCACGAGACTGGACATAATTATATTATTATCTATGTAAATACTCACAATGTATGATAAGTCAGCAAGTTTAGAAAAGCACAAATAGTTCAAACAGACACTGCTTTAAATTAGAGTAAATAATAATTTCATATATATAAACCATACTAAATACTGTCGTTCATTTCTGAGCCAGTAAAAAAGTCAGCAAGTTTAGAAAAGCACAAATAGTTCAAACAGTACTCTTACTAGTTAATCAATTAACTAAAAGATACTTGTCTGGACTGCTTACGAACCTTCATACAAATTTTTAACAGGTTTTACGAGGAAGTCCTGACTGAAGCCATTAAATCCAAAGATCTATTCAACCTTCTGTTTTTTACCTGTTTGTCATTATTCTCCCTCATACCTACCAACTCAGTGATGACATTGATTGACTGATACATCTTCTCTTTGCTGTGATTTAGCTCTTGCTATCTTTCGCAAACTTTTGCGAACACCCATAATTAATATCTGGCCATTAAACAAAATGCTTCCAAATGCTTGGCTTATTGAACACAGCTGACCATAATTAAGCCATATATACAGCGGGGATGATATATACAGCAGGATCAGTTTTACATTTCCCGACTTCCACATGTATTTTGCGCTATTCTGCTCTTCCATATCCCACTGTTTTCTTAGCAGCCTCCAGTGATCTTTGCCACAAACCAGGTAATGGAAACGCCATGCTCCAAAGATTTGAGGCACTAGTCATCACAATTCTTACTTCCCTGTATTCTGTTCTTATGACCAACGTGGGATAGGACCATTTGAGACTGGCAAATATAAAAAATATTAACTTATATGTTATTCAACAAAATGATGTACACATCAAATGTGGATTTTTACAACTGTTCATTGTTCGAAATGAATGCCTTTTTATCGGCGGTACTTACTAAAGTATGCTAATTCGGTATAAAAAAAATTGTGATAAACTACTTCTTCCTTGCTAGTGACAAATCACTGCCAAGGCAAAGAAATTCCGCACATGCAAGGGAAAACCTATTGGATGATTCACATTTAATGACGTTGCAGTATCTTGGGGAAAACTAGGCAAACACCAAAGCAAAGATAACGGACGAAGTGTCCAACAAATTTTTGAAGGATATTTCATCAATTTACTTCATACTAGTGATATTAAGGAAGCAGACAATCCGATTGACAACGCAATGTGATATTTGGCTGTGAAAGTGAACTTTGGAAGCTTCGATTTGGAGCCATAGATTTTTACACGTGCCAGACCCAGCGCAGTGGCAGTGCGCACGAAACATCGGCATCAAATAAAATGTTACTTTCAACAATTGTAACTGTTTCGCCAAAAAATTCACATTGAAATGTTTATTAAATTCATTACTTCAATTTATTGGTCTGCTAATTATAAAAAAATAACAACAGTATTTGGTATGCTTTATATTTATGAAATTATTATTTATTCTAATTTAAAGCAGTGTCTGTTTGACTGTCACAAAAACTTTGCTTTATTACAAATACTCATAATTAATACATTTTTTGGGGCCAGTTCAAACTCACCTCTAGGCTGGTTGAAAATAAAACTAGGCCAGTAAAAAAAAAACTGGGCCAGTTAATTTTTTGCTAATTTCAGACACTGCTGTTAATACAGGCAAATGCAGCAATGCATATATACTTTTGTCTGATGCTTAAATACCATGTTGCTAAATGTGAGTAGAGTAGACTCATGCAAACGAGTACATTGGCATAAGAACAGTAACTGCGGAAGCAATTAGGATATTGCTGGTTTTATGTTTTTTCTTTGTGTTATTGGCCAACCCAATGTGCTAAGTTAATTAACACCCCTGAAAAAACATGTCACCTGTCAGGTTTAGGCCCCACCTTTACTTAGATGTGCTTGCCAGAGTCTCTTCAAAACCACTTGTGCTGTATGTAAACAACTAGACAACATTCCTAGGAAAACACTAGACATAAATCAGTGCCAATTACTCAGAATACCCTGGAGACATTGTGCTATGCACCCGTTTGCAACCTTTTTACCTCGGTCCGTACAAAGCTGAAAACAGTTACTGGCAACATGTCTAGTCTTCTGCACCAGAAACCTGTTCCTACACCAAGATTTTGTTAACCCATGCAGTGTCTGAAGTAAGCAAAAAAATTAACTGGCTTAGATTTTTTCTAACTGGCCCAGTTCTATCTTGAACCGGCCCAGGTGAGTTTGAACTGGCCCCACAAAAATGTATAAATTATAAGTATACATAAAAAACAGTTTTCGTGTGTAAAACAAAAACTGCTTTAAATTATAAATAATTTAATAAATATAAACCATACCAAATATTGTCGTTCACTTCTTATAACTAGCAGACCAATAAAATACAGTAATGAATTTAATAAACATTTCAATGTGAATATTTGCTAAAAACAGTTACAAGTGTTGAAAGAAACATTACGTTTGATGCCGACGTTTCGCGCACACAACCACGGGCAAAAAAATCTACGCCATCCTTAATTCACTCCAAACTGAAGCCTCTTGTCAAATTATATTGTTAATCGGATTGTCTGCCTCCTTAGCATCACCAGTATGAAATAAATTGGTGTAATATCCTTCAAAAATTTTCAAACTACTATTCTCGCAACATTCTCGCCATCTTTGCGTTGGTGTTTCCCTGTTATTCCCCAAGATACTGATGTCATTAAATGTGAATCATCCAATAGGCATCCATGTTACAAACGCCAGGAGTTTCCCTTGCATGTGAGGACTTCGCATAGAATTAGCATAGATTAGTAAGTACTGTAATACTAAATCGGTGGCAAGCATTCTGAATCGGTGGCCATCAATAAAAAGGCCTTAATTTCGAACACCGTCATCCAGCTTCTATATGACTGGTCAGGTGATAAAATAAAGAATGAGCGCAATGGTTAGGGTGACAAAAACGGTTACTTAAAACAACACCCAAAACATGATAATAAGACAATGGTAATAAACAAACAAGTCTTTCAGGAGAGACTAATTGAAAACCAAATGAGATTGCTTAGATTCTTTAACAAACTTCCGGGTATTTCAGCCCTCATTAAATCGCAGCCACCCACGCGTAAGTTTTACAGCCGCCAAAACAAATTCCACCTAACTGGATATGACAAGATTACTGGCACTCGATGCTTAATGGTTGCATGCTGGACAAGGGAAAATCAATGTTTTACACGCTGGCACCGGCAATGTTCATTATCACTGGTTCAGCCGAAGTTATTCATGCATTCCAACCACATCACATCACAGAAATATCGATATGTATATCTTGCAGCCCACCAACTCACATCGAGACACAAGAGATGCGCGTGTGTTTAGCAAACAAACAGGTCTGTGCACAAGCGAACATATTGCCACTTAGTATTTATCTGTTTCTCTGGCAATGTGGCATGGTTTTTTAATACAAGCCTGCTGCAACGCGCATCTAAAACGAACCAGAGTTAAGCCTGAAATCTATTTATCAAGCGAGCAACTGCAGATTCCCATCAATGTCAAATGCCAAAATGTCACTGTAGGTTGCCATCCGGTGAACCTAATTGGCAGGACTCGCCTAAACCAAATGTGAGCACATTTCATGCGTATAGCTACAATCACCAGTGATACACATTATACACCCACATGAAGGGCATAAAAGTACCTACTTGCAGTTTAAGTATTTATCAGTGGATGGATTGGGGTGCACCGAAGTCAGATAAACTCTGCACACTCAATAAATATGTTACATTAAAAAAAATCTGCTACATTCAAACCGAAACCTTGACGGCCACACCTGGGTTACTCAACCCCCAATTTATTCTAGAACTTTTCTAGCCACTGCCACACTGAGCAATCATAAATGGGACGTAAGCAACAAAACCAGAACTTCAGAGGTCTACCCCCCTCTGCCCCAGTACACCTGGGATTCTGGGTCAGTGATTTCTGGCTACGAACTAATCAAGGCTGACTTAAAATGTACACACAAACATGTCATGATCCAATAAAAAAATTTAATCGCATCAACTTCTATAGTACGAACCCAAGTTCTCTAAAATAATACATCATTAAACTGGGACTGTTAAGTCAACAATGCTGTAACTATAGGTGTTTTAAAATAGTTGAAAACAATAACGCAAATATCTAAGGTGAGATGTATTAAAAAATATTAGCATAAATTATATCAACAAAATACACATTTCCAAGAAAAGGTAGCCTGCACTGCTTTCAGCTTGAAATTCTTTTAATGGAGAACCAATGGCATTACTACTGGATCATGCATGAGCCACAATGGATCATACGTGAGCCAGCAAGAAACTTAGCAATCCAATCAATCAATCAGGATTTTGACTACCAAATTCTTGAGGGAAGGAAAGGAATTAATTTTACAATTAACACAATTAGGGAAACCTTGTTACATGTGTCTAAAAATAAACCATACTGCCATATCTGTTGTTCTGTTTTCTGTACAATCACAATGGTTTATACTAGATCAACCAGGTTTCACTTTTGCCAGCCTGAAACGGGTAAATATGTTTATAACAGAACCACTATGCTCTGGGGATGAAACATGGCGCTGGCAAACATTTATGCTAACACTAGTAACAGAGACCTAGTCCATCATTACTACAATGCTGTGTGACTCAGTGCCAAATCCAATATAGTGTGCTCAATTCTGGACAACTGAGAAACTAGGCAATGGTACTAGGAGTTGGCTTTGCTTCAGTGTCGGCTATGAACATCTTTCTGATAGTAATAGCATGAGTTATGACTAGCGCACAAAGTACTATTGAATCTCAATGCTCCTTCAAAAACACGGTGCCAAATCCAATATAATGTACTGAAATCCGGACAACTGCAAAACTAGACAATGGTGCATGAGATATTCAGGATTTTGTTTCAATCGTAGCTGTGAATATCTTTCTGATAGTAGTAGTAGTCGTAGTATCACGACTAATACAAGTACTATGGAACCACAGTGTTCCTTCGGCAATATTCCAGACACTGCGGCTGTCCAATACTGCACAACCATTATATTTGCATAGTACATCTGCACCTATTTGTAGCTCAGCTGAAGATCACCCAGCCCACAATGCACTGAGGCAGCTGAAGATCACCCAGCCCACAATGCACTGTGGCAGCTGAAGATCACCCAGCCCACAATGCACTGTGGCAGCTGCAGCCAAACCAGTGGTCGGAAACCAACAGGCAACAGAAGTACCCGTCTGGGCAAAGTGTTACACTAACTTTTTGCCAAGCTTGGTAAAATCCTCCTCATAACAGAGCATAACAATACACTTTTGTCTTTCGTGTGGCCTTTAAAACATTACTGTAGACAGCAGCAAAGACTTTTCAATGACATGGACTTTTATTCATTTAAATGTGCTTCCGAATATTCTATATCGCCGATACTTTTGAGGTCAATTTGGAACACAGAACGATCATTTATGTATTTTTATACACACACACACTGGGACAGAAACTTAATTGCCAACGTCTCTAATATATCAAATCAGTGCATGTACATTTCCATAAAAAATAATGTGGCAACCAAAAAACCATGAAGAAATGCTAAATAAAAATGTATGTTATGAATAGCTTAATTGTATAACTTACCAGATAGAATGAAGTGCCATTGAGTGAGAATCGCAGTAATCCACGATGGTAATATAATCCACAGTTCAACTTTGCTTCACATCTATGAACTGCACATGTGGGGTTCTACGGTTGAACAAGCTCTGTCGCCACTTGATGATAGAGAAAATAACTTCTCATGAAACACGTCTTTATGCATCACTTGGGTACAGTTGGGGTCATGGCATGGCGTGCCAAAGGACCTGGCTGCCCTCAGTTGATAGAATGCCCTGGAAGGATCATGAGGGAGTCTGGAGGTCTGCACCCAGTTGACTTCATGGTGCAATGGGATGGTTGGTTGACGAGCTGCTTGGACTCAAGGTGGAAGGACTGCATGACTTCACTTATCCAGTCACAGCATCTGCTGCTGACCACCAATTGTTCTGAAATAAGATAAACAATATTTACTAAAACGGTGTAACAAAATTACCTGCCATTTACTTAGTATAAACTTCAAAACAAGCGGCATGTACAACCTAGTCATGTGTCACTATAACATCAGCACCTGGTGGTTGATTAAAATCAGATTTATAATGATTATGTATGTGACCTGAGCTAGACACAGTGTCTAGCACAAGCCAACATCCTGCAGTATATGGACAAGGCCGAGGTGAAAGGTGAGCCTAACACAAGAAAACCAGTTCACAGCATGTTCTGCCATTCCACTCAAACTGAAATTGCCAACTGTTGACACAGGGTTCCCACTCTTTTTGTTACATAAAACAAAAATTTTTTTCAATGACCCGAGATTGAATGCTTTGACACTTGCGTGAAAATATGAAAGAATGAAGTCCCCTGAAACAACGCGTTATATTGGCTGAAATCGCCTGATGCTTCGGTCCAGATTATTCTCACCTATTAGAAGCATGATTAAAGAATTTAATATATTATATCTTGTATGAAATTGCTGGATACCTGTTCACTGGAATAACGGCAACTCATATTATATCAAATGAAACGCCATTTTCAAATTCCATGACTTTCTTGGTCTGGAAAATTTATTTAGAAACTCCATGACTTTTCCAGGATTTGCATAGCCCCTGGGAATTGTGTAAAAACAAAATAATATTAATAACAGTATAATAATAATAGAGCTCTGCTGTTCACTATAGTCCAGACTACATCAACAGCCAATACCAATTTCACACCAGACAATAGCTCATCAGCCATTACCAGCATTCATCAACAAATGGCATGTGCCTTTAACCCAATTCGGTCACCAGCTAGGTGTTCTCACAAAAAATATTTAATTTTCAAAGTAACAAATAGCACCAAAGCACCTAATACTTGAACATAACAGAAATGTACACATTTTTGTACTGCATCGCACACTTGATTCCCAGTAACCTCACTCCTCAACTGATTTAGCTCATCGCGAATCAGGTTCGTTGATATTCAAATCTGTAGTGTGTGAATAGCTGAAATTGCTCTAAACTGTCTAATAGAAGAACACAGTTCTGTTAAAATTATTAGAATACACAGCCAGACCAGTTGTTCTTTTTTTTTACAGAATATTGACCAGATCTAGTTGAAAATTAACTAAATAGTCTGTATGATGATGTTATCATAACTAAATAAGATAGATTTTCATGAAATGATTCGCAAACGAGATGAGTGAACAAACTGAATTTAGCAGGGACCTTTATAGAATCGTACACATACTGCATTAGACACCTGATCTCTACATTGGTTCAAGCAGCATGTTGTTGTTTACAGGAACAGAGTTTTGAGCACTTTGCCAGCCTTCATCAGCTTGGCATGCTGCTGGTATATGACTGATTGATAGGCAATACCATGGCCAGACAACAAGTCCCAGCAGGCTGATTTATACACACCACCACACCCAACTGGTCTCCAGTGCGCTCCTCGGCAGACAGCGCTGCCCCCAACCCATGCCATGTTTAGCATTCTCGTCTGACCAAATCCATGCGGAGAAGATGCAAGAATTTGCAAATGGTTCTGTTGTCTTGGAGATGTGGCAGCCGTGTGGAATCTCCCACTGAACCATCACCTGACGACTGTACCCCTATGACTGTACCCCAACTCACCAACCCCTGCCAAAATGCTCAATTTGTTACCCTAAAACATGACATGATCCGACCTGTTACACACCCCTCCCATACACATTAGAAATTCATAACAATGACACTCCAGGAACCACCCATGCATCTGTGGTCTCACGGCTCAGCTGACAAAACAGAATCTTGGCCAGCTGTTTGTTGTTTACCATGTGTTCTTGTATTCTAAATAACCAACACTAAATTTGACCAAAATAAAAGTAATTCAACACAGGGATTCCCAACTTTCTCAGCTCAGAAATGTCCACCTTCTCACTGACGTCGAACAACAGAAAACCAAGACGACATTCTTCTTCCGTCACAATTCCATTGAGATTACTGTCACAAATGTAAATCACTGTTAGTGTGACAGATTCGACCAGTCGAATCCGACAACTCCAGGAGGATTTAGATACATGGGACCGCGGCTTCATTCTTGCAGTACAATTCTCAGCTGGAAGTAACACGTGTTTAATAAAAGATTACCCATGTATCATCCGTGCAAATGCACAGAATTTAATTACTCATGAGAATGGCAAAGCACCTGGTATTTATCGATGTAACACATTGGCGATGGCAAAAAGTTAATAATTGATGAACATAATATTTAGGTTACACAGGATTTAAGATTTTTGCTAGTCTCTAATATTTTTCACTGTGTAATGTTGACCATGTGAATTACTTGTAAAATTAGCACAGAGCCCTTTGTATTTGATCTTTCATCAGTAAAAAGCAATAAAGCATAAATGGAATTTAAACATTTGGATCGTTACATCGGGTTCTGCAGTGATTGTTGTGTTCATACCGACACATCTCCAAGTTTGAGCTTTTTGATTTTTACCTTTAATTGGAATTAATTCTATACTAGTCCCTGGGCAACCCATAAAAACCACAATCCTATCTTTGCGTGTAGTGGCACCAACACAAGCCTGAGCATCTCATACAACTTCCTGAAATTTGAGCACCATTGAAATACTCGTCTCATACGCTACCTGGACAACGGAATTCCAAACTGATCATCCTAGATATTGATGAATTAACAGAAGAAAACTGACCAGAAAATAACTGGCCATCATTAACATCCTCTGATGTGATACCCAGTAAGACAAGGTGATCTCTCACATGGGATTTTAAAATGGTGGTGCTCTGTTGCTCTAAGTAGCACTGTGCCCTAGTTCCTCAATGTCTTGACAGTTTTCTTAAAATGATGGGACTTGTTTAACTGTGGCTTCACTGAATGTATTTTTCTAATGACTGTGGGTTGAATAATTTTTTTTAGTCGTTGAGTATTTGTCCACTTGCTCAATGCAAAAAACTGTCAACAATTTCCCATAACTGTGGACAAAGTGTATTGGGATCATGCATCATTGCGATGTGCTTATTAACACCCACATTTAAACATATTTCGACCAAATTAAAAAGATAAGTTAAATCATATAAAAAATTGTGGTTCATGTACACACACATGGGTGGCCAAGATGTTAGAATATAGTCTGAACTATATAAAAAAAAATTACAATAAAAAAAAATCAGGCTTGGTATCTTTAACATTACGGAATGGGAGAAATTGGTTGCATTGCTGAGGTCTGCATACATGTAATTATTCCAGCAGTTATATTTGGAAGTCCACTTTCTAGGGCTTGTGCTTTTCTCCCAGGCGAGTCATCACTACACAAAAATCCAATCAGACACAATTATTGTTACTTAAACCTTATGAGCTTGAGGCACCAGGGCACGTTGCTGGGAAATCATAAAATAAGTGAAAATGGTACAAGGCAGATGGGTCACCTCACGAGATGAGTACGCACACATGCTGCACAAATATATATATATATATAAATAATAAACATCAGTGAAAATGGCAACATATTGACACATGCAGGGAACGAATGTTTGATGTGAGGCATTCTGTCTCAAATCAATCAAAATAAGACAATTTTATTGCACTCATATTTTTGAAATCAACAAAAATGAATCCACAGGTCAATTATTATAATCACACAAGTTAAACCACAGGGCTGTAATGAATAGTTTCTTAGTTATGACCATTTCCAATTTGGCAGATTCTGTCACGTCACAAATTTTCGGAAATCATGAAGATTACTTGTTCTACTTAAAATACCAATAACTCAACAACTATGTGTGCTAGAACTATGAGATTTGGCATGCTTATACTACATTATATGTAGGTAGTAACATACATACTATCATTCCACTTCTGTATATTAGTTCTCCCACAATCTGCCATTGAAGTTGTGTTTTTATATGCACGATTGTGCCAACTTTAGAGATTAGTATATCAGCATCTCATAAACTAATCAAGATAAAAACTTCAAATTTCTCATATACCTAGATATGTGTGTTATTGGTAAAATTCATTTGTGTTCTAACATGTTTTATTGTTGAAATATGGGTCTAAAATCACTCGTTGGCCCAATTTCAAGATCTAAAAGCCATCCTAAATAAAAAGAAGAGTCTTCTTCCAGGGTACGACCGAAGAGAAAAAACAGGTAAATAAAGAAGTAAAAGCTGCAATTAGGCAGCCAAACAGCAGTACAAACAAAAGGTTGACCACAAGTTTGTTAGTGGTAATTTTTGTGAAGCTTGGCAGCTGTCAACATGATGACAGACCCAGTTAGATCTAAGGTCAGACTGCAGGGTGTGAGTGATGAGTCTTTGCCCGAAGTGTTTAACGATTTCTTTACACGTTTTGAAGAACACAACTTTTCATTCTACATGTCTGATCTAAAGTCGTCTTTGATGTTTGATAAAACTGCTGTCATTGATCAGAAGAGTGTAGCTAATTGTCTAAAGATGATAAACATAAACAAAAGCCCAGGCCCTGACGGCATATGTGGCAGAACTCTGAAGTTCTGTGCAGATCAGCTCAGTGGCGTCTTTCAACATCTCTGTCAGACCTCTCTAGACACTGCTAGTATTCCCACTGTTTGGAAAACTTCTACTGTCATCCCCATTCCTAAGACAAACAACCCAAAACAATTAAACGACTTCGGACCAGTTGCTCTAACATCCCTTATTACGAAAACACTGGAAAAACTAGTAAAGTCACTGATCCTGTCCATCACTGAGAGCCAATTAGACCCACTCCAGTTTGCGTACCGGGCTGGAGAAGATGCGAAGTTATTCATTCTGGACAAAGTGTATACTCACCTTGAGAAGCCAACTGCACATGCCAAGATTCCCTACCCCGATTTCTCATCGGCTTTTAATTTGATGCAGCCTCATATCTTAGCCCATAAACTCAAATCTGATTTTAATCTTGGAAACCAGCTTGTTGCCTGGATTGTTGATTTTTTGTTGTGTCGTCCTCAGTCTGTTTTTGTGAATGGGAAATTTTCTGACATAAGGTTGACACATACGGGCTCACCCCAGGTTGTTGTCTCTCACCCCTCCTATACATCTTGCACACTGACAGCTGTAGAAACGCTCATGCAGACAGGTTTTTAGTGAAATTTGCTGATGACCGTGCCTTACTTTCACTTCTCTTTGGTTCCCAACAAGATCATAGC
The DNA here is from genome assembly GCA_963662155.1 of Lamellibrachia columna. Lineage (NCBI taxonomy): Eukaryota > Metazoa > Annelida > Polychaeta > Sabellida > Siboglinidae > Lamellibrachia > Lamellibrachia columna. The sequence continues at coordinate 12,664,298 of OY759271.1, read as the reverse complement.
CCGGCACTACAAAATGTTGTTAAGTGGTGTGATGACTCCTATCTAAAGTTTAATGCATGTAAGACCAAGGAATTGGTAATAGATTTCAGAAAACACAAAGTCCTGGAAAAACCACCATTCGTGATTCAGAGGTTGAAATTGTAACCAAGTACAAATACTTAGGTACAGTGTTTGATAACAAACTTAGATGGGATGACAACACTGAAGTAATCGTCAAGTTAATCGTAACATTTTTGGTTGAATTAAAGAATATGAGTGCAACATGCCCTGGTTGATCCGAGATGGAATTACCCTTGTTCACACTTTAACGAGATAAGTGCCTGTTCACAAAGGACACCTATTTACCATATCATTTTATTTAGCCTAATGAAAGCGTTGTGGAATTATTACCTTGGCTATCTGATTAACAGTAAAAATGCCATATTCAATATTGTGCAATAAATATCTGAGTGCACAGATTTCAAGGGTGGTCATTCATCATGTTTGCTTGAGATGCTTTTAATCTATAGTTATTTGTTGTCAGCGCGTATTTTACTCTACATGTAGGGAATAATATTGCAAGTCAGCGTCTGAGTAATATTATATATATATATATATATTATAGTTTTCTTTGGTAGGCAAACTTTATAAATAGGTTTATATATTAGATGGGCAGTTTTGTATAAAAAACAATGTACATACTAAAATGTTTGTATGTCAGATTTACAATTGTAAATGTTTGGTTTGAGCCTGTTGGTTTCATGTCATCCTGATATGCTGCCATGAACCTGGAGTCTGTCAGACAATGGAATATTCCAAGTAAATTACATTAAGAACAAACAAACAACACGATACCATAATGAAAACTACATTAGTTACACAAGGGACACATTTCTAACTGCATTATGCACCCAACCATTGCCACAAATAGGTTTTACCGGCATAATGTGCGGTCATCACATGCCGACAAGATTAACTCAATGTTTTCACAGCGAGAACATGTCCTACTGAAATTATTCAGACAAGATGCCACAAACATAATTAAATGGTGCCACTTCGTAAATGAATCCGATGGTACGCAAACAGACCGGTGATGTTGAACAAACAATACAATTATGCAGATTAGAAATGTAAATATATTGTGGTTAATTTTTCAGAGTAAAAATGTTATATATATTATATATATATTGATGATTCATTGTACAGAAATACATAATAATAATGATGTGTGCATGCGGTACTACATGTATAATTATCATAAGAACTACCTGGTACCAGTCAGCAGTATGTGTGTTAACAGGTTAATGTTTCAGTCAAGTCACAATGTTGATCACATCTGACTGCATTGTGAAGAAGATGAAGCCTGCAGATAAGACCTGTTCAACTTGGCCCACCTAGGACTGGGCCCAATTACTTAATTGGTAACTAAGTACAGGCAAAATGCTGTAGTTGTAATTAATTGTGGTGTTTATAAATTTTGCTGTAACTGCTTTATTTCATGTAATTGCAACAATTATCAATTATAATATTTGTCATTTATTATAAAGGTGCTGTACTGTCTCATATATACAAAATATCCAAACACACATGGCATATGATTAACAAATATTGAATATGTTTTTAATAATCGGTTACCATTGAAATGGTGTAATTGTAATTAATGTAAATTTTTTAGCGTAAATGAAATAAAAAGGAATTGTAACCGATGTCTCTGCATGATTGTGCCCAGCCCTTATCCACCCTTTCTCTGCCCATGAGGTGTTTTATTGTTGTATCTATACACAGAACATTTAAAACTCGACAATCGTAAATGATACAGCTTCAAAGATGCACGAAACCCAAGGTTAGTTAGTAAACACTTCAGTCAAATGCAGCGGAAACAGCAACCAATATTGGCAAGACTTGTATGCCAGCGTGTGAATGCCCAACTTAACTTGCTTAAAGTCTGTGTAAGCAGTTGCCACACTTATCTGCTTCAACAACCTGTGCAAGCAATGTACTACCGTGACGCCACCCATTCAAATCAATGACTGAGTGCGCACACACGACCACACAATTGTTGCAAAGTTCCTCGGTAATTGGAAACTCATTCTAAGGCACACTGAAGCAGTGTTGGTACTCAACTAATTGAACAACCTAGAAATGGGCAATTGATCAGTTTCAACACCAAAATCATGTATAACCAGAGCGTTCTATTGCTATATGGACTCCTGGTGCAAAGCACAACTTCTTAAGAGAAAGGAACCATTTTGAAATCCCCATTCTTTTCTGCTCTCTCCTTCGCACCAATGGCTACAAGGAATATTGGACATACAGAACAATTTACCCAAGCCACAGCATGCTCCATTTAGAGAAACGAGTCAATCACTGTATTTGAATATAATTATAGTTATAAGAAATAAGACCATCGGGTTAACTCTGTATTTGAATATAATTATAGTTATAAGAAATAAGACCATCGGGTTAACTCTGTAAAATTGTGTAAATGCATAACAGTAAATTAGTTAATACTGTGTTTGGTAGAGTAAGGTAAGGGAAACAATTTAACCCAAACAGCCTTGAGATAGACCCCCTGAAGGAAAGCGAGGATGAAAAAAATATCATGAAGAACTGTGGAAGTGGAATTATGAGAAATGCACCTAAGCTGGGGATAGGAATGGAGATGTCTTGTTTACATATGTTCCTGTTACCTGTTACCTGTTTACATATGTTCCATGTTACCTGTGCTGTAACAACTGTAAACAATGTGCATTTGCACAAACCTCCTTACAAATAAACAGATACTGTGTCTGTGACTAGTTATAGTTAATGTAGATAATGTTTTTAATGATAAACACCAGCAATGATCACTCACAAACATGTCTTCCGGATTACTCAAAATGAAAAGGTCAGGAAATTAGTTGTGGCTAGCGATTATTTGTTGTGGTCTTATGGATTTTGTGGTCTTGTGGATGTTTGCAGTAAGTAAAACTGAGCGTAATCTTAGTAAAATATTAAAAAGGAAGAGGTAAGTCTGGAATGAAGCTACGCTTCAAAGTCACTGACAAGGACACTTCTAGCATGGTGAGGACAGCTTCTAAAAGCTGGTTGACAGCTGCATTGGAGACGAAATATGAACTTATGTATAAGAAAACGTAACAGGCTAAGGGGGATAACCTCAACTAGCATTAATTGCTCTCGCCTTTTATTACTGCTATTACAATTACTGCTATTAGAGGTTATCCCACTAAACCTCCACTCCCATGATGATATGGTCTGCCCAACATTGTCTAAATGATTTCTAAGCTGAGCGAGACATTGCCCTATTCTTAAGAGTTGCACTGGTGAGACAGATTATGAAATTATCATCATGCAACGATGATGCAAGAAAACATAATAGACAAGAACAATCACTGTTCATTAGGGATATCCCACTAAAGTTCCACTATGTCCAACATGATCTAACTGGCTTTTAAGCTCAACAAGGCATTGTCATACTGGTGATTCTATAATATAAACTATTAGACGGTTGACAAAAAGTTGCTGTTTAGCTTGGGTAGGAGATTGGTGCATGTTAATTTTTTTGTACAACCATGCTATGCTAACATACATTATACATATTTTTTTATGAACAAGTACACTTTTAGAAGCTCCTATGCAGTGTAAATAAAAAAATGACATCAAGCTTCTACAGGTGGCTGGGAACGCAGGCATGTGTAAATGCCTGGATAGTCAACAAAGGGTGACTACACAATACATTAACTACATTATAACTAATAAAAAATGTATAGTTTATAAAAAATAACATATAAATACAGTACACGCAGGCCATGGTTTGTTACAATGTATAATTTATCAGAGCTACTACACAAAGGCTATGTACCTATATGATCACCCAACTAGATCTACAACATACAAATTCAAGCATTCACAAAGGCAAAAATAAGCTTACCTTCGTGTTCCTACTCCTGCTGTAATCCCAGAGTACTGACAACATCAGTAGACGCACAAGGGCCATGTCTTGTCATCCCGTGGGCACCACCTTCCTTGCTACAGAACACTCGACCAACACACGGCAGCACTGTCATCTTCAAGGTCTCTCCTGTTATCAGCAACGTTCTCGCACCTTTTCCCTCATTGTATCGATGATTTACACAGGCTTTGGTTCACACAGGCCTCTCACATGCCATCATAACAAAAACTGTACACTTTTCACTGCATGGGTATTGGTAAAAAAATCATGTATTTTCCATTATCACAATGCACTGCTATTGGCAAAGAATCAAATTTTTTCATTATGCCTAATAAATAATTGTACATGTTGATGACAACACTACTGGGTGATATCATGAGAACACTTTCCTGACACTTCTTTACAATAAATGTACCACTGTTTGTACTACGCACCATGATTCCAAAACTTTCATATACCCAATCACAATCTGTATTTCTATTAGAGTATTTCTAACAATAATAATTACTATTGAGAGGCTTACCACCCCGTTAACAGTTCTAATGTGTTGTTCACCCATTACAATAGCAGCTACTGTCAAATCTAGGTAAATTTGTCCAAGAAAGGACTCTGTGTAAATTAGCGAGACCGATGATCATAATATTTACGTAGACATGTGCATACACTCCTACAGATTCAAAACAAGCCTAGTCTCACAGCAAAACAGTGTATATAATGTAGAATTCCTGATGTATATATGACATGCATGTATAGTGGTCTACAACTAAACCCACACACGAATGTGGTAGGCACATTTGTACACTGCTAGGAGTTGCTGATATATAAATTGTCATTATATATTATTAGTATCATAAATGTTATATTTATACATAATATGCATATGTCACAATGCCAGTACTGTACACACTCATTTGCCAATAGCAAAATGCATATGGAAATCTGCAGGTCATTAAACAGAAGTAGACATTTCAACGATTCGAACATTCACATTGTTGTGTTAACTATACTGGCCTATCAGGTGAATCAAAACACTCGCTCCGTAATTGACATGACCTACATGGAATGCCAACATCGTAACATACTTTGAAGCAAGACTGGACACAACCAAATGTGTGAAATGTTATACATAACAACTCAAACGTGTTTGTTAGCAAGTCTTCAGCAGGTTACATGGTATTAGTACGGTGATGTGTGCGCTAGTGATCGTGCCAATCATATAGTCATACATCAGTCTCGATGCGTGAATTATTCGGATTGTTGATTTTCAGATGGTTCAGTTTTGGCATATGTTCGTCCGAGTCATGACTGATACTTATTCCCTCCTCCATCTCCATGATATCGGAGCAACTCTCAGACGTGTAGGATTCTTTCATGCCTCGCGGGTAGTTTGGACAGCTCTGAACGTGCACATATTTGTGGCCATCCTGGTTGTCCGTTTCTCTATGGTAGAAGTAGTTGAAGTTTGACACAATTACAGGCACTGGTAGGGCAATGGTTAACACACCGGCAATGGCACACATTGACCCCACCAACTTGCCCCACACCCCAATGGGCCGCATATCACCATACCCTACCGTGGTCATGGTCACAACAGCCCACCAGAATGCGTCGGGGATGCTCTTAAAGTGTGACTTAGCTGAGTCTGCTTCGGCAAAGTAGACAGCACTCGAGAATAGGATGACGCCGATGAAGAGAAAGAATATGAGCAGTCCGAGTTCGCGCATACTTGCCTTTAACGTCTGTCCTAAGATTTGTAAACCTTTTGAATGTCTTGATAACTTGAAGATCCTAAAAACACGCACTAAACGAATCACCCTCAGGATGGCGAGTGACATTGCTTGGTTATTAGATTTACTCCGGTCAGCAATCACTGTGCCAAGTGTGATGAAGTAGGGAATGATTGCCACAATGTCGATGATGTTCATGATGTCCTTAGAAAATGTTAGCTTGTCTGGACTAGCTGCGAATCGAATCAGTAGTTCGGAGCTAAACCACACGATGCACGCTGTCTCTATCACAAAGAACGGTTCACTGAATTTTGGTATGTCATCCTCCTCTATCGAATCTGTACCATTGACTACGCGATAATGCTTGAATTCTGGAAGTGTTTCCAAACAGAAGATGACGATCGATAGCAAAATAATCGTCACCGAAAAGATAGCGATGGTGCGAGCGAATATCGACGTTTCAGGATACTCGAACAGCAACCACACACTCTTTTGAAATTCATTTTCTGGCAGGGGCCGTACCTCTTCTTTGATGAAACCTTCATCTTCTTTGTATTTCTCAATGACATCTTCGCCCAGCGAATAGAATCGGATCTCCTCCATGAAGACATCAAGAGGCACATTGACGGGTCTTCGTAGACGACCGCCACTTTGGTAGTAGTACAGAATGGCATCGAAGCTTGGCCGGTTTCGATCGAAGAAGTATTCATTTCGCAGGGGGTCGTAATAGCGATTTCGGCGTTGGGGGTCCCCCAACAGCGTGTCGGAGAATTGGTTGAGGGTCTGCAACTGCGTTTCATAGCGTAAACCACTTACGTTGATCACCACCCTCTCGGAACAGCCGTAGTCGCCTCCAGCACCTGGTGAACCATCGTCGATCTGGTAGTCGTCATCTTGAAACTTCGGATACGACCTGGAATTGGCAACAGTAGAACCAAAACTCATTCTGGGCTCGACGCAAGGTGGTACGGGCCCCCCGTTTTCATCCACCTGCTCCCCGGCCATCGCCGCATCTGTAAGGCACTTCTTATAGTTCGGCCTTAAGACGGGGGTAAACCCCCATCTTTCGATGAACTCTATTTTCGAAATGTTTGGTTATTTTCCAAACAATATGGCGGATACGATTAACAGCAACACCCGGATGGCCATCTCTACAAATTGACGTCACAACTCGCACAGATAATTGTAATATTTTTGCTTTGCTGCATGATGGAGATCGATAAATCGCAACTATTCTCGTTCGAGAGCATACAAATCGATTGCTGTTTCCACAGGCAACCAGCACATTGCGCTTGAAGGCTTGATTACCCAAGCGTACGCCATACACGCTCTCCAACGACGAGTCCTCGGAGGGGAATTCTTAACCAGCGGAGCCATACAACATTATTACAAATAGAATTTGATTGGCTGTTGGATAAATCCCCAACTTCTCATTATTACTAAGACACACGAGGTATTTCTAAATATTACATCAATCAACTGTAATCCAATACATAATAATACTCGATAATAAATGCTTGTATTCAAATATAAATGGTAGAATAGCGATATATTATTATTTTCACTGTCAATTCATCTATCGCGGTAGCCACGAAAGCCAATGAAATTCGTTATAACATAGCATTCTGGCTCACAGGCTCGTATGTGATGCGGCTGCGCACTAAGGCCGCAGAATACACCAAAGAAAATGCATTACAAAATTACATTCCTATTATTATATTAAATTATCCACATCAGTTAGTGCCATAATATAGAACTAAGCTTGATGGACATAAATTTGATTTGCTGCAAGGCAAATAAAATGTCTTATTTCAACAAAGAAAAGCAAGCGCTTATAGCTGCCGAAGCGCGGATGAATACGTCTACCACATTCCGCAAAGCACGGGCGCCCTGCAGTGCTAATTTTACCACGGCGCGCTTCGAATCAGTTATAAATTTCAGGTACAAGGTAAATCGGCTGCGATGCACATGTATGGGGAGGTCGGCATTTGTTGTACAACGTAAAGTCAGACTATACCGCCTTGTTTGGAAGACTCTGGCGCTTCGTCGTAATAGAGAAGTGCATATTTACTTGCCCCAAGGAACAGTTCTCCAGAAGTAACAGTGGATGCAAAATGACCCAGTATTTGCCGCCCAACCTGCTAGCGCTTTTCGCACCAAGGGACCCCATTCCATATTTGCCACCCTTGGACAAGTTACCGCACGAGAAAGACACTCCAGGGTACAATGGTGTTTCCGTGTGGCTTAAGGAATTTGAGGTAATATTTAAATGTGTGCTTTACTGCTAACATATTCCCCGCGTTGATGAATGTAATGCGCAGAACTGTTTTTTTGCGTGTAATGCACAAGCTTTACCCGTTGTCGCTGTCCAAAATGGCCGAAAACAATCATTTACAATGCTACCGTGACCGTCCTTGATTAGGTCAGGAACTGTTCAGAGACGTTATACGAAACAGATTATTCGCGTATCTTATACGTGCAAGTACAGGCTTTATGTAGTCAGTGTCCTATGCCATGGCTATGGTTTCAACACTAGCTACATCCAAAAGCAAAACAAAGTCCGACAGAAACGTGGCTGTTGTTGGCTAGGCCTAGGGCTAGGCCTGTGCCGTGGTTGTACTGATGATAGCAATAGTAAAATTAATATTGCCAACTGAACAGTGAATTATGTAGATGCTGCCAACTACGTGCTACCAAGGCAATGGAATGCCCCTCTCTTTTGCTTTGGTGGTAGCAGATGATTATGAATTTATGTATTTGAATAGAAAAAAAAATGTATAATTTATAATAATTGCTCTGCGTATAAAAATGGAAAAAATGCTTTACAGTTAATAGAAAATGGATAAAAAATCGCTGAAGGAAGCCTATGAAAATGGTTAAAAAGTAACAGTTTCGAAGTAATAGAAGTATTGTTTTGGTGCAATATACTTATATACATAGTTTCATTGTTTGTATACATGTTTGACTGTATTTAAATCAATGGGGCATTCCGACCAAGCGTTTGGGGCATTCAGGCAGTGGGGTGTTCTGACCATGATTCCTACCAACAACCTAGGCAAGAGACTCACATTTTGCTTCCGATTAATGAAAAGCAAGGATCAAGGCCACTGAAACCTAACAGGTATTCACACTAATTTGCCAAGGCTATTTGGAACATTATTAAAATAAAATAAACGCTTATTTCATGTAATGCATATATCAATAATGTTATGTGACAATAATCATGCATATATTATCTATATATTAATTTTTGACGAAAACCATAGCATCACATTTATTTTTGACAATATATTAGATTGTAAACTTACACATAATTTATTTGGAGTACATTTTTTCTGCTTCTTGATGCCAATGTGCAGTTGGCATATCACGGAATACACATGTAAAAGCGGTTAGTAAAGCATCAGTTTTAAATCTTAAGTTCCGATTGGTGTCACATGTGCGAAATGTACGAGTTAGTTTTAAAAGTTAGCATGCTGGTATGGCTGAATTCTACAAATATGTTTGGTGCGGTGTGTGCAAATTATTATTTTTATTGTGTCATTATGTAGCAGTTGCAAACATTAAAAATCCTTTACAAGAAAAATCCATGTTCTGCTTACCTGCTATGACACGTAGCGTCATGTAATTTGGCACTTTCTGCTAGGTTTGCGTGAGTGTAGATGTTCGCATGCGTAATATCATGAGTAGCGGTGGAGGGTGAATTTTCACAGGTCGAAGCAGCCTCAGCTGACATGTCAGGTAGAGATGCTCGGTGTCTGCTGTGTCGTTGAGAATTTGCAGCATCCGGTGGTGTCAATACGCTATCCGTTTGTATGTATGTTCCGTTTGCTTTGCTGAAGAAATTGCTGAAGTTTGACATTGGCATCACCGCATTCAGCCATTGTGTGGGAGCGAGTGAGCTGTGTCTGTTGGCCGCTCCATGCTTTGTGGCCTTTAGCAGTGGCTTTTCTTCTAGCAAAGCCTGCCGGCTGTTGCGGCGTGGAGGAGGCACGTACAGGGGACTGTCGACACTGTAGCGTCTTCCTTTGTGCCGACTCACTGCAGCTACAGATGCATTCTGCCGGAACTGTTCCCAAGCTGCTGGGTCATATACTGGCATTGTGGCTGCGTGTATACCAGCTGTGTATTCTGGCCCCCTGAGATACTTACCGCACGCAAGATGTATCACTCTGCCCAGTTTTGTAAATATACTGGTGCTGGCAGTACATTCAATATAACCCCCCGGAGAAGAAACAGTACACGTGGGTGTGCTCAGTTCCTGCCCAGATGGCACAGTTCTCCTACAGTCGATTAAACCACACACATAGCTTTGAGTCTGGCTCTTGTCTTTGGCTACTGTGATGAGAATAATCCCTGTTTCATTCGTGATAACTGCACGTCAACAGAAGCTGCGGTAGTGTTTATGTGGATTGCACTTGCCTCAATGGTGCTGCTGCTGCTGCTGCTGCTTTCTCCAGATTTCATGGCGGTTGGCCCCAGGTTAGTGCTACACAGTTTTGCATTTCTGTGGTGCTACTCGAACTGTATTGACTAGAACCAGTGCTGTGCGTCTCCATACTTTATTGCCAGGCATCCCAAGTTCTCGTTGCTAACACTAGCCTGACTAGATATATTTTGCCAACACTGTAGTAACAGACACCGTCGTAAATATAGAGCATTAAATTGAACCAAGAAGCCACCGTAATTTCCTTTTATGCGTGCACAGCTTTCGCAGGTCCCTTCAGTTGTGTGTATCTTCACGACAGTACTTTCATTACCAGGAACCGGTGGCAGAGGTATGCTGATGTTCCAGGACGATCACTGCCTGTCAATGCCGGTTTATTTGGACATGATTTACTAGACTGGCAGGGAGAGGCAGCTCTCAGTGAAGTCTCATCTTGCATGCATGCAGCGGCAGACTGCCAGCCTCACTGGGTTGTAACCACCAAGCAGCGATGTGCATCGAGATGTCATGTGGTCTAACTAGTTGACCAGCATCCTCTGGTATCGTCTGTTGCTACTGCAGCATCTTCAGAGCATCCACATGTTCAGTTGGCAGGTGTGACATGTTACTGATAGTCTCTGACACCACCCACTTTAATTGACAGGGATTGGTTATGCTGGTACAGCCTATATTGTGTTTGTCTGTTATTGCTGCTGGTGCCTGTGGTGCTAAGACATTGTACATCTCAATCAAATTCCATCTAGATGCTCTTTATTTATGAGTTTCGTAAATGGTAGTGTCTGATGTGATAGAAAACCAGCTGGCGTGTACAGATGGCCTGTGGAGCAACATTGTGTAATATTATTAATTATGACCCCCACCACTCGGAAAATCTATAGATTAAATAAATGAGGAATGTGGACTCATTGTAGAGGTATTCTATCAAACCAAATTGTTTCATTGCTATAATAAATGTACTTGATAAAGGGCATGACTAGTTATATATTTAATATTTAGTTTTCAGTCCTACCAATAATTTTCGATGAAATACAGAAATCAAGACAATAGCTTGACCACAAAAGTTAAATTGGATAGACTATAGAGGGTCCATTTAGAGTTTTTTGGGCAAGTAAAATTCTGGGAGAGATGTTTGCCAAAAAAATCATTTCATGTGGGAGATTGCTGAATGATAATATTATCCATATATGTGAGACTAGACTCATTGAAGGGAAACAAGGCAGATTTTTTTTACTAAAGATAGCCATTTGCAACAACATAAAGGACATTATGCCAGTGGTGTTCTAGGAAAAGTTGAGCACTTAAACACACTTAAAAGCGTTGCACAGTCTAGTTGCATCAATTTCCACAAACTGTTTATTGGTCGCCCTGGTCAAAGTGTCAGCTGCCAGGAAAACTGAGAATTTACTGGAATCTCCCACTTTTAGACCACATTCTAAGAAAACCACTAGCGTGATATTCTTGATTTTAAATGGCTGGCAATGTGACTGATTGTTTCCGCTGTTGAGACTTAATTGGAGCTGATGAACTTACTATACTGCTAGTGATATTGATAAGTTAATGGGGAGGTTAGCGTAGCGAGAGAAGTCAAGTTCTACCTTTGAACTCCACAATGTCTGTATTACGGTTCTTCAGAATAAAGGCACTGTACATTTAATTATTAAATAAGACATCCAAGTAGTTGTGATTGTAAAATGATGATTAGTTACCATTGTAAACAATCGACTGTGTTGCTTTTAAAGTGATTTTGACTGACTTTGGCAAGTCATCATAATTGTTATTAATAACGCGGCTAATATAATTATCCCATGTCTGGTTACATGTAACATTGGTCAATAGAAAACTTTTGTGTAATGTCAGCTGTGAGTTATGATCAGACTGGTGATATTTTCCATTTCAACTTTGCTACAGGTTTTTGCACTAAAAATATATGCTGTATGAATTGATAGATAAATGGCTTTATACCTCTAGGTCCTCTGTTTAGTCTACGATCTCGCTGTTTTCATGACACTAGTTTTCAGTGTGATTCAGTTAGATTAGAAATGACCTCACAATATAGACAAATGTATGGATAAATAGCATTTCAAAATACCTGTTTGTGTCACACACATCAGTAATTTTGGAAAAATTACATTTTGAATATTGAATTATAAATGTATTATTTAAATAGCGCTGCTTGTTCATTCCTGGACTGTTGCTAGATAAATGGCTTTAAAATGTGTTTGTTGATTACATTTTTTTCAATGTTTTTAATCATCTTCATGTGGATTAAGAAATAGGTCTGGGTTGTAGGCAGCTTCTTTACTGTTACACACATTGTTTCTAAGACCTTTCACATGGACAAATTACCCGTATAAACATACACGAAGATCGGCTAATAGGCTTCTTGCCTAGAAGAGCCGTACCGGATAAGTGCAAGTGTATAAAATCCCACTGTCCACATGAGATTTACATGTAATATTTACTGGTTAAGACAAATGTGTTTAAAAAAACCGGTTTGCATGTATGAGCTAAGCCCAAGCAGACATTGGGTACATCATTTCAAATAGATTTGTAAAGTGTTACACTACCTGTTCAAACATTTGTGTTTTTAGTGGCTGAATCATAAGGCTGTGGGAGGGTAACTGTTGTCTTTTTATGAATGAACGATGACATCATCCACGATATCTCCATAAAAAACAGATACCTTTCAGTGAAATATCATGGAAAAAGAAAGTTTTTCTAAATTGTAGTATTGGCAGTTTAATAGTTTGATATAAAAGTAAAATAGCAAAATAAATACACTTAGAATATTTGTTGTATGTTGTTCTTCACGTGTATGGCAACAGTTGTGTTCTATATGCAAACAGTTTGTTTTAACATAAATACAGAACATATACTCAGAATAGGGTGCATTTTTTCACTTGAAAAAATAGCATTTGATATTTATTAGGTCGCCTAAAGATAATTTACTGCTTCCTCTTCAACCTAGCTACTGTTATAAAAAACTTTGTTGGTTGTCTTGGTCCAAAGCACATAAACTGTTTAATAGAATAGAATTTTTATAAATTGTTATATGAAACCTTTTTTAATTGGACAATGTACTGTTGGAAAGCAGTTGGAAAGATGTAAATAAATACCTGGGTCATTCCGTCTCAAATCAACCAAGGTAAGAAAATCTTGTCATATTTTTTTATTCAACCAGATTTTTACCGATTAATGTACCGGTCAATGTAACCACACGTGTCAAACCATAGGGCTGTAGTTCAAATAGTTTCTGAGTTATGGCCATCTAAAATTTTGCGGATTCTTTCATTTTTGCCAATTTCTTAAATCATGAAGATGTCTTGTTCTACTTAAAACTCAAAAACTTTGTGCTAGAACTGTGCGAGTAGTTACATAACAGTGCTATAGTTCCACTTCTGTATATTAGGTCTCCCACAATCTGCCATTGAAGTTGTGTATTGGTGTGTGTGTGAAATTGAATGTATGAGTGATTTTAGATCTGTGTTTCAACAATAAATTTTTTTAGAATACAAATTAATCTTATTTGGGTCAATAACACATATCTAAGCATACCAGAAGTTTTAGATTTCTATCTTTATGAGGTACAGATCTCCATAGTTGGCACATAGTGAAGAAAAGTGGCGTATGTTTAGCCACCAACAATGATATTGTTGGTGGCTAAACATACCAATTTATTTTATATGAAAGGCAGGTACAATGCCTGTGTAATGCACCATATTTGGATTCTCTATTCAAATGGCTTCATGTTTTAAAAAATTATTTCAGGTGGACCCATTTTGTGTTTTTATATAATCAACAGATTACAACACAATATCAAATCGTATAGATGATTTTACTACTTATTCTATTTCTAGTAAGAAAATTATGTAAGTATTGTTGTCAAATGCAAAAAAACGTTCTGGATACATAGTTCTAGATTATATGTACCTGGGTCCTTCCATGTGAAATCAATCAATGGTTAAAAATTTACTTAAATTATAACCATAGGACAAATAAGATTCATTTGTGTTCTAACATGTTTTATTGTTGAAGTATGGGTCTAAAGTCAGTTTCGTACTCAAAAACAAACAACTTGAGTGGCAGATTGTGGGAGAACTAATATACAGAAGTGGAACTATAGTAGATCTACTATCTACATTTTGGTGGAGAATAAGCATGGCATATCTCAGAGTTCTTGCACAAATATTTTTGAGTTAGGCCTAAACAAAAAAATGTGTTTCAGGTAATGGGCCCAAAAAAGTTAGATAGGGTAGGTAAGGAAATATTTTTTTATTATATTTTTTGTTAACACTACAGTAAGCCTACAACACGACATCGTTTCTGTACACACAATTTATTACACCAAAATAAAAACAAAGCGTCTGCACCCATGGCAATAGTCAATGTTCAATGCAGATATCACATAATAAAGTCAGTCTAATTAAAACAAAGAATACTGTTAAACTAAATCTTAAAAAATTACACTGTGACGCAACACCCGTTGGCCAGAAATGTTCCAACTGCCATTCACAAAACGAAATAAAATTATATCAATGCACCTCGCTGGTTCCGACTGGTTACAATTAAATGCGTCCTTAATTATTTAAAGCATGCCTTTAACTTTACATACAGGCGTTTAATTAATCAAAGGCAAGCTTTTAATATTACAACCGCGCGTTTAACTTAGCGTATTTAAATAATGCAAAATTAAATAAATAAATATTAAAGGTGAGCCTGATATGCTGTTATAGACATAGTATAGTTACCGATGCAGTTTTCTACCCACGCCAATTTTCGAACCATTGAAATCTCGCTTGATATCGCGTTAGAGACATCACAGCGTCTGTTTACGACAATAACGATACAGAGTCTTGTCTGAGCAAAATAAATTTTGATATATAATATAACATGGAACACGTTTATGATATACATACCTTGATAAAAACAGACTTTGTATGCTTACCAGACATTATTATTGAGCGTCTGCTAACGCGTGTCTCGTTCTTGGCATGTTGACAATAATAGCCCTTTTTGTGGTAGTAGTAGGGCAAGCTAGTCTTGTCATAAAATTAGGAATAATTAAAATGTGTTAAATATACGAGAAAAATGTACTACATTAACGTTATATATTCAATACAAGTATATGTGTATGTGTTTTATAAAGCACTATGTCAAGCCTGGTTGTTATAAAAAGTTGAACAATAAATATAGGACGAATTCCGCTTGTGTCCTTGACTCGTGCGACATGGTTCAGACGATCAATATTCGTAAGTTTTTCACTCAAAACAACTGTTTTAATAATTTGTTTGCATTGAATAAATGAAGTAGCTGTTGCTGATTTGGTATATCGATCTCTTACACAAAATGTTTCTTCAGATTTTTTTTTAAACGGCATATTCTATTAAGTAGGTCGAAAACTACACCGACCAGTATAATGATAATCTGCGTAACGTGTTGAATTCAACTTCTTCAAAAAAATCCTATCTCGAAAATCTGACACCAATTTTGAAACTGTTTTCAAATTTCAATTTCTCAACGCATCAGCTATGTCACAAAAATTTTATACAAAATGGATCTGCCATCTCAGATTTTCATTGACATTTCTAATCCAGACTAAAGTCAGTGAAGACGAACTCATAAAGTACCAGGGGCCGGGCAGGAGGGTTTGACAGACTGCTGGGATTTTCGGGGCCTGGTACTTGAGCTGCTTGCCATCAGCACTTGAAACGCATTTCTTGGTGCCTGAGCCTCAATGCTAGGGCCGGTATTGGCAGGATCTGGCGTGCATGATATCATGATGAATTTACATCTAAACGCCGTAACCACGTTTATGACTGGCGTCTGTGAGGTAAACTCGTCCGTGTGCGACATGGTCGTCCACGGTCCTTCCTCCTATTCCACCATGGCGAGTTCACACGTTCCATCGCTGCAGCCATACTCTTTGGCAATGCTGTCAAACGTTTCGTTTCACAGCATAAAAAATTTCCGTATACAATTTCCATTGTGGAATAAGCACTTGCGTTTTATTACGCAGACTAGAGACGCAAGTGCCATCTTGCCATCCATAGCTAACGTGATTCAGTATGTAACAAGATCGCTCATTGGGTGAAATATTACCGATCCCGCCAATCACGCGTTCGGTAGTGAACACATGTCATCGAATGCGCATTGAATTTGAATTTTACTTGTGGGTTGTTTTATTAGTTTTAACTAAAATGTAACGAAACAAACATTGATTGAAATATCAAATAAAAAGATTAGGGTCAGCCCGTTTTTCAGAAACTATTCGAGCTACATCCCTATGGTTTGATCTGTGGAGTAATCGATAAAATTGGTTGAATTCAAAAATATGAGTGCAACATGCATGGGTTGATCTGAGACAGAATGCCCCACCTGTAGATTTTTTTTGTAAATTGGAAGCAATTCTGTATTAGCATTTGTACATGCACTGCTGTGAATTGTATTTGATATGGATGCTAATGTACTTTTGCAAGTTTTTGAAATACAACATTACTATTGTTCTTGTAGGACCCGAAGGATACGCCGCCACCAACACGGGTTGAAACAAAAGATGAACGCAATGAAAGAAAGGTATATGTTAATTCTGCCTAAATTTACTGGGTTTGAACAAACATGATAACAATAAGTACAACCCACACAGCCTTGTCTCTGCCAGTCAAAATTTTTTTGGATCATACAAATGTTACATTACAAAATTCAAACAAATACAAATATGCCCTATTTTCAAATACCAGTACACATACACTTGAACAAATACAAATATGCTCTATTAAAGAGAACCAAATACTATATATCAAAGGGGCCAAATGTGCAGTAACGTATGAGATGCATCACTAGTCTGATCAATGAGTCTAGTCTCACATGTGGGAAATAAGATTATTATTGTTATTCAGCAATCTCATGAAACAGTGTTTTTGTAGTGTATAATGTTTTGAATTTGAACATAAATTTGCTATAAAAATCTGCCGAGAGAAATAGCAAAGTGCAGACAAAATCTCTTGAGAGAGCTGAATGCTGATTTGTGGGATAATAAACATATTGTGGGATAATAAACATATTGTGGTGTTTTTGTTGCATTAATGTATGTGAAGAGGCCATGCAGAGGCAGATGTAATAATCTTGTGTAGCATTGTAGATGATGCATTGCATAGTAAAATGCTTTTTCTGTATTTTTATGAATGCGCGTTATGTAAGTTGGGGATCCACTTTGTGCAGTGGGAGTAGTGACATTATGTAGTAATGTGTGATGCAACTAGCTGTGTCAAAAGATGAGGAAAAACAATTTGGTGGAGTATTTCAACTACATTTGTGGAAAAGGACTGGTGCTCTGGGCTGTGGTCCTCAGGAAGCCTTGGACCCTCCTGACCAGAGGGTCGTTGGTAACATTTTTGCCTGACTGGAGATTGGAAAGGTGTTAACTTAGCACCTTCAGCAGACCAATTTGTCTGGACACACGGCGAGGGCGGAAGTCCGCCATATACTTCAGTGACCTTGAGTCCTGA
Organism: Lamellibrachia columna; assembly: GCA_963662155.1. NCBI lineage: Eukaryota > Metazoa > Annelida > Polychaeta > Sabellida > Siboglinidae > Lamellibrachia > Lamellibrachia columna. The sequence continues at coordinate 12,646,688 of OY759271.1, read as the reverse complement.
CCAGAGATGTGGACATGGACAACCAAGCACAGAGTTGCCATATGGGTAATTCCGAGTTAAGATGGAACTTTTTATGGTTTATTAGTATGGTCATATTTTGAAGAAAAAAAATATGGGGTACTACCAAGTGCAGGATTACGTCTTTGAACTATTGCCAAAAACAAATTTTTTTTACATGTATTTTTGTGTAATATGAACTTTGATATCGCCTACTTTTGGATAGGCCATTGTCACATCCATAACAAAAATGTACAAAAAGTTTGATTATCTTGATAACACTACCTTTCTCATTGGTGTGACATTGGCTATCAAAGTGGGATACCGTGTTCGATCTAGTAAGCGTACAGTATGCTTGAATACAAATCGGCCCGTGGAAAAATTTCCAAATTAGTTTCTAGACAATACAGTAACTGTTTAACACTAGTGGTGTCATTTGGTGAGTACTCTAAAACAACTGAAAAGTGGGGTTTAACACCAGATGGCGACACTTTTCAGTTGTTCCACACTAGTCAAATTACAATAATTATGGATCCTGCTGACTAAAAGAGTACGTATGCTAATTAGGGCATGTACGCAACTCACCGAAAAGACTGAATAGAACTGGTCAAGGGACCAAAATGAACTTGTATGCTAGACAATGAGGCATATGGAAGGGGACAGTGGAGAGACTGAGCTAGGGGAAATTCAAGATGTGCCAGCAGACTGAGAACCAAAGGTTGAAATGAGTACAAGATTGTGTCTAGTGTGGATTTTGCAATGCGAAGCTGGGCAGTGGAATAACAGGTATTTACAAAAATTTAACAAGATTGCCATCCCAAACAACAAGTTCCAGATGGCAAGTGGACAAGGAAGCCATTGGCTTATCGAGAGTCCAATAATTTTCTCATCTATGTGTAGCCCACCCTTATCAAATATCTGTCAATTCTATTTTTAAACATATTCACACTACTAGCATTAACACAATCATTTGGCAGTTTGTTCCATTCATTTATCACCCTCTGTGAGAAAGAGTACTTTCTCATGTCCAACCTACACTGCTCCTTAACTAATGCTGCTTTGTGTCCTCTGGTTCTACTGCCTTCTTTAAGTTTGAAGAACATATTCCTATCAACATCCTCATAACCGTTCACTATTTTAAACACTTCTATTTGTCCTCCTCTTAGTCTCCTGGTCTCTAGTGTTGTCAAACCACATTGTAATAAGCGACTTTCGTAACTAAGGTCTCTCAATTCTGGAATCATTTTAGTTGCTCTTCGTTGTATTCTTTCTAGCTTGTCTATGTCCTTTTTACCATACGGCCTCCATGCTTGAATACAATATTCCAAAAGTGGTCTAACTATTGCTTTGTACAGGGGTACAATTAGCTGTTTCTCCTTATACATGATAGTTCTCCTAATTAGCCCTAGAATTCGATTTCCTTTTGAAGCAGCAATCCCACATTGCTAAATGTTACTCCTAAAGTCCTTTTCTTGTGTGGTTCTACCTAGTACAGCATCCCCCATTTTATATTCTTCGTCCATGTTTCCATGTCCTATGTATATACATTTACACTTCCCAAAATTGAATAATTGCCATTTTTCTGACTATTTAACTAATTTATCTAGATCATCCTGTAAAATTTTTTTATCTGTATCATTTGTAACCTTTCTGGATACTTGTTGTGTCATCTGCAAATTTGAATACTTTGCTAGATATGTCATCTTCTGAATCATATATATATATATATTAAAAACAGTATAGGGCCTAATACTGATCCCTGTGGTATCCCACTCAAAACTTATTTCCAGTTTGAAATCTCACCATCTACTATCACTCTCTGTCTTTTGTGTGTAAGCCACTTTTCTATCCAGTTGATTACATCATTACCTATACCATGGGCTTTTAGTTTAAATATCAATCTTTGATACTTAAACTAACAGCCCATGGTATAGGTAATGATGTAATCAACTGGATAGAAAAGGAGGGTGTATTAACATCTATAGATCAACAATGATGTGTAACAGGATATTATGTGGACAGATTTAGTCAAAATAGAGAATACAAAATAGAAAAATTCTTTTTGTTTTATTCCATGGGTTTGTAAATTCTTTTTGTTTTATTCCATGGGTCTAATATAGTGATTACACCTTGACATAATTTGTTATTGCAATTATGAACAATGAAGCTCTGCTGAAAGTGTATTTGATTTCAGTTGAGTTTAAACCCAATCTAACGCAACTCTTGACGTAACCAAATTGGATTTACATTTAGGATGCAAAAGGGAAATACATGACTTCCACAATGTCACCATTTCGTAGACATGACACCTTTTGGATGTAGTGCAGGATGGTAGAGTATATGAAACCATGGCGGTGGTTGTGTTACCTGCAATGCATCACTGCTCGGTCACAAGCGTCAATGTGTCATAATTGGTTCTAGATCAGCCCAGTTCCTGCATAATTATAAGACTCGTTGCCATGGTGATGCAACTATTAAACACACTCTTCGTATGCAGGAGATGTTGACCACTGGCACATTCATTATATTAATTACACATGGTGTGAGGTATTGAGGTGTGTTTTAAGTGAACACTTGGGTCCATATGATGGCCAAGGTCGGCCGGGAGAAACAGCAGGCTAATTGCACAAATTGCTTGTTTGGATAACAGCCACAGACTATTTGTTTTGTGGATAATAAATCTATTGGTGATGATGATTATTAATATAGTTGGCAAATATATATATTATATACATATGCATGTATATATACTAGGCTAGCGTTGGCCTAAAATCTGTTTAGCCAATTTGGCTAAAGGTTAAAATTTTCTTTAGCCAAATGAGATTTTGCTTAGCCATTTTTTTAGCAGACACGAAGATGACAAAACGTCAAAATGCAAAACATGACATAAAATAATGTGTTAAGGCCTAGTAAAAAAGAAACTAGTTTCTTGTCCCCGCCCATTTCCTTTTTTGTCTACGCCTCCGTTTTTATTTACTATTGAAAAAGATTATTTTTAAAAGTTTTTTCGGTTCTACGAAGAAATCTTTGTCCAAAATTTGCTGTACAAAGTACAGTTCACTCGTTATTCATCATACAAGGTGTAGGGATGTATGTGCATTCTACAGAATCTAAAATAAGATTCGAATGATGATGCCTTGCATTAAATAGTCTTTTAGCACTCATTTACATAATCGTAGTCTCAGTCAGTAAAAAATGCCTGTGATATATACTAACGAAACCATAGCCAAACCTGCACATGACATTCATAAATACATTCAACAGTGCGTTTGCTTCTTGTTTCTTTCTAGTCAGTTTAAGTAGTTCCGGTGTAACAGGTATGTGCCATATTACATTTACATAAATATTTCTATTCATCTGCCATTCCCACTAAAAAGTAATTTATTTGACAATGGAATGGCAGCCTACTTAGTAATATACATCATTGGCACGTTCCATATTGCATCGAAAAAACTACAACTTATCAACCACAGTGAGCATCTAAGACATGGCGGCCATCTTCGAAACTAATAAAAGAAATTCATAAATAGTACATAATAAGGGCCCTCTAACTTAAAAAAAAGTCTGGACGAGAAACTAGTTTCTTTTTTACTAGGCCTAATATACGATATTTTATATAAACAATATACGTATATTAAACATATAGATGGTCACAAGAAAACATAACACCAATATAAATTAATATAACAACGTTTAATTATAAATATAATACAAGAAAATCGAGCACACACTGCAAATCTCGAACACTGAGAACGTCGCCATGATACAAGTCCACCACCACTACTCTGGTCTCAGCGACAATGTCCACTCACTAAACCAGTGAATCCGGGACGCTGCTCCTTCACCGTACAGATCTTGAAGGATTCCTCGTATGTAATGAAAGCGTTCTTAACTGTCGTGAGACAATGCTTCGCTTTCGTCTACACGGTCCGCATATGGGCGATAATCGCCGACTTCGCGTGATCGTTCGCAGTGACCTAGTCCATCTGTCTCTGGCACTTGGGCAGTAATGTCAATCACTGGTGATCAGCAGATATCTTGTGTTTTGCCAAATCTTCTTGGGCTTGGCGCAAGAAGCTTTGCATCGAAAGACGTGGTTTTTGCTATCGTGAATAACCCACGCAAAACGTACGAACAAGTCCGCCTTGATGAAACGTGGCTGCGTCGTTTTCTTTCGTTTCTTTCCGCGATCATCGCCCGCCAAAGTACATTTACGAATCATTTTAACCGATAGTAAATTGAAAAACTGTGAGGAAGTGAGCTCTCACATTTTACACATTATAAGATTATTTTTGTAGCTGCCCAGCAGGACGCAAACTTTAGCTGAGAGCAAATAAATCATTGGCTTATCGCCGGGCAATTACAGATTAGGGGGCGCGAAAACAATTCCACGGGTGGCGGGCAGCTATGATTCACGGGTTCACCGCCGCTTACACGACAATGCGTGTTAACGTGGCCGTAAAAGCGTTTCGCTAAATTGGCGAAGAGTTTTTTTTCGTTTCGCCAAATGGGAAACCGTTTTGCCTATGGCGCAATTGGCGATCGGCAGCTCTAGCCTAGGTATATATGTGTAGTGTTTCCCCTGGGTAAAATCGTGTTCTCCTGATTTTTTGCTTATAATAGCTTCAAAATGATTATTTAAGGATGTTTAAACTTCCCCTTGAAGGGACAAAGAAATAAAAATATATGTTAACATGTAAAAGTTTTTTGTTGCTAAATTCAAAGTACAGGTGTAACTATATGATTCTTGTAGAATTTCTTTCTGGTTTAATGTTTAAAGCACACTGAAATTGACCATTTTGAAAGTAGAGTAAAACTATGTATGTTATTTTATTACATATTATTGAATGATAGATTATTATTTTGATTTAGATGAATTGTCATAAAACATGATTTTTGGGTGTTCACCATCGTGAATCATAATTCATTACGGAACTTTTTTGGGAGGGGGGGGTGAGAAATAGCTATGTGGTGGCAAATATTGGGCAAGGCAGATGAAGCAAACAGCAAAGAAACACACCTTCCTTGTTATATATGCTGGGGGAAACCAGGGCTTTATATTTGAAAACAACAGGTGAGGGATAAATCGCTCGCCTAAATATGCCAAATTAATTTAGGCGACCGATTTGTTAGTTGTTCTTTTTTCCGTGTGGTGGCGCCAACATTTCCTATTCGGATTCTGTCGTTGTCGCCATAAAATTTTTATTGGTGCTTGTTGGCACAGACTTTTTACAAAGAAATAAATGTTTACTTTAGTAAACCCCATACATTCTGATTGCAATTGGTGAAACGGTTTTGAATTGCAACATGTCACCGATTACCGTAGGCCGTAGCCTGGCCCTAAGCAAAGCCAGTATAAGAAATGTACGCCACATATAAGAATTAGATGTATAGTCATAACTCATAAATGCAGCTTAGTAGGCAACACCAATATAAACTGGGTTGAAATGGCTTGCTTCCATTGCATCAAAATGCCAAGTGCACACACAAACTCAGTGCGCAAAAAATATGAATTTGTCATCCGCACATGAAACAGTGAATTAATGTTAAATGGTACCGGAGATTTATGTGTTCAGAGCGGTTGAAAGACGAAGTGGAACAATTACTAAAATTATCATTTTCAATGTCTAATCAACTTTTACACTCTGTGTCAACAACTATTTTCGAATGCCATTACAGCGTAGTCGGTCAATCGGATCGTAGCGAAATATTGTTGAGCCCTTAACTATTCCATAACTGTACATGTATACATGTATTCTATTGCTTCCCCTAACATAAATCTTATGAAATGCAACTTCTTGAACATACAGCTATAAAATTTTATTGGATACAAATTTATCAATTTATGTCCCATCAGTGTATCAATATTTGAATGACACGGTTAACACAAAATGACAAAGTGGCTTACCTGGGCGGTGGTTTGTTCCTTTCCATGTTGAAGAAGGACAGGAGATCGGTGAATTTTCGCGACATGGTGCTGTGTGTTTGTGCAAGCCCTTGTGATGTGGTCAGATCCTTGGTTAAACTATTCACAGTGAGGGGTCAGCAAGATTGCTGGTGTGATGGCAGTTATGTTCACAGTGGTGATGGTGGTGTGCTGGTGGTGATCTGGCAGGCAGTCTGCAGAAGTGTAACAACGGATAATGAGAAGCACATCATAATTCCTGATTGTGTGGCCTGGTAGGGGTGATTGGGAAAGGATTATGGTCATGCCCACAGCCCCAACCCCAGTGCAAGTGCAAATACTCACACTTGTTGACACCTATGGTAGTTCACAAAGATGTACTTTCTTAGAAATCCAATCTGTTGACAGGTAGAGAGGTAGGCAATTCACAAACACATCAGCATTAGTCAGTGGACATTATGTCCACTATGGACAGCAGCTACAATTGTACATTTAGCTGATTATCTGTGCACTGTCTGTGCATGTACATCATAGTCTTGTGTAGGCTGTTAGTCGGATAGCTCGAGGCGATTGATCAGAACCGTCTCTTGTCACATCTCAGATTTGGCTATTCTTGTGGACAGCACATTATGATCTGTTTAACCAAATGACATTCGTGTGATGCGGATACTAGATGCAGTTCTTTATGTGTGTCCAATTCTTAATTACCGACCTGTACAGAATTAAAGTAATAAAGGGCATATTAGCAGTGATAAACAGCCTCTCCGTTGGTCGATGAAAACTTGATGTGACTGCACACTAATACATTGAACAGTCTACGTAGTTGCATATAGATTAATACTAAATCAAACTGGATTAAGAGCCACAAAAATGCAGAAGTGTGACGTCTATTTGTGTTGCTGTCAGGCTCATATTGATGACAGGTAGGCGGTAAATAATTTGGCAATGTTTGGAAGTTTATGGTCTTGTTATTTCCTGATTTTGGCATCATGCTAAGAAATGACATATTAGCAGCAGGGCTTAAATTTGCGAGCTGTGGCCACTGGCTTGCCAGTGACGCTCAAGTATCGTCCTGTGTAAGCCCTACCATTCTCTGTAGAAGGAGGAGCCCTCGATTTGGCAGTGCCATTCACTAGTTTGTTTCGCACCACTATGCGTCACCACTGTACGTGCACATCGAAATTAGCGTCTTTTTTACAAGTTATACCTATCACATATCATACCTGCACTTCGTTAGATGTACAGTCATAATCTCTAATCATGAATAGATTTAGATCTAAGGTGCTCTGGAATAGTATCTTGTCAAAAGTCATTGCCAGACTTTCAGAATGCGCTCCACGACCACGTGTAGGCGATAATGGGGAAGCTGAATGTTTTCGTGCCATGGTTTGAATTACATTACAAACCAGCATCACTACATGTATCTTTTATAATTATGATATAGAAGTAATATTGCATTACTTTGTGAATGTTATAATTTTTAGTTGCTGTGAGAATGTAGTTAAAAACAACTGCCAGTGCCCAGTGGTGGGAATAGGCATGCCCCATGGCATGGTATTACGACAGGTTTCCACATGCACAATAATCCGGCATATAAAAAAAAATTGTCTCTGATTCTTCTGCCAAATTCTAATTCTTACCAGAATCTCTCTGCTAGTTTATACAAGTCATTTTCTAGCTGTATGATTACACATAATTCTGAACTTCAGAAGAAATAGTTTTTTTTTCATTCTGTCACTGTTCTCATTTCACTGCTGTATCCACAACCTGTCTCCACTCCCACATCACTCGGTGATGTTCTCCACTCCCGCGTCACTCGGTGATGTTCTCCACACCCCTCCTACTACCACCACATTTGTCTCCATACAGTCCTCCCTATGTCAGTCGCGGTCTTGCTCTTCTCCATTCCATTCGGTCCACGAGTCCATCCCACTTTATCTAACTCACCAGCTTCTTCATGAAACTCTGTTTCACACGAAGCTCCTCCCTCGGCCTCGGCTCCTCCCTCAGCTGCTCCATCCTTTACTTGTTCACTCTTTTCACTCCCATAGTTAATTCCGCAATCTTGGGCTTTCTCAAGTTTTTCCATCATCGCCATGGTCTCTATACATAGGCTGGGGTTACGCGCAACCATAGTATTTAGTAATTAATAGGTGAAACCTGCTATCCTGGCCAATTCGCCCCTAAATTTCATTGCTGGCCCCTAATTTTGGAAGTTCAGGAGCCAACACCCCTAGATTTTCAGGCAATTTTTAAGCCCTGAGCAGCCATTTGCTCTCATGCATCACCTTATGAAATTACACGATTTGATGTATTTATTATAAATCAAAGTCATTTGCCTCGTTTTGCTTTGTGTGGATTGAAGTTAAATATAGTTTTGACGACTGAAAATGCGTGGGTACATGGTTACATCATATCATGATGGAATAAATCTGATGTCATTCATATCAAGCTATATTAATGGAAATGTCACACATCATAAACTACTCTCTGTGTCTATTCATAACAGAATAGATTTTGAGTTTAATTCGACCTGATTCGATTTGTCTGACTGCATTGCATGCACAACAAAGCTGTCTGTCTATTGGTCATGTGTAACCATGGCAATATCTTGAATATCTCTCTGCCAAAACAAGGTGATTGGAAATGTTTTGTAGCATGAACTGTGCTACTTGCACCTTCATGCTACCAATTTGTAATAAATGCTTTGAATCAAGCAATATTTGTATAGAAAACATGTATAAAAATGGTAATGATTCAATGTACTTTTCATTATGATGTCAGCAGAAAACATGAAGCGCATTTCAAATATTCTGGTAGTTCATGCTTTGTTTACTATGCTACCACTACCAGAGCTTTCCATTGGCATTGCATAGCATAGGTATGATACTATATAATTTTATATATTAAAAAAAATGCTTGGCAGATAAACAGAATAAATAAAGATATTGGGTAATTGTAAAAGACTAACTAGCAGTCTTGCTGCTAAGAATGGTCATTCTTCAAAAAAATGTAAGGTGGTATTTGCTTTTTATAAAGAATATGCATATATTGCATCATTTGATAATTCTTAAGGTGGCTGGGGCGGCTAGCGTGCCAGTTGATTTTTTTCTAACATGCTAGGATATACTGAACTAAACGTCGACACCACAAAAAATCACCCGGCATTAACGTCGTATTTTGCCAGTCCATCCTTTAAAAATGCAGTCCTTTTGGAAATCCCCTTGAGTTCCCAGAAAAGCGACAATGTTTCCATAGATGTTCGAACCAGCTATATTCGTTCGCCGTGAAAGCGGAACACATCGTCTGGTTACTGTAATGCTAGTACACATCAATATTATAAAATTATCTACCTAACTAAATCATGACCTTAAACCAGCAAATATCAGCATTAAACATAGTTTATCGTGCCTTTGACACTAACGGAAATGCCAACGCATATGTGACCTGGTGACCCCGCAGGATAACAGCCAATCAAAATGACCGTAAACATACCCTGCCACATGTTTATTAGATGGCTGGCATAACCTGATGCCATAGACGACAACACGTTACAAGTACAGATCCAAGAGCTATTGTGGTGGCAAATTAAGGGGACATGTCAATATTACAAATGGCCATTATGTATTGTCAACAATACATAAAACGCCAATGAAAAACCGTAAATTTCAACACAAAAACAAGCATTTGTTGAGATAGTGTTTTCATTAATAACCAGGAAATGATGTGTCAAATATTATTTGAGAAAAACTACAACACTAATAACATTGCAATTTTGCGTATGAACGCGTCTTACGGCAGTAAATTATGATTGGTGAAGGGTTTGTATCAAAAATACACTGCCACTTAAGGATGTCATTCAACTTTTTCTTAATTCATTCACGGTGGTGTAGTAGACATAATTGGTTTATGTTAACCAAAATCTGCCGTAAAGTTATCAGTTACACTGTCATACTTATATGTATGTCGTTTATTTCTTCGGGATTTTCTCAAAATGTTTTAGAAACCTTGTAACAGCTAAATACATAAAAAAACTCATTTATCTGGTATATTATAGTATTTCAACTACAGTCTGTGAAGAAATGGTTAATTTATCTTAAACACTTCAACTAAAACTAATCAATTCAAGACAAGCATATCATAGCCACCCCAGCTATCTTAACAACTGTGGTTTCTGAGGAATAGCTTCAAATGCCCAGTGCAACAGACACAGCACTATCTGTCCTGTAATGTTTTTTGTGTTTACAGAAGAAAGAAAGAGCAGAGCAGGTCGCATACAAACTGGAACAGGATCTTGCTATGTGTAAGTACCTCAGCGTTTATCTTGTCTTTGTAGTTTATTTCCCTGTATTGGTAGTTTCTGTTTATTTACTTTCTTAGTAGTTTTTTATTTTAAAATTTTTATTAGTTGATAACCATATGTATGACTAGCTGAAGAAATAAACAGTTTTACCCTAAATAACATACATACTGTTTGCATGGCCAGAAACATTTCATTAAAATGGAATAAACTAAAAGTACTGAAATAAGTAGACAAGTCATGTTTTTGCAATTGAATATATTAACATATTTTGACATCCTAAGGGGAAACATTCAGCAAGGGGTTTTGTGGTCTGTGTGAACAGTTTCACATGGCTTGTGCCTTGTGGCCAGGTCAACTTGGTGACGATACCATCAAATCATCTGGTCAGATATGCTCAGGAGCAATGTTTCTGATATAAACTGGACTGTGGCATTTCAGCCTTGACCTCAAGTTTATTGCCACCTGCCCCAGCTATGTGCGTGCATCATCCTCTGTGAGACATCTTGGGAAGGGGTATCCCTAGGAGCAATTGCTTCCAGGTGAGCAATTTGTTCCTGACCATCCAGCCACCTGAGGTGTAGCCAGACTGTCTGGGACTGGGAGTTCGTTGACCCAGATTAGGGCAGCTGTCACTGATGCATCCCACCAAGGCTATTTCGGGACATTGCTTCAGATGCTGGCTGCTTCATTTTAACTGGCACTCAAAATATCAGTGGTATTTCCTGATGTACAGGCGATGTGCAGTCAAATTGGTGACCCAGAGGACCACTAAATCAGGTCTCAATGTTCCTGAATTGATAAATCATTCCTTCTTTTGTGTGCGGCGGGGGGGGGTGGATGTTACAATTGGTGACCATATTTTCAACGAGCAACAAATGATCAGTTATATGCCTCGAGATATGTCGGGAATAATGGATAAATTAATGCATTTCTGAATTTTACCCGATATCTACATTAAAAAATTTGCACCCCAAAATCTACATGTGACATGTTCGTTTTGATATTTGTTGACTGCTGGGTGAAAGTGTTGCATGTTTTCCAGTGAGTCAGTTCCCACACACTCATAGTCAACCATAGTTGCATTAATACATAAATAGTGCATATATGCCATTGTACGTCTTGATACTACACATTGACAATGTCATAAACGCACAGGTCATTTGTGACAAGAACGATGTCTTGATGGAGCCACAGTGAGGCTATTGAAGAAGTGAGGAACATCATTATGGGAGACCCATTGAACTTAAGGATCAGTCAGCGTTGCTTTGATTAGATGGATCTTGCCATCTTCAAAGTCGAGCACAGTTGCATCAGCTGACACATGCGGGTGCTAATCACATCGTAGGCATTCCGAGTAGGACTCGGCGCTGTTCGCTGATTCAATCACTTTGTATGGTCACCGATAATGTTGATACATGTGGCACAGTGTTAGTTTTCAGGCGCAGGCTGATTGATGCACTGTGTGCAAACCATTTTAAACCTGCAATCAGGGCTGCAATTGGCTTTATTACGGCTCCATTCGTGTCCGCCTCACTCGATGATGTCGTTTGGAGTTGGACATTTTGCAGGTCGGTTGGTTGTACCTTCGCTCGACTAATTTTTAGGTTAACAAGTGTACACACTGACCTGTGTTACTAAGTGACCACATATCTTCATATTAGACGGCATGAATGTTCACATGCTGTAAGAAGCTGGTCAGCTTGACGTCCTCTCGTTGTCTTGTGGTGACATTTGCTAGGCTGTTGTTGCATTCTATTGATCTCGCATTTAATTGGATTGGGGAAAAAACGACATTGCCATGAATGTGATGTGATTTTATCACTTGCATTGCTGATCAGTGAAGTGAACAAAATGGATTTTCGCGAGGATTTAGGCTGAATGAAAACTGCTATTCTGGTGCTTGAAGTGAAAGGGACACATGTAGGTGGGATATTTTTGCAGTAACATAGGTAGAAAAATCAATGATCCACCCTACATCAACTGTGCTGAATGCTGATTTTGACAGGATAGTGGACCAAGACACACTGTCATTGATTGCTATGTGCTGGTCGGCTGTAGCAACTACCAACCACAGCAGCAAATGTAATCTACAGTTGATTGACTTGTTTGGCTAGGCGCTCCATTGCCATTATAACTGTACTCAGTGGCAGCTTAGAACATGTTTCAAACACTATTTGGTGACTGACTCCTCACGACGGGTGTGGGTGTTAAGCCTGATTCGTGTGAACGCTACAGGAGTATTTAAAAAATTTGTCTGTACATAATCGGCATATGTCACAATTGAAATCATGCATTGCATTAGGAGGGTGACTAGATTTTATATCGTTAGTCTCATTAACTTTGCATGCTTCTCTGTATAATTGCATCAGTTATGTCGTTAAACATTTTAAACAACAACCTGCTGAGATTAGTATGTGTCATGTACCTTGAGTAGGTCTTGAAGGTCCTTCAGTTGTCTTCTACTGAGGAAGACGACCTCTCAGTTACTGTCCTTCACAGTGACTCCACCACTGTGTTATGTGTGCATGTGTCATCACAGGCTTGTTCGGCCTACACAGTCGGCTGTGAATGCATGCACACGTGCCGATGCAACATCCGTCGGATGTGGGTGGCCGGTGCTGTAGATTTCCTGCACTGTCACACAGGTTGGATGCGTGCCCACTGTATCATGCCATATGAGTTGTCTCTTATTGATTCTCACGGTTTCTTGCAGGGGACCCGGCGAATGACGTTAACATCGTTGGAGACCCTTTCAAGACCTTGTTTGTTGCCAGAGTGGTACGTATTCCCACTTGTGACTTTCTTGCCAGTTCACGCCAATGTTAATGACGATTTGACAGGCAGCTTTCCCGGAATGCTGCCCAAGTTAGCCAGATGATTGATAACATCGTAAATGCATTCTAAGCTTATACGGTTTTATATAAGACAGCAAGATGGAAAGCATGCGATGCTAAGAATGCAATGCAATAAACTCGATCTGATATCGGACTTCTGGCTAAGGTGCAAGCAGCTGCACCAATTTTCTAAACCATGAATGCCTATCAGTGTTCCTTTGAAGCATCTTATTCCCTGCTTCTTGTCTTTCAGAACTATGACACAAGCGAGTCCAAACTTAGAAGAGAATTCGAATCGTATGGACCAGTCAAACGGGTAAGGTTCTTTAAGGCTCATGTCCGTCTGTAGACAGTTATGGATGGGAATCATTAGCTCAATTAGCTAACTGAGAGTGTCTTCCACTTGTTGCTAATTGGGTGGAACATAAGTGAGCCATAATAACTGAATCAATATTGTACTAATAACATCCAAATCAATTTGTGCGTGTGTGAGTGTGCATGCATGCATGCGCGTGTGTGTAATCCCAAGTGTTCTGGTCCTTGCATCACTAGTGGTTTCTAAGTACTTTAGCCCATGGTAGACACTAGAGGTTACCACTGACAACATTTCTCTGTTGAAGAATCAAAACAATGGAAGTCCATTTTGATCTGCCCAATGTGGTTGGTTGGATATGTGTCTGTTACACTAACTTCTAACACACGACATGGACGTTTATTGTTTGTTTCTTCAACAACATATCTGTCAAGGTATCAAAACAATGAAAGTCCATGTTCGTGCGTTAAAAATTAATGTACTAAACACATATCCAACCACCAAAATGGACTTCCATCAAATAAACAATTTTTAATGCACACACAATCAACACTGGTTCACAAAGACGCTTGTCATTGTCATCATAGTTGTTGTCGGGAGCAGGGTTTGCAAGATTCTGGCAAAACGTAAAACCACAGACTATTCAGTAGAACCCATCCAAGCGTCACCCCTTTGAAAACGACAACCCCTCGGAAATGGCAACTCTTTATCTGACAAGCCTCTGTAGTCAGGCCACCCCCTTTAATCAGACCACTTTATCTAAGTCTGTTGCATATATCATCTTTCCAGGGGTTCCACTGTACTGCAATTTATACTGGTCAAGATACTTACACCTGTCAGAAATACCTTTTAGACACCCAGTCTGACTAAAAATAAAATCTGCCTATATTTTTGACAAGTACATAACTATATAATTCACGAATTTGGTTGATTTTGAAGCCCAGCGCAATTAATATTAATTTTACACCAGTGAAACATACTTTCCCAACACTATCACAGCTTAACTATTGGTGTTAATTAATAACAAATGTGTTAATTCCAAATGTATAAATAAATGTTCAGCTCGTTTAGCCTTTGGCATTATAATATTATAAGCTTGCTGTCCTGAACGTTGATATTAAACTACCAATTAAAGTGGATGCCTGGATAACAACACTGCCAGACAGCAGGAAACATTATTCCAGTGGCACACCAGGAAATCTATCCACTGTGACAACCCTTAATCTATCCACCGTGACAACCCTTAATCATCGTGGCCTGGTTGAATAAGTCACAGGTCATGCACGTTATTGTGCATGATTCATAAATCACAGAGCGCTGTCAGACTGCACAATTGTATACATCGATATTTCACAAAAGTGATGTGAATTTGTGTCCAATCGCTGTTGCTGTTCATAGTACACATTGCAGAAGTCTCATTTGTGCTTTCACATAGCCCTCTAACTAGCTAAATTACATGTAATAATAATAATAAATTTCTCATGTATAGCGCCCCAACCAATTAATTGTTCTGGGCCACTGTGCAATGGTACATATATTATAAATAAACCATACACCTTTAGATTAGTAATGTGCAGAGATCTGCAAACATTATTTGTAAAATATCTTGTCTGTGTAAATAGTTAAAATTAATAAACATGTAAAAGCTATAACAAAATCTATAAAAAAAATTAATTCAAATAATAATGAATCTTAACCATATAAATAAATTGGTCAAGAGCCGATTGAATGGAATCATGCAAGACACATCATTTAGTTTGAAGTTAGCGAAATATTTCAGTTATCTAATCTTAAGCAACCAATTATAGGTAATAATATCTCATTAAATGCCCACTTTATACAGTAATGAGGATATCTGTTCAGTTGTCCATTGGAATAATAATTAGAATTTCTACAACAGTCCGAGTTTGTTTACATTTTAAGAACTTCCTTTGAGATTACATAGTTCAAAAGAAGCATGGAGTGGCTGCTACTGAAATGTTGTTGTAATAACTTTGATGGTGAATTTATATGCTTAAAAATAAAAAAAAATAGTCATGAGAGTGTGGCAGTCAGATATTACATTTCACTTGAGAAATATTGTTGTGACCATCTAAAACCCTTGCCTGGCTCACATTACAGATTACCATGATTTCGACAACCGACAGCAAGCCAAGAGGATATGCCTTCATTGAATACGAGCACGAACGAGACATGCACTGTAAGTTGCCCCTTTCCCGCCTTGCATTTGTGTATTTGCATGCTATTCCAGGTCCGTCTGTTGACTGAGCTGGTGATGATGTTATTGCTGTGACAGCCATTTGTACCGTCTGCACTCTGATTGACAGGTAAGCATGCACAGGTAAAATGTGTTTTGCTCATAAATTTATGTATAAAAACTGTCACAGTGGTTCCAGTCCATTTTTACTATGACAGTTTAAAAAGTGTTCAGAGATATAATTATGTTGAAATAAAGCATATCTTGAACAGTATCATTGCCTCGAATACAGCCTTGAAATTCATTTAAAAGGGACAACTTATACTGCTATAAAAAGTTCTGTGGTTCTTTTGGGTTCTCCAATTATCAGTATATACGTAGTTAGTCATATTGAACGTGACATACATGTAGTGTAGTTTTATCCAAGTCATGCGTCCCTGCTAGCTAATTTTCTTGCAGCTGAACTCCATAAAGTTGAAGATGCTGAATTAAATACCTGATTGTGTAGGAAGCAAATGTTACCCCCTCCTCCCATTAACAAATCCAGCACTGTTCCCAAGCAGTGTACCCACATGTTATGTTTTACAAGGAGTTTACCAGTGTTTGGTTCAAACAAACACTATATGCAGTCTGTAAACTGATCAATGCAAACCAAAAGTGACATTGCTTGACAGTATTCAGTGCTCACTGTAGTACATAGAAACTTTCCAATACATGTAGTTTGTGCTTAGAGAGTGCTGTAGACAAATGTGTAAGAGAATGATCTAATAAGTGTGATTGACTAAGGAGACTTGTGTCTGTTCGTGATGTCATACACGAACCAGGAAGTTAGTGCTGTTTGTCTGGACAAAACATCGAGTCTGTTCTTAGTAGAGGTAAACCAGGACGGTATTTGTATTTTAATTCACAAACCAACTGACAGCGGTCCAAGTAATGACAGGTGTTGTGCACTCACGTCAAAACATTTGCTGAATGTAATTTGTGCGGATGTAACTGAAGGAATTCTTAGTAACACATCTCATTATGGGCCAAAGTACAATTGCACATTTGTATGGGTGCATCCACCAGATGTGCCAACAGTATGACAACTGGATTACGAGTTGCCTATTCTCAATCTAATATAGGTAGCAGTGAAATAGAAAGCAAGGTTCCTATGCGTCCTCGAAAGTATTGCATTTCTTAATTTGTACTTTTATTTATGCTTACGGCATAAAGTGATTTGCCACTGTTACTTGAAATTGCACATTGGTAACGTTTTCAACGCAAAATATATCATACTTTATCTCATTGTGGGGATATATGGTGCGTCCATGAAATTGTAAATAATGGCCTAGAAATGTCCTGGGATTATGTTATGACGAAAGCGTAGGAACCCTGAGATACAAGTTTATGTCATACAAATGTTGTCTTGTAGTGTTACAACTGCAAGGCTGAGTTGCGCTCTGTTTTGTATTGGGTGATGTGATATGCAATTGGCTTTATTGAAGTGCAGATGAATAGACGTGGAATTGCAGCACTGGCAGTTGTGATTGATCTAGACTGAAGCTTTGTGCAATTGAGGTCAGCCGCCTGATGATTGAAAACGCTGCAGCAAATTCCACATTTTGCTGTTGCTGTAAAAGAATGGCCGAATCTGCACTGAAAAGATACGAGCTCTATGGAAAATGCCTGTCAAACCAGGTTTCATGAAAATCAGGATTTCCTAGTCTAACAGCGTATAACTCATCTGGCTCCACGTAGAACAGAAATGTTAGGTTCTCACGTCTACCGGACTGTTATCTTGGCAACAACAAGCGAAAATAAATTGTTTCCGCCTGTGCTGTTTTCTCTTCTATGATATTGACTAGTCAAACATAGTTGCATGCATAGCAAGATTTTAGCAGAACACTGTTACATGTGTAGCTAGCAGAGCTATCACAGTCAAGGCCCTAGCAACACGTGTATTGCAACACTCATGAAAAGGCAGAACACTTGTTAGCATCATGTTCTACATGTCTGTAAGACCAATTGTTTTTTTACTCCTCTGACTGGCTGCGGGAATGCTATAATGTGGTCATTAGCTGAGCAAAAAAATTATGACACTATTGCTGTAATAAGCATAAATTCAGACAATTTCCTGGTTTTTCATCTGTAGTTGCCGCTGAAAAACTGCACACGCACACACTGCTGTGTGTTGATGCAGGAACCATGTGTGTTGCACTGAGGCTTTCCAGCTGTTTTACAACAATAATAAATTTCCACATAATCATAAAAAATACCAGTGCTATATTACTTTCAAATTTGGCAGGAACACAAATCTCCAGCGAGAATTGATGGGTAGGCATATTTGCAGCCATTTTTGAGCTGTCCAGCAAACCAGCAGTGATATAAACAGATGTAATTTTTTTGAGAAAATATACCTAATCCTGCCCAGTGCCCAGGCATGTGGCTTGCTATATTAACTTGTGACATTTCTTCATTCTGTGACTAGAAAGTTACATTAGCAGTGCTGTCACAGTAGCGAGTTGGGAACCGAAACCGCAGGTCCCAGTAGGCACTACGAGTCTTGGGTGTACACCCTTCCAGGCCCACAACATCACAGCAGATAACACAGTAAATGAATACTCGACATACGGCCGACATTGGCCATATTGCGTCAACCGGCAAGGGAAAGTATTGGCAAAGTACAAGTAGATTTTATACATGCAACACCAGCGAAAATCGCATAAAAATAAAATAATTTTAACACTAATTATCTTTCATTGACATCAACAGCCACTCCACATGACAAATATGCCTACAAATAAGGTTTTACAACAAGCACCAATCTGTAGTTCCAAATAAATTGCCAGGTGGAGTAGTGGTATTTGGAAATGTGGCAGATCTGTACACCTGTACATACAAATATACATCAGAAATCGAGAACCATACAGAACTGTGAAAACAGGTGCCATGACAACACTAGTAGACAATAAAAAAAAAATTATATTGATAACAACATTGGATGGTAAACTAGGAGTTCACTGGGTCAGCTAGTAAGACTCTTTGTTGACATCTATTCTGTCAGTTTGGTTGAACTGCAATGGCATATGTGTCAGTCACTGATTCATTTGTGCCTTAAACGGTGTGTATAAATATTGGTTAACTTGATGTTAGACGAACCTTATCTAATCTCTGTTCGAATAGAGTATTTGTGTTGTAACAATAAGGACCTAAAATGGGTATTTATTTTAAAGTTCCAATGTACTGAAGTTTAATGTGGTAGTTATGCCTTTTTCGGTGTGAATTTATATTCAGATCCATGTTGACAAAGTAAAAGTTTGTGAACAGATTGCTGTTGTAAACTATTCAGTGACAGTAATAGCAGTTATGATGGAGTAATGTATGGAATAAATTCACTAGAGACAATAGTCCATGCTACCTGTGGTTTGAACTGGCTTTCAAATACGGCATGGATTGAGAATGACACAAAATCTCACAGACCTGTTTGTTATATACTTGTTGCAGTCTTGCGGTATGTACACTGTTAGTTGACTGTCAGGGCATCATGCACTGGTTACACATCCTGCAGTGTCGTGCTTCCTATCCACAGCTCCACTGTAGCATTCTATAGGAAGTGGTTGGTAGCCGAGAACACCACACTTGTTGCGTGTTGCAGTCTTTACTGCCGCCTCGTCACAGCCCAGTTCCTTTTGCTTATGCTTGGCCTTTAACAACCGAACTGTTCTTTATGAGATAGTCAGATTTAATGATTCGTTTCGTCCACGTTGAATGCTATTTCCGACGTGTGCACCAGGAATCTGTCTGCTTGTCTGCAATTATGGTTCCTCAGGGTTGGATTTGGACGGTGCTGCAGCGGTTCTGTTGCCAATGATTCGGGCATAGAAGGTTTAGTTTGTCCTCCTCCGATGATAGCGTCACACATCTGTGGCAGCTGTGCACTACGGCATACAGACCTCTATCTGCATTCACTATCTTGGCAGGCCGTTAGGTTGTACTTGTCTCGCGAATGAGCTCACATAGTTTCTGTACTCCTGATTGTTCAATGGCATACGCTTTGCAGCTCTGATCTCCCCCCTCCCCCAAACAAAAATAAACTCAATTGATTGTGCAATCTTTGTGTTCCGGCCACCAGTCTCAGGGTAAATATATAGTTCTTAGACTAGTGTCTGGTAACGGATAAAACACATCTCATCCACCCACCCCATCAGCAGACATGTTCAGTTCAGCGCTCCAGTTTATGATCTCGGGGAGTGCGTGTGCAGGCGTTTGCATAGAAGCTATTCATTTACATAATTCTATCAATGCCAATCGACAGGTAATATGTACCTGAGTGGATGGGATCTGTGTGTTAGTATTCCATTACCACCTTGCCTGTAGGTCACAGGTGTGTGTCGTGAGAATGTCACTAGAACATTTGCATTGAATATAGAAATTGTCATATCAAATTTCGCTTTTTGATGAGTCCACAAGTTATCTGCACAAACACGAAACAGATGCATTAAAGGCAGGTGCAATCGTTGGTGATGGTAGCAAGTAGGTAGCGTGATATATTGGTATTAAATATCGATAAAACAAGGAACGTACCTCGAATGTGATGCTGTCTTGTTGTTGACAGTGCAACCAACCTAGCAAGATATGCAAATAATGATTGAAATAACGATCGGCTGGACGACTGAATTACAAATGACCAGTAATGGGTGGTGTTCCTGGAGACATTTGGGGATTTGGCTTAATATGGCAGCACTCTTAATTGCACGTCTTCTGTTTGTAATTGTGCACTCAGCCGTGACAAACCAAGCTTTCACTCTCTGGGTGGTAGAAATGATAATGTCTGCGACTTATGGATATGGTTGCCGGTACCTGGATGTGTTGCTGGTAAACCGTCGTATAATTTGTTTATGCCAGGATCATGTACTTGTTATTTCAGTTAAATAGTAGAGAGTGAATGTTGTCTCATGAACCGTTAGAGAATGGAGATGCTGCAGGTGGCAGAGAACAGTGAGGTTTGGAAAATATGTACAGTGAAATGAGAAGACCGAAGGAAGACGGGAGAATTAAGTGAATAGATCGGAGTAAAGAATCAACCGAGGATGAATGTAGTGGGGAACAGACTGCTATGGGCAGTACACATACAGAGAATGGGTGAGGACAAAGAGAGTTTGAAAACAAAAGAGGGTGGTAGAAGGAGTAAAAGACTGAAAATAAAATGGAGGGACAGTGTCAAGAGAGATCATGAAAAGCCAGGGGTGAGCAGCGGAGAGAGGGAGGGAATGGCAGGAGAGGGTGACAGATGGAGACAATCTGTCAAGAGGGCGGAACAGATTAAGTGATATGACCCCCACCATGGGGGAAGAAGAAGACTGAAAATGCATTAAACTGATATTTCAGAGGTTTTTAATAATTGCAGCTACAGAAGAGAGTTTGGGATGGACACAGGAGGGTGAAAACAGGAGGGTGGAGAAGAGAAATGGGAGAATGTGAAGGGAACTACAGGAAATTAGTTTACCTAAAATGACATAAATGTTCATAGAAAGGTATATACATTTAGTAGGACTTCCTTATTCATAACCAAGGTGTGTGTAATAATATTGTTATTCAGTGTAGTGCTGTTATGTTTAACAGTACAAAGTTTGTCCTGACTATTATTATGGCAGTGCACCTATTTGTTGTTTGGTGGAGTGCATCAATGGTTGCTTGATGATGATATTGAATAGGTTGTTTGATGATTGTTATTGCTTGTAGCAAGGGTAACATTGTTTGCATTAAGGTTCCCTGGGGTACCGAGAGATGTGTTTCTTTTAGTGTTACCCTCCACGAAACTAATTAATTTTATATTGAAGAATTCACTTGGGCATGCGACTGTGTGGATCACAGAGGTGATTATTCATATCAATCATCGTAGTGCAGTGAAGCTAAAGCTAGTAATACAATTATTGAACATTGAGTTATGATGAATTTGTATGCTCCAGTCACAGCTCATGTAATTCACACTCATGCGACTGTGCATTAGGGAGTATTATCAGAGCAATGCATTCAGCATTGTGTGGACAGGACAAAGTAAATAATGTAATCATTATAAGTGCACTTACTTGTTTTTACAACTGAAGCCACCAGTGTATGTCATTAGGCCAATTCGTTGACATAGGCCTAATGCTGCAATTCCCAGTCTTGTGTAAACTGTGACAAACTACCAGCTTGTTATATTTGGCAGCTAGAAAAGATGCACTTTTCAGTCACCTGGGCTACTTCATATGATGGTTGTCCACTTATTCAACATTGTTATCTTTTGCCACAATATATGTGTCATGGAAGGCTACAGGGGTATTGATTTTTTCTTGCATTTCTCTGTTCGTTATTGGTTAGTAGCTGGCTGGCTGGCTGGCTGGCTGGCTGGCTGGCTAGCTGGCTGGCTAGCTTCAGCAGTGAATGACGAAATTATAACAAATGCTGCAGGAAAAATGCTCGCAAAGTTAAATAAATTTTAAATGTCCCATGTGTGCAGTTAGTGTAGATGTTTCCGGGGGAACAGGTAGCACATTCGTTCATTGATGAGTGTGCTGGCAGAATGACATAAACTGTGTCTGCTGCAGCTTATTTTGGAGGGTTCGATGTAGTGACCAGGTTTGAAAGTTAAGACAGGTTGATATTACTGTCTTCTGTATGCTTATTTTACTCCTACCAATGTCTGATACCAAATAGACATATTTCGAACTATCTGTTAAAAGCAAGTGGGCAAAATGTGTCAAATTTTTGAAAATTATACTATATTCCCTAACTTCATAAATAATTTGAGTGAATGGCAATATATTAAGCCAGATTTAAGTATCTGTATTTCTCTGAATTTGTCTAAACTGATCGTCCATAATCCTCTTTCTAGATGCATGTTGAAAGGCAATTAAATATGATTATATAGTCAAGTCAGATTTAAGTATCTGTTTTTTCTCTGAATTTGCCTAAACTGATCGTTCATAATCCTCTTTCTGGTTGCATGTTGAAAGGCAATTAAATATGATCATAATTATAGTCAAGCCAGATTTAAATATCTGTCTTCTGAATTTGTCTAAACTGATCGTCCATAATCCTCTTTCTAGATGCATGTTGAAAGGCAATTAAATATGAATATATAGTCAAGCCAGATTTAAGTATCTGTCTTCTCTGAATTTGTCTAAACTGATCGTCCATAATCCTCTTTCTGGTTACGTGTTGAAAGGCAATTAAATATGACGACATAGTGTGGTAGAATCATCCTGAGCACTGTTCCAATTAAAACAGTGTCATGTCGTTGGGGCTTATCATTTTGTGTCACAAAGCTTTGATTTATGCATTGGGTTGGTGAATTCGTGGTCAGGCATTGGATTTGCGATTTCCTTCAACACTGCATAACAACAGAAAAAAGAAGGTATTACATTTAAGCTTCTTAACACCAGAAATATTACCTCTGTGACATTTGATTCTTGATCTTCGGTGGCAAATATGTATTGATTAAATGCCTGCAGTAATCTGTTGCCATGGAGGGAGTTCCCCGCGACTCATGATTATAGCTGCTAACTGATGTACAAAGGAGACGTTTTGTTCTGTAGCTGCGTTTCTGGTACTGTGGAACTGCAGGCAAGACAGCATGTAAAACAACATGGCCAAAATAAAATATGATCCCACTTTTACATACAAGTTACTAGTCAAAATATCACGTGAGACAGGAGCATTAAATAAGTCCTTTCCATAAAAGATTGTTCATTGGGGATGGAAGATCAGCCACTTCAACATGAAGGTTTTCACAGATTCCTAGCAGCAGTTAATGCAGTACAGGTTAAAATAAATAAAAATAATATATAGTTCTGGTTGTATTGTCCTAATATTAACTTAGCACTACTTACACAAGGAACTTTGTTTTGAAAATGGCACCAGTAGGTATATGGTCTTCCTGGTGTACAGCGGACGTTGTGTCGGATCCCGTAGTTCTGTTGTGTGGTTGTGTTGTGTCGTGGTGTTGTGTCGTGGTCAATAGCTGGGTGAAGAGCATGTGATGTTGTGCCCATTGCGAAAAGGTATATTTTGGTACTGTTTAAACAAAGCAACCGTGCAGAACTGTGAATGGTGTTAACATGTTTAGTGAGGGTTTAGATTGAATGGATAAACAGCTTACTAAAGGTCATGATAATAAAAATAGTGGTTTTCATAAAGAGGACTAAGAATGCTCTAGTGACTAAGGGGCTTCTTTTGATTTAAAATGCAGCATTGGTTAAAGCTATATGTGTAGCAGATAAAACATTTAAAAACCAAATAATTCCCTGTATTGCCTTTTTGACGTTTCGGATCATGACATTTTTTTAATAGATACAAATTAAATGGAATTGTGGTATGGGCCTGAGTTTTATAATTTGGTTCTGCTCTGCTACCATTAGCTTTAATAAATGGTTGCATTTTGGTGAACATTCACGGACAGTGTTCAATTATTGTTTTGCACAACGTGAATTTCATGTTACTTGGTGTTTTTCTGATGGTGAAAAGTAACACGTTTTATAAATAGCAAGTCATCAAATTTACGTTCTCGAATTGCGACAGCGTACATGACAAGCATTACAACAGGTGGCAGGGTTCATTCACATGCTGCTTTTAACACGGTTCTTATTTGTTTGCCCTTCAGAAATGCTGGTACGTTGGTGGGATAGAGCACAGTGTGCCTACATCCGCATAGCAAACACATTCTCACTGTCCTATTGGTTCGTTTGAAGCGATAGGTTTGTATGAGGTGGTAAGACTAACCCTCAGTGATAGGTGTCCCTATTTTTAGCAGCCTTAACATCTTTATCCTTGTCACCACCGGTTTAGGTTCGGCTACAAAACGGATTAATGTTTTATGCCCAAAAGTGAGTGGCATATCTTTATGAGAATTTCTTTTGACATCGTTGAGGTTTGAGAAGATTATGTTGTAGGCGATGCAGTCAGGTTTTTTTTAGAGAGCAGCGGTTATCTGTAGGGACTTAGATGCAGCTATTTATAGAGGTGGTCCGTGATAGGAGAGGAAGCACTTAAAAGAATTATTGCTATGTTACCTCTTAAAAAGAACCGTGGAGGGACCATTTAGCAACATTTGTAACCACAGGTACAAAATGTTAATCTTTTTAGTAACCCCGGTAAAATAGACAACCCTTCCACCCTTGCTTTTGCAGCACGCGGGGTTAAACTCATAGGGAAACAAGTTTGTTTTCGGAGTCATACACATCTGAACCGGGAATCTTTCTTTTGTTTTGACATCTTAAACTTGTTCACAGATTAAAAATTTCATATCTCTAAATTTTCCTGGTTTGGTAAAAAATAATTACCCGGGTGGGATATTATGATAGAAGTGGGGTCCTGTTTTCAGGAAATAAACAAACTAATGCTAGGCAACCAGTCACACCTGTTCCAACACGTGTAAAAAAAAAAGCGTACCAGCGTTGGGCTCACTAGCTCAATCTTAGGTCTAACGTGGCACAGCATTTGTTATTGCGAAAAGTTGCATAGGTGTGGCTGGTTGCCACGGCAACCGTTCAGGTAAGCCGGGTAAGTAGTGGCTGGACGTAACGGAGGCGTCTGACCTGACTGGAGGTCATCCCGCCATGCCACTAACTTCGATGGCGCACTGAAATGTGTGGCTGATGGGCACAAAAACTGTGACGCACTCTCGCGTAAGTTGCCTCCTCACTTTAATTTGTTACTCCTTCATGTCTAATTTTTGTCGTACCCCAAAGTCGCCAGGTAGGTATGCCGACATGTCAAGAGCCCTGAGGACGAGCGCAGAACAAGGCTATGTCGGAATGCTGTGTTAAGTTGGTTGATGTCACAGTCTAGGGGTGCATCGTTTTGGCTAAGGGTTAGACAGAAACCTGATGTTTCTGTTATCAAATCATACCTGATGATCCAATCACTTAATTTACTCTTGTTTTGTATCAGTGGAAGTTGGTAGAAGTTAACGGGATAGATGTATACATAATGTCGTCAGATTGGGGCTTGTGAGTTATTGGTAAATGGTGCATCTTTTGACTGACATCATCTGACAAAAGGCCAGGTTATTTGTCCACAACCTTGCAGGATGGTTGCGGACTTCGTCATGTAGAGTGAGAATGCACGTGATGACCCATTACTCTGGTTTTTCTATTAGAATTCATTGTGTGAGTTATGCTCACAAATTGCACTGAATTCACTTATCCCATGTTCGATTGCAAAACACAATCATTTCAACAACCTATTTTTGCCGTTGGAAACACTATTCGTGCTTTGTTTTGTCAACAATTCCATGTTACAAACCTCTTTATGTAAACTCTGCAATTCTTTAATCCCGACCCTGACAGCATTGGCGTCACACACCTAGGAATTTATATTCCCTCCTGGTCCATCCCGGCCTGTTGATAGTGTTATAAATCTGTCCGTTGATCTTTTCTCATTGCAGGGTCTAGACACGTGCTATGGGTGGTTAGCTTTTCATGTGTCATCTGTTTCTGTAGCAGCTGTCGGGTGTTTTTTCAGTTGCATACAAGCATGCAGATGGCAAGAAAATCGATGGTCGTCGTGTGCTGGTTGACGTGGAACGCGGGCGCACGGTGAAGGGATGGCGGCCACGTAGGCTAGGTTAGTACCTTTCTACTAAGGATGGTTCCCATAGGTCACGTAAATCGTGGAACATCATTGATTTAAAAAAAAAAATTCTAGGCCTGGAAAGTTATGGACTGTTTAGTTATTAAGTCATAGAAGATGGTGTTTTATTTTATCAGTGAGTTGTTGATATATCAGTAAACAGTAAACTACTTTCCAGCAATTTTGTATGAAGATATTGTAGATTAAATTCTGTTATTGGGCAGACCATAATTTAGTTCGACACATGAGGTGATTTCAGCTGATGTAATGCCTTGTTTCAAGGGACATCAGCCTGTAATCTTTGTCGTATAAACGTTGATTTGTTCTTTGCTGAAGCGTGTTCGTTGATTTAGTCAAAGCGTAATGCCTGGAAAATATAAAATGGTAAGAAATATAGTGTTGCAAAAAGAGTAGGACACAGCTTTGTAAGGTGGCATTATTAAAGTGTAATATATTTAGAAGCAATTTTCCATTTCTTCCTATCATCAGCCTACTCCCTCCACCTGTCATCCTCCTTTATTTTCCTTACATGCCTCCCTGCATAAGTCCTCCCATCTTAGTTGCATGACCACTGTTTAAGAAGTAATTCTGGGTTGTAGTGTAAGTTTGATTGGTATATGGTGAAATAAGACTAGCCTAGGATCTACTTACTAGGGTTGTAACAATACACTAAGTCACGATATGATATGCACTGCGATATTTGTTACAGGATACGTCACCATTCATGACAATGCACAGTTGTAAAGAAACAATTTATTTTCGCCGCATTACACACCTGTAGAGTTGACTGAAAGCACAATTATCAGAAAAACGTTGTAATAATTAAAACTAGTGATGTCTCTAATGCGTGATCAAACAAGTTTTCGACAGGCAGTAGGCAAATTTTACTTGAAACGATTCCCAAGGCTTCCTTGTCATGTAGTATCAACTTTCAAGACGATAAAACTTTTGAAAATATATATGCATGTATCGTATATGTATCATGATTCTTGTAAAATATTTTGAGTGTTGCATCACGAGAAAAATATAGTGATTCATTGATGCATCACTACAGCCGCACCATATATCTGCATGATGACTGTTGTGTTTGCAGGAGGCGGCCTGGGTGGAACAAGGAAGGGTGGCCCAGATGTCAATACAAAGTTCTCAGGGCGTGAAGGACGGGATGATGAGATTGGATTTGGAGGCAGAGACAGGTGGGTTCATCCAGTACAGCTCACGTGGGGGTGATATCAAAACAGTATACAGCATCCAGAGAAAATAAACCTTTAAAAATGGCTTTCGAGTACAGTGGTTTTTGATAAAGGTACAAAGTCAGATTGTTTTTATTGTAACATGAAGTTGCATAACGCAAACTATATATATCTTGACCACCCAGAAGTATTTTGATATCACAATTAAAGAATATATAATTTACAATTATCTGTTTACGAATATTGACCTTGCCATTCAAACATGCCATGTAATAATAGTATGAATTTATATACCCCGTGTTAGCACCTGAATCTGCTTAAAATAAAATAAGTTATTACACATTGGCAAATTAAAAAAGATATCTTTAAATGTCTCCTAATATAACCGAGAGTCTTCAGTTATACACATGATATCCGTCCAAAAAACATTCAAATTAAACAGTTAATGATCAAATAATTGTTATTTAAATACGATTTACTGTCAAGCTACTACCTCTTCGCTGTTGATTGTATTGCACCATTTTGTATAACATACTTCAGCCATTCAGTGTATTGTTGATACTGGTGCTCAGTGATTGTACAAACTGGTGCTGTTGCTGTTCATAGGTCACGCAGTAGAGGTCGTGGTGAACGACCGCGGAGTCGCAGTCGTGACAGGAAGAGACGAAGGAGTCGTGAGCGTCACAGGCGCAGTCGGAGTCGCGACGGTGGTGAGTCATTTGACAAGCTCCTGCATTAGTTATTCATTGCTGGATAGGAATTGTTTTCCATTATCTCATATGCTGCATTTTAGGACTAATTTAATAGTGATTTTCAGTTTGCTTGTTATTTGTAAGCCATATTCAGGAAGGAAAAAGGGCGGGTCCTAATGACCAAGATTGACTCATAGACGACATGTTGGGTGGGGAGTTTATTTTTGTGCCAAACAAAATGTAGACCAATGGAAGGGCAGACACGTTGTCGGGGCAAAGATTGAGTATTTTTTAAATCTATTGCCATTACTTGGATGGAAGTGGGATTTTGAATTATGACAATTTATCACTATTGTTTTGTTGCAAATAAAGTGGTGATACAAACGGATTCCTGTACCAATGAGTTTAGTAATCTGTTGCCAAATTTAAGGTGCCCATGATAATGGATTAACTTAAAAATAACGCCCTGCATAGTGGTAAGGCTGTGTTTCTAATTGCAGAAGAACGTAGGCGTAGACGCAGCCGATCACGGACACGTCGCAGTCGGTCACGTGAACGCAAACGACGACGCAGTCACGACCGCTCAAGGCGCAGTCGCTCGCGTAACCGACACGGTGGGCCACCCGAGACACCAGATGGCGCTGGCGATGCACAGGGCTTTGACGGTTACGGGGATGTGCATGTGAAGGAGGAGAAGATAGACGAGCGATATGATAAGGCACAGCAGGATCAAAAACCGTTCAGTGGTAGTAATGGTGAAGGGCCTGCCGAATTCAATGCAAGTTTCGCTCCACCACCTCCACCCCCAGAATGAGGCTGTCACACTGAAATATGGCGCCTGTCATCGACAGACACAGTGAGACAGACATGATAAACGTCAGTTAGTCGGTCAGCATAATTTCTACTGTACTTTGCTTTAGTGTTGTACACTGAGCATTCTTAAGCCCTGTGGTGATAATCTGCGTCCATTCTACTTGTGCATTTAAGTACATAAACTCGCAGTGTGCGTGCATCGGTGCTCAATAAAACTCACGTATATTACCATCTGCGTCAGCATGTGATAAACAACACACATCCCTCATTGTCCAGGTAAAGGGGAAATGAGATGTTTGGCAGAGGTGCATGTTGTGTGGCATATCAAATTAGCGGGAGGACTATGCCGCTCTGGTAGCATGCCACACTTGTACTTGTCCTAAAAACAGAAGCAATTTCCTGCGGCTCGTCACTCATAAATGGATTACTACGTCACTGCGGCTGTGTATGGCCTGGGGCATTGTTATTGGCGATCCATCAAACAGGCTAATTATCAGTGTGGATTGATCTGTCTCTAAGTGCAATGTTGTTCTCAGCGTTGTCTCATTATTGCACATAGAATAGAAACGTGACATCAATGTTGCCATTTCTTGCACAGTTTTTTTTACTTGGGGACTGATGCAGCTGTTGTTTGTTTGGCCCTGTGATGGAGGAGCTGGTAAACTAGTTTCGCATATCCTGGCAGCTTATGTACCGTAATCACATGTAGTAGTGCCTGTGCAGGCATTACCGTTACTGCCAATTTTTCTAAATTTTCTGGAACTACATATCCTGATCATATTATATATACTTATGTCTTGACATCTTTTTACATTAATACGATAGTGAATCGCCAACTCTTTGTTGGAGAAATAATACAGTGTTTAATCGCTGTATGTCAGTTTGCACATCATACTTGCCAAATCTGCGCTAACTATTTCATAGCTATGTGTACGATGTCATTTCATTCAGTTTGGTAAATGATGGAGGCAAGTTTTTCACATAAAATGGTTATTCGACATGCTGTAAAATAAGAGGCAATCAACACAACACGGTCAATATTTTAAAAAATATTAAATAAATTACCTAATAATTTTTATTGGGTAATTAATTAGGAGACATAAATATGAAAATTCTTAGTTGATGAAGTAACCTTGGTGAAAAGTGCAGAGAAAAGGAGCATCGTTATTGTACTTTTCATAAGACTGTCGACAGATTTGGATATGTGTTGCCTTGACATGTTCTGTCGATTGTAACCATTAATTGTGGCGTAACTCGAGACTGCAGTGGACGTCAACTGGTTGTGTCCCCTGCGTGTGTATCTGGTTTCATTCTTGGAACAAATGTCAGCTTACAGGCTTCTGCCATCTACTTTTGCTATCACCGGAGATGGTTGACATTTGTAGCCTACACCACAACTTTCTACTTTGGTCAACGCATCTAGTTGAGTTATTATTTGTTGTGCTGTAAGACCATTGCTGAGGTGCATCTTGTGTTAATTTTAAGCAGCTAGTCTTCCTACGAAGCTTCACGGTTTCAGATGTGTTCTAAATTAAACTTGAGGGTAATTTTACTGTAAGACAGACATGGTTCAACTTACATGCTGAGACAAGGTTCTGTTTTATGAAGCAGCTTTAGGGATTGCTTGTTTACTTGACATCCACCTAAGCTCGATTCACATCTTTGCTGTGCATTTTTTTATTCTGCAGCAGTGTTATTGGTATATTTGTGCTTTGACTAATGAATATTGAAACAACTTAGTCTGCTGTAAGAATGTAGAGCAAAAGCAAAGAAGAGAACATCGATAAGATTGCATGCAGAATCATATTTTAAACATTTTATGATGAAGGCAACTTGCAACTTGGAGGTGACAAATGCACTAAGATATGAAGTGAACATGTAGATAATAAAATGTGCAACATTCTGACGTTTACTTGTTGACTTGATTAATGGTTTAGTTTCCCCCTCCCTAGGTTCTAGTCGTGCTCATTTTCTGTTCAAGGTATCCCTTTCCTTTTGATGTGGGGCGCGGTGGCTGCGTGATTTAAGATTTAATAAGATTGCCATCCAAGGCAAAAGACCCAGATGGCAAGTGGACAAGAAAACCATTGGCTTATAAACAGTAATTTTTTTTATTTATATGTAACCCTGCCCTCCTCCTGTCAACCTTGTTTTTAAACATGCTTTTAGTGGTACTGCATCAGCCTGTTGGTTAAGAGGACCGTGTTTGAAATCTCCTGCTGCTGTTTCGAAACTTGGGCAATTTCGTTCACCCCACTTTGCTATTGTCTTTTGGAAGAGAACAGCAAAGAGGGACACTAAAAGCCGTTGGTCCCTACTATCTGGTGTCAATGCAAGGGGAAGTAAAAGATCCCACACGGGGTAAATGTGAAAGCTGAAGTGGAATCTATCTCTCATGAGCCACAGTATAAGCATCATGGGATGTGGCTCAGTCAGTTCTGCTAACTACCCCGCAATAGGGTACAATTGAATGAATTCCTTCTGTTGCCACAAGAAGGGGAATGGAAACATGGTTACGTAAGAAAAGGCACGCCTCCTCCCCCGCTAAATATGTCACTGGATTTAGGAAGGGTGCAGATGTTGATGGCAGAACTGATCAACATGGGTGTAGACCTACGGGAGAGCAGAGCGGGAGAGCAGAATAAAAAAATAAACAAGATGATATTTTATAGGTTTAGTCACACCTATTCAAAGAATGTTTGCATCATAAAAATTATCAATCTTTGTGTAAGAATCCTAATGGCACAGCAGACTAGGTGAAAGTGGCCTGCCATCTAAGTTTGGCCAAGTATGATTTATTTAATAGCTACTGAAGCAGCTGACGTCATGTTTTGATACAGCTTCTACAGCTAGAGCAGACAAAGCGGAACCCAGAACCATTTGTCTGGACCAAAGTGCTGTCAAGATGTCTTCTCTAATAATAATAATTATAGAATTTCCTTGCTAAAAACTTCCCAATATGCTGCAGTTACAATAACAAGTCCACTATGAACACACCATTTCCGTTATACCACTTTGCTACCTGCTGGATTATAACGGAACGTAAAGATTTGGGTAACAAAACAACAGGTCTATGCATTAAGCAGGGTGATGTTCTTGGAATTACCAGCATCTTTAAGTTCCATTTTAATCCACCAGGTAGCGTGGTGGTAATGGGAAGGGTCCATTAGTGTATCTATCAGTGCAGACATGGGGCAAAATGTAAATAAGTATTTGCATCTTAAGATTTGCAACCGTTCTGTATTTGCATTAGTATTTGAATAAAAAGTATTACAAACTTGAAAGATACTTTCCAAATTAGTTTGTAGAAGACCAGGGCATTTAACTTGAGATATTTACCTTAGAGATTTGTGGAAAGCATGGAGTGCCATTAGCTTATCATTCTACTAACTGAATTCTCAGAGACTTCCTTATCTGCCTGTTTGGATGACCATGCTTTCACTCCATGGCTAACCCTGGCCAGTTGTCAGTGAACATCCTCCCACATTCCAACCTGCATGAACCTTATCGAGGACTATGGACTCCTGGACACCAACAGCTGTCATCACAATTGGGTGGGTCACTGACATGGAAATGGAATGCTGAATGTCTAATGTGTGATGTATTTGAAGAAATATGAAGCATTTGGATTTATATACATTCAATATCCATTTGAAACCCTGATGTAGACTGTTCCTGGTGTAAATCATCTATGTAACACCCCAGTGTAAACCATCCTTGTGATACCCCAGTGTAAACCATCCTTGTAATACCCCAGTGTAAATCATCCTTGTGATACCCCAGTGTAAACCATCCATGTGATACCCCAGTGTAAACCATCCATGTGATACCCCAGTGTAAACCATCCATGTGATACCTCGGTGTAAACCATTGTATGGCACCAAAGGGTAAAATTTTCATTGTCATCATCACAGTATTTGATCTCCCACATAAGGTTTGTTCATCCTGCAAATGGGAGTTGGTCAGTTTAAAGCTTCCATGTATAATTGGGGACTGTCGGAAAGCGCTGCATGCGCGACAGGGCAGCTGACCATGTCATCAATGCATGCCCACTCTATGGTGCCCCAAATGGTGGAACTGGCATAGCAGAACTGGATCTGGTGACTTAAGAGTGGCAGACTGCAAATTTAGGCTGAAAACAAACATGAGAAGAAGGTGTCTAGAGGTATTTATATTGATCGTATTCTGTGACTTAGGAAGTCTTGTGTTTGGCATCTGGGCGAACCAGTGGTGATCTTGCAATCACCCCTTATGGATCCTTGCTACAGGCAAGTCCACCATATCCCGATAAGATATGGTGGAAGATTTATTTTAACATACTCCCGATCTCCCACTTTCAAATATATAGCTTCCACTTTTGTTGTATTTGATTTTCCTTTTTTAATTCATTAATTTACAGAGGTTTGGGCTTTATTATGTTTATTTACATATGAATGAAGAATATAATTGAATGAATCACGGGATTAATAAACTTAACAAAGCCAAAAACCTGAAAATGTTCACTTGCAAATGTTGACGTTTTCTTGTAGAAACAAATCCGAATTTATGGTGTGTAATTTGGATAAGACATTTGGCAGGTGACGCCATCAATGGAAAAATATTTGTTAAACCTCTTCCCCCGTGAGATCCCATGTGAGGGGAGATCTCTGGCTATTTGCTTGTACCAACTTGGGAGGTCAGCAGATTGCAACTTGTGTATATATCTACTTGCATCGCTCTGTGGCATAAGCAGTCATGCAGACTAGCGATATAAAATATAAACAGTTGTGGGGTTAATGTAAATAGAAACGGCTAGAGATAGGAGGATGGGGCATAACAACATTGCTACACCTAAGTAATGTCTCAATAAATAAAATTTGCACAATACGAAATGTGTATTTATGAATATGCTTTAATGAACGAAATGTCACAATATTACAAACAATGGTAACTACAATTTTACTGTTTTTACTCTTCATTTATATGACACGGCATAAACAACAGTAAACAACATGTTTCATCTCAAACTGGATGTTAATGTTATAGTATGAACAGTAGGAACAATCAACTGTGGCAAAAATGTCAAACAATCTTCACGTGACAAAACGGTTGCACGTACAAACATACAAACAGGCTTTCATGATGGATTTTTCTTAAATTACTTGATGTAGAAAATGTAGTTCCCTTGCAAAACATACACCTGTAGCCTTGAAAGGGGTAACTTGGTGAAGAAACAGTGTCCTATATACAGGAAGATTTCTCAACTCCGGGGGGTGGGGGTGAAATCATCCAGACAGCTTCGGACAATCACCAGTCGTAAAGTTTCTTGGTTGTACAAAGCCGTCTTGTTTGTCCCTGGCAATGAGAAAATAACACGTTTGCAGTGAGAGCATATCATGAGGCCACGTGTTGAAAACCAATACAAAATTGACCTTTAAATGGCGAATATGCCAGTCTGCTTCCATCATCCATTGTTTTAATGCAGACCAGCTGCAAACATTGTCACATTCCGCACAAGTCGACCTGGGAGTGATTTGTTCGGAAGCAGATGACGTTGCGGCTGGTCTGTGTTAAAACAACAGACAACGATGGCACATGATGGAAACGAACAGGTGTGTTCACCGCTTAACACAAAAACACAGGCAACAACAGTCATGGAGGCAGAAACACTGCCGAGATGTGTTTTCTTTCTGGGATCTTGATATGACGCAACAAATTGACACTCAAGCTTTTCAGATCACCAAAAACATGTTAAGTACAATGTAGAAGAAATTTACACAAACATTCAATACACTGGAGATTAACAGAATACAGGTTAAACTTACAGGTCGTTCACAATTGTTGATATTTACGTATTCATATAAAGTGTACTAATTCTCATGCCCCCTACCGGAATTAGTACTTTAAAATGTTGACAATTTTCCAATTTTAAACATATATCGATGGAACAATGTTTTAACACAGTGCATGTATATAGGACACACCATGTAACCATCAGTTACAATGTGGTTTGACAACACTAGAGACCAGGAGACCAAATAGAAGTGCTTAAAATAGTGAACGGTTATGAGTATGTTGATAGGAATATGTTCTTCAAACTTAAAGAAAACAGTAGAACCAGAGGACACAAAGCAGCATTAGTTAAGGAACAGTGTAGGTTGGACATGAGAAAATACTCTTTCTCACAGAGGGTGATAAATGAATGGAACAAACTGCCAAATGATTGTATTAATGCTAGTAGTGTGAATATTTAAAAATAGAATTGACAGATATCTGATAAGGGTGGGCTACACATAGATGAGAAAATTGTTGGACTCGATAAGCCAATGGCTTCTTTGTCCACTTGCCATCTGGAACTCATTAATTATAATAAAGCTTTTTATTTATCCAACAACTCCACGGTGTCATACTGATAACTGTTTTCCACGAAGTTGTGAATTTCTAAGATGTCGGACAAAATTACGGCGCCATGCCGTGAATGTGATTTAAACACTAGTAGCTTAGCAACAGTTCACCTTGTGGCTCTGCATGTGGCCATATTTCGCATGCGACTGACATTAAAAAAATTAGTATGCAGGCCTTGATCCCCCTCCCCCCTTTAGTACACACTGTATGAATAACTAAATGTCGACAATTGTGAATGACCCCTTACAACAACTAATTGTTCTCATTAAAGGCAAAACGAGTTATGCAAAACAACCAAGAAATGGACAATTATGACTTGTTTGTGCATTAGAAATACTTGAGGTATGTGTAAGTGTCAATATAGCGGGATTTTAAACAAAGGCTAGGATGCATAATAATAATGTCATAATTATACTTGTTGTTTTATCTGCATAAGACAGACCTCCGACATTTTGTGGTTGAAATCAGTCTTTTTTACTTGAAATTCTGCATAAAGCTATATTTAAAGCCATATAACTTTTTTCATTGGTTAATCAACCTAGAGCATTTTGATTCCGAACGAGTGTTGCCCTCTATGAGGCTACGAAATATATTTAAATCAAATGAAAGCAGCAAAATTTCACCGAAAATCTGCCTTGCATGAAAAGTATTAAATTTTGTGCTTGGCAGCTTGCTATAAGTGTGCCATTTGGTTCTGTACTTGTGTGACAAACATAAGAAAATATGTACTTTATCATGATTTTTCCATTTAAAACAAATCCATATAACAATGTGATACTTGGTACAGCCATACACCTGTATCTCACAAAAATCTGTATTCAGGGGCATCTGCAGGATTTAGCAAAATGTCAACTTTCAATGAGCAGTAATGATTATTGTAAATAATTAAATAACAAATACACTAGATAATATATTTAACACAGCTAATAAACAATCTACTCAATATAAAAGACTTAAGTGTTACCCAAATTCAGACCCGGGGGGGCAGGTGCTCCTCCCTTGTCCCTTCCAGACCCCCCATGTCTCCATTGTTTATCGGAAGTACGTACGGCGTGATATGTTTGATACAGTGAGTTGAATATCTGAATTGGTTGTACTTACACATAGTAGGCCAAGTGATCATAGACTGTTTTGAGGTGTTCCTGTGATATCTCGCCATCTACTTCAGCTAGATAGCGATACAGCTCTTGGAAGAGCGGGTACGGAATGCGTGCAGCTCCACCTTCTGGGTCAGCTGTCAGGATCTCACAGATGGTGACCATGGCATCAGTGATACTCTGCAGCCAAAAATATGGTCATGAATGTCAACTGATACTTTTAAAATATTTGACTTTTTAAAAATCTATGATGGCAGGATTTCAGTCTCTAATGATACCTAGTGACATAAGGCCTATTTCAAGGTCATAATTAATAACATTATCATCAAATTTCTATAATTTACAAGCATGTAAATGAACTCGCATGAAACACTCACACATAAAGTGATGGAAAATTTATTGTTGAGAAGGACAACGTTTTATATATAATATATTATGCAAGCATGAGATAGGCAAGGTGAGATGCATTCATGAAACGTTACATTACATTTATTTTATTTTTAAGTAGTTTTGCTTTCAGTTTTGACTTGGTGAAACAAGGGGCACACTATTTAAAACATTAAATCAATTGCCTTAAAAAGATGCAGCGTCAAACCATCTATAAGTCATATTTCTATAAAAAAAACACCCCAGATGTTGAGCTAGTAGATGTTAAAACCCAAATGAAGTATGTTCAATAAAAATTTTTTAACAATGAACTGACTGACATTTAACTGTTGCATGTCTACATTTGTCGTTTGTCAATATGATATTCTATATTCTTGATTGTAGCTTAAACAAATATGCCAATTCCAAACAGGGCCAAGACTCAGAGTATCGTCACAAAATGACTGTTCAAACATTGGTGAAACTAATAAGAACAGATGTTCAATACAGTGGCTTTTCATAGTTGAAATTGGGTGTTCTCACATGCACATACAAATGTATTAGAAAAACAGTTGTTTTTCCATTTCGCTCTATGCAAAAATATTATATTGTTTCACCATTTTACCAGTTGATGCCACTTAACAGAATTAAGGATAGCAGAATCAGCTGCTTAGTAAAATCAAACACATTGACTGGGACAGAACCATTCCATATTCCTGCTGTATTAAAATGTGCCGCATAAGTGATTTACCTACTTATTAGAATCAAATTGCTCTGGCCTCAAGTTGATTAAATTAAGGAAGCCCACTGCATTACAACTGTATAAACTAGTAATACCATAGTGATACTATTCTCTAAAAATCTATTAAAAAAAACTGTGCTTGATATGAAGCAATATTGGTATTGATCGTTTCTTTTTGGAAATTTGGAAAAATGGGCAGAACGTAGATAGATTTTCCTCCCTGGAGAGAACGAGGTAGTGACTGAGAGAAAAACTGATAAAAAAGAATAACGAGAGCAATGGAGTGCACGCATGTGTGTGTGTGCGTGCGTGTGCATGAGCAGCAAACACACCAACATCATCCACTTCCATGCGATGACGGAAATGCATTTGACACCAGGCCTCACAGCGATTCTATCACAGTAATGTATAAATTACATGTTGCTATTCTGCATGCAGTTTTAAGCATCTTAAGTTTATCTTGCTTTGCAGCACAGTGGTTGAATAGTACATGCAAGTACATATTTTTTTAATGTATAAAACATTAAATACAATAAATTAATAGAGCATTAAATTGGATATAAATAAATAACAGTATAAATAAGCATTAAATGGCATATACATGAAATTAGACCCTTGGTTAATTACAAGTAAAATGTACAAGAAATTTTTTATTAAAGTTAATAGCAAAGTCCATCATTCCTTGCTTATATACCTCCCCAAGAGCAGAACAGGCAAGGGAGAAGAACTTGAGCCAGTCTATGTTGCCTGTGAATCCCCCAATTCGCGTCAGTTCGTCGAACTGTTCTTTGGGCAGACCAAGATCCTTCCACTTATCTTCAATCAAATGCAGTGGCACTATCTTCTTTGGACCCAACTAAAACAAGCATATATACAATACTTTCAAAACAAAGTCTTCATTTTACCTAACGTGCAATTGTTTCCTATAGAATTGCAAGTCAAGGTACATTCTTGTATAGTGCTACACTTCACCTGACTACACTTCACCCCCTGGCTGACCTGTTCATTCCAACACCAACTCGACTTCTCTGGGAAGCATTCAGATTATTTGTTCGTATATCATAATCACCCACTGTCAGGTACTCATTTATATAGCTGTGTGAACTGCGGCAACGTGGAGTGAACAAAATGGGCTTAGTTTCAAAACAGCAGCAAGAGAATTCAAACAGGAGTTATCTCGACTGAGAGTCCAATATTCATACCACGACGCCACCACACCTCACAAGTATTCATCATTGGTGTATTACAGGGTCTTTCTTCAGCAAGTTGATGACGAAGATGTCTTACTCTAGGTATTCACCTGAGTTTAGATCATTGATACATGTCATTGTATACCTGGTAATAACGGTGTATAATGGACAAGTTCTGGAGGTTGTTTTCACTTCTACACATTGATATATCAGTGAGACACAGGCCTTTCCCCAACGATTCTAGGACATAATCCCACAGACAAAATCAATGATACACGGTTGTTACTTGACATCTAAGCCAACAAAAGTAGAACATATTTTGTTCAAGTGATGATAAGTGCAAATGGCAGAATTGTGTGGAGGGCCGTGATCGCCAACGTCACCAGACATGGCACCTGAAGATGAAGTATGTTCAAGGTGTGAACATCATTTTGTAAGCAGCTTCCCACCTGTTTGTTGAGCACCCGGAGCAGACCGGGTGTCAGACCTGTATCTGTCTTCTGTGTCGCAATTGGCATCTCAAGCCTCTCTTTCACTGGTGGCGTCTCGCCATTGGCCAGTGCCCGGAAATATCTGCAACACAGAGCTGATGGTTGTCTGATTGCCCAGTGCAAGTAAAATGTATAGATGGACCAATTAGCTACGCATTAAACCACCCCAATGGTATACATAGCAATGCTTCAGTATAATGCTTTAGAACTTAAGACTACAATTTAAATTCTCATAATTGAACATTTCCTGTGATTTAGAAAAACGTGAACCATAAAATAATAATAACATTCATGACATCTATAGTCATTATTTGTCTAGCATCATGGGCAAGTGATGCTTTTTAATCCTCCATGCATATGTATGTATATACGTACGTACATACATCTGTCTGTCTGCCTGCATGCATGTACATACATATATGAAACCTGGCTCTAACATTTTATTTTCATACACTAGTTCACATCTTTACTTGCGTTGAATTTCCCCTGATGCTGGCTGGACAGTGAATTGAAGGAGACAGGGTTGCCAGAAGGAAACATGGAGGACTGTGGAGAGGAGCATGCTACCTGACATGGGACACCATCACCAAGCAGGCCACAGATCGTCAACAGTGGTAAAGCCTTATATGCCACCTGGGGCATGAACAAGGCTGAGTGCCGCTAATGAGTATGATACTTTTGCTCACACCAACTATAGCTAGTGAAGTGTATTACATCATAGAAGCTAATAAAATGAGACAGGAGAAGCAAAATGACAGCAGGAAGATGGTGGAATCATGAGAAAAGATTGGAATGAAGAAACACCTGAAAATGAAGATAGTGGGGAGCAGACTGCGATGGACTGGGCACATACAGAGAATGAGTGAGGAGATTGACAAAGAGAGCATGGAAAACAGAAGAGGCTGGTAGAAGGAGAAGAGGTAGACCGAAATAATGATGGAGCGACAGTGTCAGGATAGATCTAAAATGGGCAGTGGTGAACAGATGGTAAGTGGACAAGGAAGCCATTGGCTTATCGAGAGTCCAAAATGTTCTCATCTATATGTAACCTGTCCTCTTGAGATATGTGTCAACCTTGTTTTTAAACATATTCACACTGCTAGCAGTTACACAATATGTAAATAATTTATTCCGCTAGCAGTTACACAATATGTAAATAATTTGTTCCGCTCATATATATCAGCCTCTATGAGAACAAGTATTTCTTGATATCCAATCTACAATCCTTTACTAATGTTACCTCATGTCCTCTAGTTCTATTATCTTTCTTGAATGAGAGAAAAATATTTCTATCAATATTTTCATATCCATTCAATATCCTAAAAACTTCAATTTGATCTCCTCTTAACTTCCTTGTCTCTAGGGTTGTTAAACCACATTCTTTTAGGCATTCTTCATAACAAAGGTCTCTCAATTCTGGAATCATCTTAGTTGCTCCCCTCTGTATTCGTTCAAGCGTATCTATATCCTTCTTACGGTATGGTCTCCAAGCTCGTATATAGTATTCTAAATGAGGCCTAAATATTGCTTTATACAGAGGTATAATTAGGTTTTTTCCTTGTATGTTATATTTCTCCTAATCAACCGAAGAATTTGATTACCCTTTGAAGCAGCAATACAACACTGCTCTGAAACTTTCATATTAGCACTTATTGTTACACCTAAGTCCTTTTCTCTTATGCCAATTATGGTAGTACCTAGATGGCAATAGAAGGAGATGACTTGTCGAGAGGGCGGAACAAATCAAGTGATGTTGCCCCCACCTTGCAAGGGATCAAGATGGAAAAAGAAGAATAAAATGGTATCAGCTACTGGGTAGATAAAATTATTCTAGAAATCAAGGAATTTCAAAATTGTGATTCCAAAGAAATCCAGTATATTCTGGCTTATGTCCAATTTACTTACGCTGCCGACCATGCAAGCACATCTTTTGGTTGTGTCCTGATGGCTGCTTTTGTAAACTGTTTCAGAATGTCAGGCAGTTCAGGTGGGATATTGATCTGTTCCGACGTGTAGTATGGTTCGTCTGGTGCTGGCATTTTGATAGTAGGGCTGCATGAAAGCAAAGTAGGTGATGCTATGTCTGACTCCTTGGGTCAAAGCTTATGGTGAACTGGCAGCTAAACAATTGTTAATAAACCTGGTTGGTATGGCATACGTTAATACCATATGGAATATGTACAGTCAGTACTACATCATCATCAATGACATTTACAACTACACGTGCAATGCCAAGGTCCAAGGAGCACAAGCCTCAAAGTCAAAGAAGTTAGCAACTCAAGTTTCAACTTTGTTTCAAGTCAACAATATTAGTCAATAATACAATAGTTGATGCTGTGATGGTAAATATACTACTGCAATACAGATTCAGACAGATTAAAACATTAAGTTTAACATATCAGTTAACCGTTGGAATATCCAATCGTTGTACATTCCCTTTAAAAGAGTTTTATCACCACCATTATGATTATAATTCATCGGACGTACGTGGACTGAAATCACCACCAGTCGTTTTGGTTTTGAAAGCTATCTGTTGTTTCCAATATTCGCAGTAGACGCTGTACTAGCAACACAATTACATCCCGTGCGCAGGTATAGGTTATTTATTGTA
This sequence comes from Lamellibrachia columna, assembly GCA_963662155.1. Taxonomy (NCBI): domain Eukaryota; kingdom Metazoa; phylum Annelida; class Polychaeta; order Sabellida; family Siboglinidae; genus Lamellibrachia; species Lamellibrachia columna. The sequence goes on along the minus strand of OY759271.1, from coordinate 12,604,964 downwards.
ACAACACAGACATATATGTGCTAAAATAGCTGTCAATGTTACAATCAAGATGATTACCTTGACGTGAAGCAAAGATTGAATGTTTGTTGTCGCTAGCAACCTACTACGCAGTCGCTGTGAAGTTGCTTCCGGTGTCTCACCTGAAATAGTTAATATCATATTAACATAAATATTTTACATTTATTGTACAATCACACACCTTTACATGCACTCATCAATCAACCTTAGATGCATATCTGATACATGTTTAAAACTGATATGTTCTGTACTTACAGATTAATGCATGCTTATGTTTAATTGTAGATTCTTCTTGACAATTTTGAATGATGTGAAACTTTGTTTTATTTATAAAAAATCACTATGTTGCACCAATAACATGTGTTTGGTAAATGGTGTACATGTGTAAACCTAATTTTAATACACGTATCTACTGTACGACTATCATACAATTTGTCAGTGACACATAATAATTATTATACAATTTTTATTTGGCTGCATATATATTTAACGTGACACCATGTTAACTGGATGACCGCCAAAATAATTACTCGTTTTTTTCCAAATTATTATATTAACTAGGTCTTCCTATGAAAAATTTAAATACTCTATTTAACCAATGGATAATTTAATCATAATAAATTAACTCGTCCGCCAAAGTAAACAATGTTTTGCACCAGTCAACGTCAGAGGGCAAGTGTCGTCTGCAACGCAAACGTCGTGGGTGTTGTCGGTGTCGTTCGCAGGGACTGCACAATTTCGACGTGCATTTTGTTGGTAAGAAAAATGTATGTTGTGCTCATTATGATATACGATTTATATACGCGCTATGTTAAAGACGCCTAAGCTAACCAAACCGTGTGTGATTACAAGCTTTAAATATCGCAGAAACAAAGACGCGACCACTTCGTCTTGGACTTGGTCCCCAACTTTTCTGCCTAGTCCCGTTCTTGTCAGGCTTGTGGCAAGTTGTGCCGTTGTGGCTTATCGCTTCTGTTTATGTTCACGGGCTCAAGGAAATTTTATGTATCTTCAATAAAACACTATTTGGAACATTTGCTGGTTTCGATATACTTCAATAGTGTTATTAATACAATAATAATAAATTGCTTTAACATTCATATTGGCTATAGTCTAGAGATATTAATATTGCTAACTAATGCAATCTATTTTGTTTGTTTTTAATGATGTTTTGTTGATTTTTTTGTAGATTACTTGGTGTATTTGTGGAAACAAATCTAGAAATCTACAAAGTAGCATGTGCTCAACAGCAACATTGACAAAGTCAAAGGAGAAAACAGGGACAGTTAGTAGTAATTGCCAATTGGAGTTCACTAATAATTTGTTTGATTATTATTTAATTTGTCCAGCACTTTATTGTATTTTAATATTGACATTTTCCTGTATATTACGGAAACATGCATGTTTTACACATGTATTCTTACACAAACACAGAAGTAAATAAAACAAATTAATTAACTATTTTTTATTTAAAAAATACATGTCTACCTCATACTAAGTCAGGGTCCCATGTTGTTAATGCTTGTCTGATTGTAGGTCAGGGTCCCATGTTAATACCTTGAGTAGTTTTTAACTAGATTTGGCACTATGTAAGTATTATTTATTTATGTAATGCTTGTCTGATTGTAGGTCAGGGTCCCATATTAATGCTTGTTTGTTTCAGGATTGTGTGTATGTTCTTGGTGTGGCCAGTGGCTAAGTATTTGGATGATGACATAATTAGTGAATGATCATATTGTTGTCTTCACAACAGCACACTGTAGCATCAAATGACATGCTATTTCTTCTATGAAATGTTCCATCACAAAAAGAAAACCACAAAAAAGTGTTTTCTGAGAAAATGTATCTAGAATTGCTCCAGATGACGCAAAAGTCAACCCTCACCTAATAACCACTTTAGTAATAAAGGCAACTCACCATTCAGAGCACCCAGTAATAGCCCCAAATGATGTCCCATGGTAAAGGGCATTCAATGCAGCCAGTGACAGTTCTAAATGATGACCCATAGTAAAGTATAGGACCGATGACTCGCTACGGTGGGCACCTCGGATACCGATCCCTCGTTCTGATGATGACTTTTATGTGTCCATGTGCACATTGACAAAGTTAATGCCAGTTATCTTTACATTTTACAGTTCACAACTTTGCAGTACCTACTGCTCATTTTTGTAGCATATTCTACACTTCAGTAGCATATTCTATACTACTTCTACCACACACAAATGTCATCTTCGAGCAGCAACTTTCCCTCAAATGTCAAGGGAGGAATTAGAAGTGCAGGAAGTCCAATGAAGCTCACCAGATAGAGAAATGTGATGATGGCATCTCTTGGCAAGAAGATGAGGTCATACCCTGCCTAAAAAAAATTTTAGAACTCATTCGAGACAACATGAGCCATGATGATGAGTAGCCAGGCGAAGGTGTGTCCCCCAAAGCAGTTGACCTCGACGAGGCTATTCAGTCAGAGGAGAATGGAAAAGAACCTCCGAACAACTTCAGAAAATATCTGAGGCTCATGCTGGGAGTTCAATGCTTCGATCATTTCCAGCAAGATATCCAGTGGCACCAGTAATTTGGGCAACGTACCCGACAACAAGGGCATCTTCATATTGCATGCTAACAGTGACATGCACAAGCAGTCACTTCGGCGCATTGCCCAGAGGGGAGGACAGTCCACCGGAAGAATAGTAAGGCAGTTGTGACCAAAGCCAACCACGGTCGCTAGGCTCTGATGTCCTTACTAGATGTCAATGCCAAAACATCCCGTTCTGTGGGCGTGAGCATGTTTCACATGTAGAATGTTGACCACATCCACAAAGAGCTGCTCAACCAAGTGGTTTCCAGCATCGACAAGAAGTATGACATCAAGGACTTAACTATGGTGAGACAAATTGAGTCTGCTCTCCTCAAGACTAGATCTAGCGCTACGAGACGTCCACCCAGACATTGACTGGGATATCTTCCGGATTGTGGTTATAGGTGTTGATGAGGAAGAACAAGGATCCTGTGATCCCCTCCATAATCAAGGTATTAAGAAAGGATACATTTGGCAAGTGAGCGTATGTTCCCACCAACTCAAGACTGGTGGAATGGTTGCTCCGTCTGCCCACCACGTTCTGCTCTGTTGAAAGATTATTTTCAGGTCTTACTACTTACTTATCCTCTTCATTATGTTCAAGGCCACCATTTTTAAGCCCAGCATGGGTCAAATCGAAACTGACAACAATCATGAGGCAGGGGCACACGAGCAATTACAACATGTCACTTGAAGAAGCATGTTACATGACTCTAAAACGTCATCGAAGTGGTGGCAGACAAGGTCATTGAGCAGCTATGTGACTCCAGAAAGCAGATCTTCATGCATAGCAAAACTTACATGATTTATTCACCTTATGCATATGTTCTCCATACGCAAACGTTTCCAACAAGAAACAGAACATTGACACGATCAGCGTCCGGCGGGTTGGATGCCAGGCGGCATGATGGGCCTGTGGGTTTACAATGCCTATGAGTATATCAAGGGAGGAATTAGATTGATTGCGCAGTTGGTGCGTTAACCATTAAACGTTTAACCAAACCCATTAAAAATTAAATCCTACTCAGTAATGGTAAAAATGTGTCCGCATGCTAATGTAGAGAATATGGATAATGCCATATCATATCCAAAGTTTTGATAATGTACAACAATGTTGTTTTTAAATCCAAGAGATGGTATGACTAAAAATATTGACTTTTATTCTGGAATATGTTGCAGTGGGCACAAGTGTTCCCTACAGAACAGCTGAGCGAAACCAAATCTGCACTGTTTGTAAAGAAGTTACTAGCTATTTCTGTTTCCAACATCACCTACTTGAGAGCTATCTTCCCTGAACATGCATTTGGTGACAGAGCTCTTGAAGGTAACATAATGACAGTACATGTGTGCAGGTGGTTCCCCGTGCTGTCCCATGAGCAGAATTGATAAGATAAATTACATCGCATGTACACATACTCATACATGCACACACGCAAACTGTTCTATAAACAAGTATCTTTGTGACCACTCACCACTTTAAGATAGTTGTTTCTGCAATCTATTTTATTTTTTATCAAGTGATTGTCATCTAAGAAATTGGTAAAATCTTCCTCTAGATCTAAATCTGAAGATTTTGAAAGATGATTCCTCTTGTCCTGGAGCTTGTCAAGTCATCAAGTGGGTGAAGGGATGTTTTGATGCACTTGACAAAAAATATGTAAGTAGAAGTAGAATGCAAGTATCCTACTGTATGTAACGGTGTTTGTGTATAAAGTATCTCTGGTATAGTAGAAAGTAGCTGTAGCTTGATTTCTGCCCATCCTCACAGCAAGGGGTTCTGACTACATTGCCCCTGGCAGATCAACCTGTTGAAACACTGATTGCTCAGTTGCTGCGTTAACCAATGGCAGTGCTAACTGGAATCTATGGGATTTGCATACAGGAACTTAACTTTGATTGGTAGTGGATTCGTCATTGCAGGTCAGATGGATAATGATGGACATTTCCTAGAAACACTGTTTGAAGTTTGGGTGCATCTAGTTCCCAGAAACATGTCAAACAAGACAGCAGGTGTGATGAAGAACAAATGATTCAGCAAATATCTGCACATGGTGTGGGATAAACTGACAAATCTGCATTTTAATAAGTTTATCTGCCGGGGTACTGTAGTACTACTACCACACCTGGCTAGCGAGGATACCTTTGCCCCATAAAAAATAAAATCCTACTCAGTAATGGTAAAAATGTGTCAGCATGCTAATGTAGTAGCCTGAGAATATGGATAATACCATATCATATCCAAAGTACGTTAGTGGAGATAAACTGACATATTTCTATAAGTGAAATACTGTATTCAACCTATTAAGCATACATGCCCTAATTAACGTACACCCCCTTTTTTAATCAACAGGATCCATAATTGTTGTAATTTGACTAGTGTGGAACAACTGAAAGTTGTCGCCATCTGGTGTTAGGCAGTTGGCACCACTTTTCAGTTGTTCTACACTAGTGACCAAAATTACACCACTATTGTTAAACAGTTATCTTATTGTGTAGAGAATCAGATTCTGGTGTACACTTATAAGAGCACATTCCTTTTTGATGTATGCTTACAAGAACAGATTCCTTTTTTGACGTATACTTATAAGAACAGAATCCTTTTTTGGTGTATGCTGATAAGAACAAGCTCCCCATTTTTCGATGGCACAATTTTTTTCAAGGGTTCTCTATGCTTGTTAGTTCGAATATGGTACATTTTATTGGAGTTATAACAAGAATGAAGAAAAAATTGTCACATTTCAAGGCATTAGTATGCTTAAAAAAATTTATTTGCCGTTTTATAACTTAAAATATTTATTAATAAATGTGACGTCATTTTATACATAATGTAACATACATGATAAGTAATGATAAGTGCTTGTTTTGCAGCTCAAAATGCTGATGATTGGGGTAAGTTAGTTTTGTACTGATTAATATGGGTTTAATGAAATGACATTGTTTCTTGCATACTGCATACAAACATTTTGTATAATGTCAAGGATTTTCTTTGATTTGTAAAATTATTTTGAACGTTAAACATTACTAGGAAGTGATTCTTACATTCAGTCATTTAATGTGTTCTGTTGTAGATTTATGTGAATCCTGATGATCCTGATGTAAGTATAACATTAATGATTAACCACCATCAGAAAAATGTCAGTTGTAGTACCAATGTTTGGCCTTTTTTGCACCCTTTTGCAATCCAAATACCGGCATGGATTGCATCCAGTATAGGCCGCAGAAGACACTAATGCAATGTGGTGCTACTTGGACTGAAAAAGTGTACAAAAACGCAACAGGCCTGGTGATGTTTCATGTTTTTAATTATGTAATAAAATGCATTATATTTGCATTGCATTAAACTTAGTAAAAAGAAAGAGTGTCTTTCATCATATGTTCAAATCATCAACTTAAATGTTACATCTGGTAAGACTTGAAATAGTGGGTATCGAAAATAGTAAACACTGCGGGTCAATGCCAATCATGGGCGTGATTTCTACCCTCTCGCCGATCACATGACACAGTTAAAAAAATTCACAAGTTTGAAATTTTTGAGTTTTCAACGTTTCCATTTTCACTTCAGTTAATGTTTGACCAAACATTAAAACTGCTTCCTCAACTGATTTAGCCTATCACAAATCCAGTTCATTGGTGTCCAAATATGTGTGAATAGTTTATGTAACATCTGCAGTCGATTTAATAAAAAAAATGCCTGTTTTTGTTCAAATCATCGAAAGAATTGACCTTCGTTGTTAGATCTGGTAAAGATCAAAATAATGGATATCCAAAATGGTAAACACTGTGTGGGTCAATGCTGATCATGGACGTGACCTACATCCACTTGCCAATCACATGACAAAGTTAAAAAATGTCACCAAGGAAAAAATCGTGATTTTTCAGCATTTCGATTTTCACTTGAGTAAATGCTTGAACAAGCATTAACTAATTTAATAGTTTGTCTGATGATGTCGCAAAAACTACATACAAAAGTTGCACAATCGAGCTAGCATGTTGCAGTGGATTACTGGGTAGGTTTGATTTTTCACAAAATGAATTTGAAATGAGACTAGCGACCAGCTTTTAAAGAATTTTGCTCTGTTTATTTGTGCTTGTAGAGTTAGAGTAAACTATATTTGAGTTGAATTGATTTTAGTTACATTGTTTACATTTCAGACAGTCATTGAATCTTACACATTCAAGTTTTCCTACACTGAAGAAGGTGGAATTGACATATACAGGTAATTCTGTTATTCATTCTGAAAAATTCTTAATAAGTTCTTCATTGTTGCCTTTATTTGTTGTATTATGTTTCGACATAGTTTGTATTTCTCAAGAAACTGATTCTGTCTTAGAATATTTTGCTAGAATCTCTCAGTCTTGGCAAATTATTTATTAATTTGTAACCTATCTTAACAAAATGAGTCGGATGTCGGTAAACATGAAACTTCGCAAATGTTGTTTTTATTCAAAACTGGCTAATTAATCCAGCGATTTTTAGATTTCCCTGAAAATGATTCCTTAGTATTCATTTCAATGATTACCATAGTTTCTACTGTCTATTTTGTTATGTTTGATGTATTTTATGTTATCTTTGAAGCGCTGTTCGATGTGTTCCGCTTGACTTCCGTAAAACAAAGCCAAAAATGCCGTTAATTATTCGCTTTTTTCCACGTAATTTGTGGATGGTCCCTCACAAATCTGGCATCTTTACAAAGCTTTGCTTCTCATCTTTCCATATATGGTCATAGCATTAATATAGAGTACGAATGTGTCCAATAGAAAGGAGCAAAACACAGGCACCCTTTGTACCAGTTGTGTAAACAAACTTGGCTTGCTGCTAGCAGCAAGCTCTCTGATTGGCGCAATGATGATGTCATTTAAATAATTTTGTTCAACACGTGCACCATACATTTCATCACGTCACACCTGATCCACATAAAGGAAATCTAAAAATGGCATTAAATGTTGTGAAGCTCATGAATTCTAAGGAAACTGATCGCGACCAGATTAACAGTTTGTTAGTACAGTATTTACTTGAGGATGGTAGCAACAGGAGTGATACGGACTAGGACTTTGAACATGAATCATCGGATGAAGAGCAGGACTTTGATTTTCATAGTAACGAATATGATACTGTGATGGAAATGACCTCTGGCACCCTGGGTCAGTGGAGACAGTGTTGGATTTGGTAGATGATGAACTAAGGAAAACCACTGACTTTAGGTATGTATACTTGTTTACCGTTGTTTTAATAATTTATTCATATTTGTAATGACGCAATAATCTGACTCAAAATTACCTGAAATGGTAAATAGTGACAGCAGTAGTTTATTTATAATCCGCCATTAATTACCACTGCTCATTTCACATTATTACCCAATTAGTCAGAATTATACAAGTAAAGATCTTAAAAATGTTATAGACACTATACTTGTGACATTAGTTAATCATGCATTCATCTGAATTATGGAGTAAAAATAATTGATGTTTTCATGTCCTGGTTTGGGTTAAGAGTCATGACCTATGAGTTACATAATTGTTATCTGGGCCATGTCAGATGTAGGTTTAGTATAAATGTAATGATTTGCATAGAATCTCAATTACACTGTTATTGTTTGTTATGTATTTATAGATGAAGGTGGTCCATGCTATACCATCTTTGGGCCGCAGCAACTTGCCGAAAGGAGGATGTTGATGGCTGACATTATGTTAAGTAAGTAAAATAAAATCACAGATGTATATGTATAATTTCTTAATAGACCATTGTCTGGGTAATTTCATTGTAGGTACAGTAGTATAATTATTAAAAAAAGTCTGGCAAAAATAATTATAATACATTATTATTGTGCTGTACTTATTTTTAACTGTTGAATTAACAACAATTATGCACTAGGGAAGCTGATTGGATGCTTCCCAGAGAAGTCAAGGTGGTGTTTGAATGAACAGGTCTGTCAGGGGGTGAATTGTAGAGATTTGAGTGATCATGTGGACCTGATTCCGTGCTATATAAGAACTGTAACCTTCAATAAACTACATACAAAGAATACAATAATTATGATTTTGAATATAAGAACTTTAACCTTCAATAAATGACATATAAAGAATACAAAAATTATTATTTTGTTTGTTCATATGTTCGATGCTGCACACCCAGGAATGACGCACTGAGGCAGCACCACCAGGTCCTGCGATCAGGCCGCCTGGACTAGACTATGCACGGCAGATATATCTGTATAGATACATCCGGCTTTTTGTGAAAGAGAGCTGGAAGGACATTCTCTGTCCATGTCCCACTGAGCACAAGACTCACCGTTGAGACTGTCAGTGTTGACTCTGGACCCGTCGTTGGACCATCGAGTCAGTGAGACACATCACTTGTGCGGGGCAGGGGGCGTGGGCGAGGTTGTCGAGTCTGTCAGCCATCCCCGTCATTTGCACCCTTGCACACACCATGCAAGAGAAGACGCGGTCGCCGTGTCAGTGATGACTGAACGTCTGTCATTTGTTTATAGTTAAATCATATATTATTAAATCTGTTAAACATGAGAATCTCTTGTGTTTTTTACTATGAAGATTTCAGCATTTTACACATTTCATGAATAAATTGCTTATTATTTTAAAATAGCATAATTAAGTAATTTGTTATCTTACTGATCCATCAGTGCATGTTTTACAGAAAAAAGTCACTAGTGACAATTATCTCAACTAAAATGTGTTGGCTTAAATGAGTGATAATGGTGGTATAGTGCTGCTAGTTAATTTAATTTGGTTGGTATTTTTTCTGACAGATATTATATTAATAGGATGTCACGAGGATGCCTTTATCTCCGAGTGGTCCATATATCTGCCAGATATATGCATGGTAACTAAGAACTTTGATAATAAACATAAACTTCACATTCAAGGGCCTGATTTCTCAGTTCGGAAATCTGTACCATACACATGTTTAACAAAGCATAGCTTTGGCTAGAATCAAGATATTTTTGGTTTGATGCATAGTGTGAATGCTGAAACTCTGCTCTTTCCAATGATACTAATAACTCAATATTTTCAAATTCAGACGTGTCTCATTTTGTTAGATGGGTTACATATTGTTGCTTGTTTTCCTACAGGAACAACAAGAAAATCTCGAGTGCATATTCTACGACTGAAACCAAGAAAGCCACCATGCGACTGCTGCGGACCATAGTGGTATTGACGCAGTCACTACAGTCACTGCCAGACGATGTCATGATGACAATGAAGCTTTTGTATTATGATGATGGTAGGTACTTTCATGTACAGTTATTGTACACAGTGGCTCTTGTCATGTACCCTTTGACAGTTTTACACCAGACGAGTTAAAAAAAAATTATTTAATGCAGAATGACGGTTTCCATGAAATGTAAGTGAAGAACTGTGCATGCAAGTCAGCATTTCCTTGTTTCTTGGCATTTGGGTTATTTAACAGCATTGCACACATTCATTTTGTTGACATATGGCATATGTCCAACTGAAGTATGTTTATTTCCAGTCACTCCATCAGATTATGAACCGCCTGGTTTCCAATCTGCGGAAACAGACAACTTTAAATTTGAAGATGAACCAATGGGCATCAAAGTTGGGGAAGTTGCAACAGTGAGTTATCTAACTGTTACTATGTGCAGCAATAATACAGTCAACCCTCACATAATGACCACGTTAGTAATAAAGGCAACTCACCATTCAGGGCACCCGGTAACAGTCCCAAATGATGTCCCATGGTAAAGGGCAACTCACCATTCAATGCAGCTAATGACAGTCTTAAATTATGATGAAGGCTGGAAGAAGCAGGTGACATCTAAATCGTTTTACCATTGGACACCAAATCTTGTATGGTGTACAACCCTGGACTGTGATAAGTTTTGCCTGTTGGAGACACGCAATGAAAACTGGCTGTTGATAGATTTGGATAGGCAGTACTGTCTGGAGTTCAGCCAAGATGGGACTTAGTTAGATTGCTTTGTTCGTGGAGTCTTCAAATGTTTTTGTTGTGCTATGTCAATATTATCTGTGTTCTTGCTTTTCATATGAACTTCTTTCGGTGAACAGCCATTCCACATGTGAGTTGTCTCTCTTTGACTGCATGACATTATATAATACAGTAATAATGCACTATTTTTAATAATTATTATGAATGCTGGTTGTACATCTAAGTGACATAGACATTATCCACAGAGTTATGCAAAAATCTGCTTATAATAGGAGTAACTGATTATGTTTAGCTAAATAATGTGAGATACAGTGCTTACTGTGTTTAAATGCATGACAATGGTACATACAAACTGTTCTTTTGTTTGTCATCATAGACAGCAACTATTGAACTCTTGAGTTGCATCCTGTATGTCAGTTGTTATTTGGGTACAGTTGAGACATACATCCAAGTCTAATACTGTAGTATTCGCTAAAATTGTAAAGAATGAAAAAAAATTACACACAATGCAATATGTGTTTTGTTGCCATATGTACCAGCTGCATAATTTAATCTAGGGTGAGACTGCAAATCAAAACAGATGGAAGACAGTTCCAACAACCAGAAGATGAACCACAGACCAATGTTGATGGGCAGCAAATCTCAGACGAAGGCCTTGACAATGAAGAAGAGAACATGGATGTGACAGAGGTACCTATTTCTGTACATCAACAAAAACATACCATAACAACAGTTAACCCTAAACGTAGAAGTTGGTTGTTTTGAGGTGATATAGAGCAGTGGTTCCAAAACTTTGAGCAGGTGGCCCTTGGGTGACCACCATGTAGTTCCAGGGGGTCCTTGACAAATATACAAAAATTATATTGAATAGAAGTATTGGCAGTTACTGACTTGATTATCACAAGCTAGGAGCCAGGAGGTGGAAATTGTAGGGGCCTTAATAGTGCTGTTTAAGAACAACTGTTGCGAAGAGGGAGAGAACAGTGTTGCATATATAAGAAAATTAATTGATAAGTGTTTGTTGTTCTGTACCTCCGTTAGTTTAAATAGAGATGTTGCTGCAGTTATACAAGTTTTTATTTTCATTGTGCAGCATTTGAGCCTAAATATGTAAAATTGTTTTCTTGCTAGTGATTTAGAAATGTAAAACATTGGCTATACAATTGATGAACTGGTTTTACTATTGGCTGTTTGAATTTCAGGACTGGCATGAGAACATTGCTAATGCTTGTGTAAGCTCTGATGTTGCACTGAGCCATCAGGCTGGAGGAAAACAAGTAATAATAGAGCCAACTGAGGCAGATTCTGCTCCATCTCAGACTCCTGCCAAACCAGGTATTTGTTTTTATGACAGATGTTTGTATGAACTGTTTGATGTTTTGTTGCAACATGATCTGCAGTAAGGGACATTATAGATTGTTTATTAGTCACCAGAGAGCAGCACATGCATATTTGCACATTCTGACTAGCAGCTGATATGTACTGGTAGATAAGCATGTTTTGTCAGTAACACGTGCGTGCTGGCGTGCATTCCATGTTGCATGCATGCATTCATTTGTGCAACATTACTGCACTAACAATGGAGATTTGAATGATTTCTATTTGATTATGTTTATTTAATTACTGTTCCATGTGTGGGCAAATGTGAAAAGAACTGTTTCATAGTTCAACTATATGTATCCGCATACATGCTAAGTTTTAGAAATGCAAATGCAGGAGATTTATATGTAAATCGGAGGGGCTCGGGATATCGGAGAGTTGTATGTAAATTGGAGGGGCTCGGATGTCAGAGAATTGTATGTAAATTGGAGGGTCTCAGGGTATCAGAGAATTGCACATCAATTAGAGTATTTCACATCCTCGCCACTCATAAAATTACTACCATATCAGCTTCAGTTCCAACTGCACTGCATATGAATTATTAAATGGTACACTTGCATGTTAATAAACATTTTGGCAGTAGACAAATTCTTTGTGGATTAGAAAAATATATAACATGGTTACAATACTGATGGTATAAAAAATTTGTTTTAACTCCTGAAATATATTATGGTATGACAAATATCCTTACCTAGCAGGCAGTGGCCTACAAATTTGATTACACTTAAGCAATCAACATATTAATATTTACTGGCACAGCTAGGACTGAAGCATTTACTTTTTTTTCAAAGTTTCTGATCCTATGTGATGGAGGCAGTTTTTGACAAAAACCTTTTTTGTCTTTTCATTAATGTGCCCCGATTGTGACAATTATCAAATATATATATATATATATTTCAGGAGTTAAAACAATTTTTTTATACCATCAGTATTATAACCATGTTATTTTTTCTAATCCACAAAGAATTTGTCTACTGCCAAAATGTTTATTAACAATATATATATATATATATATATATATATGATGAAGTAAAACTTGAATATACTGGAGATGTATTAATGGGCAATATTTGAATTTGATATGCACATGTGACCGATAATGGGGGACCGTTTGTCTAATGCATATAAATAACTTCAACAACAGGCAAAAATCAAGGATTCTGTTTAACTAAGTTTTCCCTGTCCACTCAGCACAAAACTTGATTGAAGTAATCCTTGCTGTTGTTGTGGGCGTGAGTAAAGGGAGGGATTGACAAGGTTTTGTTAGGCCACACAAAAATATTTTTTGTTTCAACAGAAATCCGGGACATTTGTGCTCCCGTCTAGGAGAACAAGAAATTTGATAGATTTCCAGGAGTCTCCTGGCGAATCCGGGAGACTTAACATGTAGGGGAGACCGGGGCACCATGGCTACCTTACTTTCAGAAGCTGATAACTACAAGTCAGCAAGGTTGTCCCATTATCGGGAATGTGATGGCTTGCCTACCCCCTACAATGGGTTGATGAATCATGCATGCACTAATTTGAAGATTTTGTTAAAATCAACATAGTAGATTTTAACAAAAGTGGCCATGGTGCCCCGGCCCCGGGGTACCATGGCCATTGTCCTGGGTACCATGGGCATAACTACTTAGATCTAACTTGACAGGCAGAATTAATATACCTAGGAATTGTGTGTGTGCATACGTTTATACTCAAATGCATGCATTATTTGCTGTGTAAAACACATATATACATATGTATCCATCTATCTGTGTATATTTTTTAGTTATGGTGAATTTGCTGACATGTATAGCAATTTGATACTGCACACGTGCCTTTATTTAATTTGTTGTATGACAGCATTTTTTTAATAGTACTCAAAGCCTTGAATATGTTTCGTTCTAGATGTATGTATAATTTTGGATTTCAATTATTGTAATAGTGTATATATTATAACGTGAGATAAGTTTCCAGTTTAATAGGTAACCTGACAAGTTACTGTGAATATAGCTATGGTAAACGTTTAATTCTTGTAATTTTAACTGATCTTATATTTTCAGTATTTAAATTTTTTTATGTTTCTGTATGTGAATTATACCTGTTCAGGGTTATTATTCGAACTGCCCTTTTTGAATTATCATTATTCTACTTTCTACAAGAAACATAGATAGGTAAATGGGACACCATGGGACAAATGACCATAGTGCCCCAGGCCTTCGCCATTCAAAAACGTGTTGTATAACCTCAGTTTGCCCACTAACATACATTTTAAGTATCCCGCATTTGCCGGGAGACTCCTAGAAATCCACCAAATCTCCCGATCTCCTTTCCAGGAGATCGGGAGATCAAATGGCTGTGGTGCCAGAGTGGCCATGGTGCCCTGGTTTCCCCTTTGTATCCGTTGCATTTCACTTTACTAGAGCTGCAGTGGGATGTCTGTGCAAATAGGATCATGTTTGATAGCAGCACAAAGTAGACAATTATTACATCAAACAAAACAAGGCTGTGACTCCAAAGTTGTCTAACCCACCATTTATATGTGACATGCTTTTGAACTTATGCCCTTACAATGTCAGTAAATGTAATACTATAGATACTATATGCAGGTTGCCCAGCATTCCTATATTTTCCTATATTTTAATTGCATTTCCAACATTTTCACAAAATTGCTATATTTTCCTAATAATTTTGGAGATTTGGATGTTTCTTGCGATTCGTCTCTACAAATTAGATATCTACATGTCGATTACTACTTGTTACTTGTTGATGGGGATCTGATTGTGGTAAGGTATGGTCACTCCATACCATGATCAAATCGGCGAATTTTTTATGTAATGTTGAAAGTCAGTAGTTGCGTTAACTTGAGTCAGCAGATGGCGCCACTTGAAATAATGCTATAATTTTATATTATTTAAAATATTCCTAATATTAACTTTTTTTTTATTTTCCTATACTATATTTCCTACAAATTTGAGACAAAAAGTGGATGGGCACACTGTGTGTGATATAAATGACTTCTGTAGGTTGTGATGACCAAGCTGTGAGTCAACTTGGCAGCTCTCAGAGGTCCAATGTTGACGAGGGTTGGGAGGAGGACCTAGGGGTGAGATGTGGTTGTGGCTGCAACGAGGTAGGACCAATGTGGATTAGCGTTGCATGTAGAACTTTTGGACAGAATGTTAGAAATATGTAAACTAGTAGTTAATATAGAAAAATATGCTAGTTATGATTAATTTTACGATTTATTACTAGGGTAACCCAAACAATACATGGAAATGGAATAGGTGGTTGTAGATATAATATAAGAAAATCAAAACATTGTGAACCTGTGCTGATATATGTACTTTGAAAAACGTAGATATTAAACTGCAACTTCTTTATGTAGGCAAAACATGATATATTTGAAGAAAAACTGACTTTTGTTACTGTGCTGCAACTTGTAGTCACAAACTTGTGTCCATGTCTTGTTATTTTTATCTTCTTTTTATTACCTTACTGGTTGTAGCTACTGTTGCTTGCTATGTATCAGTATATGGGGTAACATTCCTGAACAATCCTGAAGCTGGGAATATCAAAGTCATTTACCGTGAATCTATTTAATGTCTTTCTCTGTTCAGTGCTTCATCATTTTATTATCTAATTGGTGTTTTAACTGCCTTTACCAAACAATCATTGAGTGCCGATATTTCATCCATTTGTGTGCTTCTTATGGATGTTTTTTTGCAATCTCACTAACTTAGCCCTTTCAACAATCTAGAGGGGGTGTGGCAAGAGTCTCAACCTCCTGTTTTGGAATCAAGCTCCCACCATTGTTAGGGCCAACCTCCCATTTACGAAAAGGGTGAGGCTGAGGTCTTCACCTCCCACATCCCACATGTTTTAGGGGCCAACCTCCCAACATTTTTAAGGCCAACCTCCCACTTATGGCCACGCACAGTCAATTTCATTTTACAACCTGACGCTACCTTTTTGTTACATTTTCATTTGCTACAACAAATGTTGTGACACAGTCAGAAATCTTAGTTGTTTGCAGTGTAGATCAAGTTTAACCACAAAACTGCTGTTGTTGTAGGATGACGGCTTGATGATCCTGTGTGCCAACTGTGTTGTAGGATGACGGCTTGATGATCCTGTGTGCCAACTGTAAGCACTGGCAACATGGCATATGTTATCTCATCCTAACAGAAGATGAAGCACCAGAGAGGCACATATGTGAAATATGTGGAAATGTAATAAATACCATTCTATTGTAGTATAAAATTAAATGTGTTTATACGAATTGGTTAAGGTAAAAGTGGAGAATATGCAGTAACAAAGAAACACAAATGAGACATTAAAAATATTTTGTGCCATGCTGTAATTTTTAAATTAGAATAATCTTAGTGTTTTATTTTATTAAGCTAAATTCACATATTTGCAATGAAAACGTGTTTTGTATAAATTAACATTTTATATAAAGAAAATGTATTTTGTGTATAATATATTTATTGCAGCCGGACGATCCTACTTCGCATGCAACTGACCTGCATTTGTGTCATCTCAAGGAAGTTGCTGTACAGGTATATTTTCATGTCTACATTGTTTCTGTTCTGTTGTCTTTCGTCGTTTGCGAACATTCAACCAAAGTACATTGTGCATATTTTATGTTGGATTAAGGGGTCATATCCTAAAAACAACTAATCTTATCCTGACCAAATTTACAGTGTATCATGTTTATATGTGAAGATCATTTATAACATAATATGCAATTTGCACGACCATAGCCATGGTATCCAGATAATCTTAGAAATGGTTTTGTGGGAAGTCCCATGGAAAATTTAATTCATGTAATATGTCTATTTTGTTTCTAACAAACACTATCATTGTGCAATGAAGCAATTTGGCTGAATGTTTTTAGTAATGTTTTGGATAAAAATAAGATTTTTATTATAAATTTCTTTCGAGAGACTCGGGTCGGATTTGACGGATTTTTTACAATAAAATGAATTTCGAGTTGTTGCCATTTCCGTGTATAAATATTATTCAACTTGCCATTCATGTAAGTTGCACTATCGAAATAAACACGTTTCTGTCATAAAACGTCTTTTATATGATGCCTATCATTGCCTAAGTCTTTGTTTTTGTCAAATGAACCGAGACTAATGGAACAATAGGTGATTTTCCATGAGCGATTCCATGCCGAAAAACACTGCCACTCCAACATGGCGCATATCACGAGAAAGCCCCATATTCGCTCTGCATGATGGTACAAACAGTTTTTAAATGTGCATGGCGGGTATCCGTATAATTCCAATTATAAATGACCGCCTTTGAACTATCTCGGCGACAAAGGAATGGGGAATCCCACGATGATTCGCCGGACAGCATCACGTGATGTCGGATTCCCTCAAATCAAGCGCTCTAATTGGTTGTAATACTAATTGCCAGCTACGTTCGATTCGATCGACTTTTTTATACCCTGTGTTTCGTTCATTTATATCACTTTGTAAAACGACATGCCGTTTGGTCGAAAGCGAGTGGACGGTTACGGTACTGGGAGGCAGCAAAAGCTTGCATCGTTGCAGTTAGCGCGCGATATGAAGACAACTTCGTCTTCGACCATGGTGCCAGCGAGAATGGCACTCAGTGTAAGTTTAATTTCTGATAATTCATATATTCACTAAGATAATGCATATGATTAAGATTTATATACATTTGTGTTTTATACAAACATCGCTAGCCTTTGTGGCACAACTTTTACTGTATAAACGATTTGGTGTTGATCTAGTTAATGCTGTTGATGTTCGTGGTTGTGTTGACATTCAGGCACAACAACCTTCCAGGCACACCAGAGGCAGAGTTGTGACTATGGTTTATTATATTACTACAACTTGCCTTGGTAATTATCGTATACACGCGCGCACGGGTGTGTGTATAATATGGCAATGCCAATAAAGTAAATTGCATTCAATGCCATACCCCTGCATACGTAGTAAAGGGGGGGCTTTTGTTGTTGAACATGTCTTGGATACTTTTTGTTCATGAAATACATTTAGATTGTGTATTTTTCCAGGAAATCAAAGCGGCCTTCAACAGCACCAGTTGATCCGTCTCGGAGACTGTTTGCCACTGAACGGAAGTTTGGTTATGCAGATCTTCTGGAGGAGATAGGTCCCGCGCTTCCTGGTTGTGGATGAGACAGATGCTGATGGAGATCTTTCAGCAGTGCCATCTCTTGTTGCGAACTTGCCATGCACGTTGTGTAGGAAGCGTACACTCTCCATCCGAGCTGTCGACCGCACCCTCGGCATGGTGTGTGGCCTCGAGACTTTCTACACCAGTTGTGGCAAGGTCATCAATGCAACTCTGTCATCAGACTGTATCGATGGGACTTAGGCGAGAGTCTATGCGGCAAGTGCAGGCCAGCACGTCGGGCATGAAAGGTTGCTCGAACAACGGCTTGAGATGAATCCACCTATGCACCTGGGGCGTTTTAGGGATTTTGCTGTGCTCCAGTGAACTTTATGTATGCTCCAGTGAACTTTATCTGTATGAACTATGGACTGGTGTGCTATTTTCCAGACGTTTTTGTGTTTGGTACATTTATTGTGATAAGTTGCTTAGTTTATCATATATTTTTATTATTTTACAATGCCAATGACTCTGAACTTTGCCTTTTGATAGATTATACATTCAGTAATGTGTATGCAAAGTTTCAATCATCTAGGTTACTTTTCAGATGTTGAAATATATGTGCCAATGTGCATAAACTTTGAATGCGATTTTCTCAAACATGTTTTCCCTCACACCTACTGTCTCCCGTGTCACTTATCTTGGCTATTGTTTGACAGAATTGCTTGAAACTTTCTACAGTGTTTCTTGATAGTATGCTTTTGAAAACTATGTAGTAACTTTTTAGAAAACTACCTATATTTTATATAATGAACCATCAATGTAAAATTTCATGATGAAAAAATACTTTCAGGTGTAAATAAAATCATGAAAACAAAAGTTTTTTGAAAACTAGGAAAGTCAACTGACTGTTTTCATTGGGGTTATGTGGAGTAACTACACACCAAATTGGAGTCCTCTAAATCCAATGGTTATAAGTCACACGCAACATTCAATCCAACATGGCTGCATACCGTGGGAAAATCTGTACGAAACTGTCTGAAAAAAATTCATAGCATTACTGTTATCTGACTTGCAATCTCTGAAAGTTTCAGCTCTGTACGTTCAGTGATAATGAAATAATAAAATAAACTGTGTTTAGACCCAAGCGATGCTTTAAAAGATAATGTGTTATGTGTATACATGGCAACTTTGAACATAATTTGTGAACGGTAGATTTTTATCAATGTCCATGTAAAAAAAACGTATTCCGTAGAACCACTCAAAGCACTTTATATTTCAGGACTTTTTAATTAAGGTAGCTGGGGTGGCTATTATATGCTTGTCTTGAAGTGATTAGTGTCAGTAGAAGTTTTTAAGATAAATTAACCATTTCTTCACATATTTTTAATATACCAGATTATAAAAAATTTAGTTTTTCATTTATTTGGTTATGTTACAAGGTTTTTTTTGTAAATGTGAAAAAATAGCCACTAAAAAATCCCCAAAGAAATAAATGACATACATATAAGTATGACATTGTGACTGATAACTTTACACCAGATTTTTGTTAACATAAGCCTGCTACACCACCATGAATTAAGGGGAGATATGGCAGCTAGATGGGACACTTTTTTTAAATGCATAATATAATTTTTTGCACCCATGCTGTAGAAAAGCTATTACTGAGTAAAAAATGTATGACATTTTTTTCTGCCGGACACCCCGTTTCCATGGCAATAAACAAAATGGCCACCAAATAGTGGTATTTATACCATATCTAGAAAATTGCAACACTCTGGAAGTAAAAATGGTATGGTGATCTGGCTTAGCCTGTTGTGTTCTCCTAGATAGTCTCCACAATCTGTATAAAAAACATTTCAAATTTTTTGAATATTTATATTTTATTTAGAATTTTCAAAACTGATTTATTGAAAATGCAAAATTTTTTGGTATTTTTTTTTAGATAACTACAAAGATAAAACAAAAAACAATTTTTTTTTATACAGATTGTGCAGAATATCCAGGAGAACACAATAATCAAAACCAAATTACCATATCATTTTTACTTCCAGAGTGTTGCAAGTTTATATGGCCAAAAACATGATTTTCTGTAAACGGCCGTCACAGTTTACACAGTGATAATATGAATAATAATTATTGTAAACAAGCAAACATTCAATAAATGGTGTTTGTTTATCTCACAGACATTAATTATGCACAATAAGTATTGTTTGAGATGAAATACACCCACAGAATTTACACAGTTTAGCATTTTAGAAATACAGTTGCGCCTCGTTATAACGTGGTGGTCGGGGTCCACGATATCGGACCGCGCTGTACGCGAGGCGCGTTAGGTGTTCCCAAATCTGCCACCAGGGAGCTACTAAACAACAGCGATCGCCGCCCGCTGCACCAAGTCCACGAACGCTGTTGAAGCCCTATGACTGTGCTTGCAGCACTGTCCTATACGCCAACATGCAGTTTATGGAACTTATTAAACTTTTTATGCTAGCATCAACGTGTATTATTTTTAAATGTCACAACCTGATGATTCTTGAACTGAATAAAACACATGTACGTATATAGTTATGCCTTATGGAATATATCTACTACGATGATGATGTACTGGCCAAGGCAATAGGCCTACGAATCGAAAATAATAACCTGGATCTGAGCAGCCGAAAACATAAATGATTTGACAAACGTAGTATGTAAGCTGATAAAACACAGAAAACGACAATAGGTAGAATTAATAATTGTTTCACTTCGTCTTTGAACCGATCTCGACCAAAGCGCAAATTTATTACGCACCACTTAACATCGATTCATCGTTTCATATGCGCATCACGAATTCGTATTTGTTTCGCACTGGTAGAGCCTTGGGTTAGGAATTTGGCATGTTGGTTTCACGTCGCGAAAACGATTAAATTTAGGATGTAATGGAAGCATGTCATTTCACCTAAGTGTTATGTTGGTATTGCATACTAAATGCATTTAAAACTGTTAATCTGATTCGTACGCGAGGCGTATTTGTGAATCTCAATTGCAATTTACAAACCGTCGAAGCGAAGCGCGAAGCCAGCGACAGCGATTTATGTCGGCGACAGCGCAAGACAAACAACACATTGATACTCGTTCATTGACATTGTTCGCCTAATGTTTCTTGAGAATTGTCAAAGCAATTCTAAGTAGGTTTAAGCAGGCCCATTTGGCATTTTCCCTTGGCGGCAGAAAATCGGGGTCCATGACCGACCGCGTTATATCCGAATCCGCGTAATTATGGGGCGCGTTATAACGAGGTGCGACTGTATGAAGGTAATTTGCATCATCATTCTGATTTTCTGTAAACGCCCATTTGACATTAAACTGTCATAATGTCAATAGTAATAGTTGTAAACAGCCAAAACAATCCAATTACAACATTAATTGTGCATAACAAGCAATGTTTATGATGAAATACATCCACAACATGATAATAATAACACTTTATTTATATGCCAACAAATCTGGGGCAACTGCAAATTACAGGTTTTACTGAAAAGAACAGACACAGGAATAGGCCTGCTGTCATCACACATCAGTGCTAGCTTTGTCCTGCTACAGGATGCACTACTTGGCAAAGCTGCAGTCTCTTTCACTATCCTAGCGTCACTGGTGCCGGCAGTAACACTATCACTAGCCCCACACTCAGCCACGCAACGGGCAGTGAAGTCAAAGTGACAGCTACGACCAGCATTGCCGCGTCCTCGCCAGCGTTTCTGACAGGCGACGAAATTAACTTTCGCTTTTCCCGCGCAGAAGCCGCCAGTAACTGCCGCCTTTGCTTGACATTCTGCCATCCATTCCCTTTCCACAACTTTTCTTCACAAGGCGCATCACGGAACTGTGCAAGCGCTCGCGGATGATGCCACGATGGTTACCGAATGCCAAATAAGGTCATTCTCGGCAAAATATAGTTTGCATAAATAACGATGTTGGCCGAATGCCTTCACAAGGGCTGGATTACTGACTACGGTGATTGACAGACGACGGTTTGGCGGTTCCAAAAATATCGAACAAGATGGCGTAAGTCGAAAGAAGGACCACGTTGTCATGGCGTATACATCGACAACTTTCAGCGCATTTTGCATCTTCATAATAAAATGGATATATCATTGTGATGGGGTGGACTTTATTCATGAATAAAAGTCATTTAGAGGTATGTTGTTGGTCTAAAAGTGAAGTTTATTTATAGTAAACATACAAATATACCATCTGACGCTGAAAAATAAAATGGTCATATTTAAAAAAAAAACTTTATTAGCACCCGTACCAGGCCTTAATTAAGCAAAAGTTGAATGACAGCCTAAAGTGGCAGTGTATTTTTGACACAAACCCTTCACCAATCGTAATTTACTGCCGTGTTACATTGCGTGAGTGTTGTAGTTTTTCTCAAACAATATTTGAAGCCTAATTTCCTGGTTATTAATGAAAACACAATCTCAACAAATGCTTGTTTTTGTGTTGAAATTTACGGTTTTTCACTGGCGTTTTATGTATTGTTGACAATATACATAATGGCCATTTGTAATATTGACATATCCCCTTAATTTGCCACCACTGTAGCCCTTGGATCTGTACTTGTAACATTTTGTCGTCTACGGTATCAGCCATCTAACAAACACGTGGCGGTTGTGTTTATGGTCATTTTGATTGGTTTAGTTCAGTATGTCCTAGCATGGTACGAAGAAAAAATAAAAAAATCAACTGACACACTAGCCGCCCCAGCCACCTTAAAATCAATTGATCTATAAAATGATTAACTTGATGGTAGTTTATTCAGATGTGTGTCTGTGCCAACTTTAAACATAATGCCAACAGTCGTTCTTGAGACTGGGCAGTTTTTCTACAATTCTTATGACTAAGGGCATTGACCAGAATAATCATGCAGTTACATGTACATTTTCAAAAACATTTTCTTACTATGCTAATTATATGATTGTTCTCCAAAGTATTGTTGTATTGTTGCATGCATTCAACCTCCTCATTGTGTTTGTGAATGCCCGTGAAGTCTTTTAGAAAGATTGATAGCCTGCCAGCCAAAAGGTGGAGGGTGTATACATAGATCAAAGACCTTAAAATAGACTAGGTACTTAAAATAGACTGGATAGTTAAAATAGACTGGGTTGTTGTATACGTGGACATTTGACACCCATGTACATGTTATTGAGTAAGAATATTATGCCATCCTCTAGGACCACTGGTGAAATTTTTATCACGCCTGGTGGATTTAAGGGTAGGCGCGGGTCGAAAATAAAAATGTTGACACTTTTTGGATGTCGTCATTTTCGTTCATGTTGATATCTTGTGCAGCCCTGCCGAAAATCTCTTTGTAAAATATCGACGAGAAATTCACAAAAACTTGTACTTTGTTGCATGCGCCATAGTCCAGAAATGTTATAAACCTCGTGAAATCCAACTATTATGCACAACACATGCCATTTATTTGCTTCGATTGTAACGCGAACGACCCACGCAACGTGACGATGTTGGGTATCCACAGAAAGCTAAAAGTCTCATCTTCCCGTGTAGACAGGCCTTGAACATGTATAATCTTATATGCCAACATATCACCCGTTTCCACGCCAAAACATCCGGTAAATATGGCTGGAAAGTCATTATCATAATGTACCTGTGTTTGATGCTGCCGCCAGCCAATGAGTTGTTGCGTTTATTTTTGGCTACCAATCAAATGCGTCTCTGCGGCCGCGCTCCCAGCTATACAACATAGAGTCAGTTGTTAGAATATTGTTGGTATGGTTGGTTTGTTGATATAGTTGGTATTGTGTTTGTCACTTTGAGACATCAATCAGTGTTAAGGTAATGTACATGTAATTTCTATAATAGAGCAGTTATAAGTAAATAAAATGAAGTTACTCATACTTGCAGGCTACCTGCCTGTGGAGAAGAGCTCTTATGGCATGCACTGAGATGAGTAGAGTGCTGGCACCAAGTTTTGCAAGACGTTTGGGTGTTGAAATGACAGTGGCACAAGGTTTACTTAACAGACTTGAGAAAGAGGGCTACATCAAGCAACCAGCCAAAGGCAAACGGTACATTATTTTCTATATATATAGAAATAAAAAACTTTAGCCACACAAAGGCATGTATGTGTATAAACTAAAAAACATAGTTTTATTGCATTTACCAGATGTGTAGTGTAAATTGATAAACCAATGTATTATTGCATTAACTTTTGCTGCAATGCAGTAAATAAATATTTTGTATTTATAGGCATGTGTTTCAGAGTGAACCTTTTGTTAATATTTCATTACTCAAAACTTACCAAGTCTTATGTTTCAGCTTGGGAAAGCTGGTCAACAAAGAGAAATTGAGAAATGAAGCATTCAGGAAGTATCTAAAAAAGACCTCCAATAAACACCAGATACCTCTCCAGGCTGAAGATGAAGGAGACAGTATGGTAAAAAGGCTACTCTGACAACTTCTTAGAAAAAACCTTAGCAAACAATATATGAATTTTTTATGGAATATTCTATAGCATTTTGCAGAGACAACTATAGAATTCAGAAAATATTCTATAGAATTTTATGAAATATTTTATAGGATTTTTGCAGAGACAATTCCTTAGAATGCATAATATAATATTAAATAATTTTTTTTTAATAATCTGGAATTTTTATGGAATATGTATGTTACTCTATAGTTTTCTACACTGTATTCTACCATGGTCTGTAGAATTCTATAACAATCTATAGAAATTTTTTTGAAATCGAGAAAATTTAGCTCTAGAATCTAGTATTCTATGGTTTTCTAAGCACAATTGTAATATTATGCTCTAGAATTCTTTAGGTTTTTGTAGAATTCTATAGATGTTTTTTGCTAAGGGAATAATTGATATTCATTGATTGTGTGCTAATCTGTTAGCAACTGCCTTTTATTCCTTTATACCATCTCATTCTAACATCTGCAGTGTGTCTGCTGGAGTACAGTAGCCAAGTTTAAATAATTTTTTTTCTTGTACCATTGTCACCGCTGAACCATCCTAACAACTGGGTGATAGTGCTACTGTGACTATTGCCAGACAAAATGAAGAATTACCCAATACACCTTTTAGGTAATATGATATTGTTGTTGACTCATTTCAGAATGCACAAAATGTTCCAGGGAGAATTTTCCAGATCACAGTATGTAACTCTGATAATAAAGGCACCTTAATTTAGAAAAACCGAACTAGGTTTTGGAAGCTGGCAGCTCACACTCATGAGACCAGAATCATGCTGCTAGAAGGATATGTAAGCAAAGTGGTACCATCTTTGTGCTTACGCATAGCTGCAGGCTTGTTTGTTTGTTTATGTAGCAGCAACTATTTATTGGTTAATATCACTATGGTTCTGTTCTAAATAGTGTAAATATAATCATTTCTTACTTTAGAAGGATGCAGTATCCGGTAAAATTGATGATGCAGAAGCTGTTTCCCACGAAAGTCAGAATAAAGCCAGAAGGGTTGTTGACAATGTGGTAAGCAACTTAACAAGCTGTTTGAAAAAAACATTTTTGTGTACCCTGTGGTGCTACACAACTGTCTGACAGTAACATTAAAATGTCATTCAAAATTACACAATATTTTCCACAAACATTTTTATACCTATGGCCCTATCATGATATGTAATATTCTACAAGTTACCAATTTTAAGATTGACCCTTTTGAATATTAACAAAATGTATAGAGACCAACCGTACTAATCATTTGCTTTGATTCTTGTAAAGTTTGTAATAAACACAGTAACATTTCTGATTGTTTTGAAATGCATGCTTGTCAGTTTTGCCTGTCTCCCTTCTAATTCAACTTTTAACTTCTGTGCCTGTCATTACCCAATTGTCATCACAGCACCCTGGTGTGTTGAGATCAGAACAATGATACTGTCAGTTTTTTACTTCTTTAATGTTAACAACCATTGTTGTTAACAAGTAGCCACTTGTGTGAGCAAGCAGAAATGTGAAACACTAACCAGGTATGTTTCACCTTCAGATTGGCCAGCTTACCACCCGGGCAGAATGCCTTGACATTTCTGGCAACAGACCAAAACTGCCAACTAAAGTGGATAAGGTATGCTTGCTTTGAATAGTTATGCATCCAGAATTTCAGCATCTGTGAATATTCTATACTGTCAGAATGTTAAAAGGAATGTATGTAGAATATGTAGAACACTGGCTGTTCCCTTTATCACAATATTGCTCTCGAGGACATATTGAAACTTCAACGTGTGCAAAATTGTTTGGCAAGGGTAGTAACCCGGTCTTTTAGTTTCTCTCACTTGGCACCAGTTCTTAAATCATTGCATTGGCTCCATGTCCTATATCGCATTATTTTTGAGATCTGCACAATTACCTATTAAGCACTTTCATCCAAGCAACCAGCATATTTAATTCACTGCTCACTTAAGCAAGACAGCCTAGACAATTTTGATCATCTACTTCCAATCTTCTTTTTGTTCCCAGTATTAACACAGATGTTGGAACTAGAGCTTTTTCAGTTGCTGCACCGACTCTGTGGAACTCACTCCCTGTTAGTGTATGTAGGAAATATAAAAACATTTTGTCGTAACCTAAAAACCCACCTGTTTAAACTTGCTTATCCTCCATAGCTCCTCGGTATACCAGTCCAACTGTTTACAACTTGAATTTCTTATCAATTAGGAACTGCCTAACCTCTTTTTTGTTGCGCTACCGAGCTTGGGTTTCCCGAGGATTTTAGCGCAATAGAAGTACTTTTTGTTGTTATTATTATTATTAAGATATTGTATAAATCAGATGCGTGTGGTCATAAAAGAAATATGTTCCCTTGTGAAATATGTGGTGAGGCCACAATTTGTCTACCCTTGGGTACAATTATGGCATTTCTTCTGGTTAGAAAACTTGTCCTACAAATTTTTAACTTTAGTTATCTTATATTGAAAATACATCATTCGTTTTACTACAAAACTACAAACTATATATATGTATGTGGGTATGTATGTATGTGTGTATATATAGATATATATATATATATATATAATATATATATATATATATATATATATATATATATATATATATATATATATATATATATATATATATATATATATATATATATAATATAAATACACTGCAGTTTTGTTAGCAACACAGTCAATATATATATTGACTGTGTTGCTAACAAAACTGCAGTGTATTTATTAACTAATTTTTTAATGTAATTTTCGTACTGTGTTGCCAATACATTATTTGTACTACATTATTCATTTTACTGCAAAACTGCAGTGTTGTGCTGCTAATACATTACTTTACAGCAGTTTTACAGCAAAAACTGCTGCGCTTGACTGGGTGGCTAATACATTTGCCATACCGGCTACATGGTATTGATTGCTGAAAGAGCGATAACTGATATAATATGTGTCATGATTGTTTTCAATAAAGCGAAGTACCACATTTGTGATAATAATGAATTCGCCTCTTATCTTCTTAGGCGTACAGTTAATGCTTATGCAAGAGCATATTGCTCTTATTTTTTTAATGTATTCTATCAGATCTATTGCAATTGCTTGGACAGCTGTAGCACAGGATATATACACGCACAAATACACTAATCTCCAAAATACCTCACATGTGTATAGTGGTTTGGCTGCCTTAATTTTATGTCCGATTTTATTAAAACATTGCACAATAAAATATATTGTTAACCAAATTAAAAATGCAAATAAATGATAACTGACGAAACCTTTCTCTTGTATACAGGTGGTATTGAAAAAAAAATTCTAAATAATATTTTAGATATTAATAGTAATAATAATAATAATGAAAATAATGAACTGCCTATGATACGCCGATCTTCATGTTATGATTTTGACAAATTTTATTCAGTAGCTAAAAATAATAATACACATTTTAGTATTCTAAGTTCTAACATACAATCAATTAATGCAAAGTTTAGTGAACTCGAGGCATTTGTAAATGACTTATCTTCCTTAAATTTCAAATTTAGTATAATATGTCTCCAAGAGAGCTGGTTATCTGATATGATGACTTATTAACACAATTAAGTGGATATGACTGTGTATCCCAAGGAAAACGCTGCAGCAATAAAAGTGGATTAATAACATATACAGGGGGGTGTATAGATCGACAATTTAATTATGAATTAAACATGAAATTAAACACGTATAAACATTGGGAGGGGCAAATAATGCAAGTAAATGGAGAAGGCTTACCACAGACGATCACTATAGGAAATATATACCAACCTCCAAGGCCATTAAATGAAAATTATAATGAAGTTCTAAATGAACAGTCATATCATCTAAGCAAAATCATAAAAAAATAATGTTATTCTAGCAATAATATTAAATACAAAGGCTTCCATGATCATTCATATTATCTAAATATACTGTAAAGAGAATAATAAATAATCTACCCAACAAAAATAATTATGGATTTGATGGTTTTTCCACCAAACTGCTAAAATTAATTGAACCTGCAATAACTAAATCTTTAACATTATTAACAAATTAAGCATTAACCACAGGAGTATTCCCTGATAAATAAAAAATTGCTAAGGTAATTCCAGTTTATAAAAAAGGCGAGCCAACATTATTTTATAATTATAGACCCATATCTCTGCTACCAGCTATCTCAAAAGTATTGAAAAAAATAAGTTTTGATCAATTGTCGACTTATTTAAAAGACTCCAAACTTTTCTTTTACCATCAATATGGTTTTCGACCCCAGCATTCAACGGAATATGCTGCACTGGAATTAATAGATAGGATTATAACCCAAATGGATCAGGAAGAAATACCCATAAACATATATTTTGACCTTTCTAAAGCATTCGATACCATTGACCATTTAATTTTAATTGATAAATTAAAATTTTAGTATTCTAAGTTCTAACATACAATCAATTAATGCAAAGTTTAGTGAACTCGAGGCATTTGTAAATGACTTATCTTCCTTAAATTTCAAATTTAGTATAATATGTCTCCAAGAGAGCTGGTTATCTGATATGTTGACTTATTAACACAATTAAGTGGATATGACTGTGTATCCCAAGGAAAACGCTGCAGCAATAAAAGTGGATTAATAACATATACAGGGGGGTGTATAGATCGACAATTTAATTATGAATTAAACATGAAATTAAACACGTATAAACATTGGGAGGGGCAAATAATGCAAGTAAATGGAGAAGGCTTACCACAGACGATCGCTATAGGAAATATATACCAACCTCCAAGGCCATTAAATGAAAATTATAATGAAGTTCTAAATGAACAGTCATATCATCTATGCAAAATCATAAAAAAATAATGTTATTCTAGCAGGGGACTATAATATAAATATGTAATAGATGAGCCAGAACATTGTAGCAGGTTCTTCGACATGTTAACTTCATTTAGTCTCTTCCCCCAAATCACTCTTCCTACCAGGTTTACTACCTGTAATGGCACACTAACTGATAATTTCTTTTGTAATTTAACAAAATATATATTGGAGAGTACAGCAGGAATATTAATAAAAAAATTCTGATCATCAACCATATTTCATAATTATGGATACTACTCTGAAAAAACGACATCCTACAAAATTCATAGAAATTAATATTCAAAACAAAAAAGCAATGTTAAAAGTCAAAGAGGATTTAATCTCTACTAAAATATATGAGAAACTAGACATAAGTCCAACGACTGACACAAACCGTAACTATAACATTATCCTAGATGAAATCAATCAAGCTAAAAATAAATATATGATGAGTAAATTAGTGAAATTTAATAAATATAAACATAAAAAGTCTACATGGATAACTCAAGGTTTGCTAGCCTCAATACGGCACAGAGATAAACTTTACAAACAAATAAAATTAACAAATCCTGATTCTCCAGAACATGAAATGTTACTGATTAATCTAAAAACATACAATGTTATATTGAGAAGGAGCTTTTTTATAACAAAGCAATCATATTTTGAAACACGTTTTAATCAATTCCAATTTGACATAAACAAATACTTGGAAAACTATAAATTAATTCCTGTCTAAAAGTAAAACCAACAAATCATTTCCTACATATTTTAAAGAATCAAATTCTATTGTGACAGATAAATTGGAAATTGCAAATAAATTTAATGCATTTTTTATTAATATAGGGAATCATCTGGCAAACAATATTAAATACAAAGGCTTCCATGATCATTCATATTATCTAAATATACTGTAAAGAGAATAATAAATAATCTACCCAACAAAAATAATTATGGATTTGATGGTTTTTCCACCAAACTGCTAAAATTAATTGAACCTGCAATAACTAAATCTTTAACATTATTAACAAATTAAGCATTAACCACAGGAGTATTCCCTGATAAATAAAAAATTGCTAAGGTAATTCCAGTTTATAAAAAAGGCGAGCCAACATTATTTTATAATTATAGACCCATATCTCTGCTACCAGCTATCTCAAAAGTATTGAAAAAAATAAGTTTTGATCAATTGTCGACTTATTTAAAAGACTCCAAACTTTTCTTTTACCATCAATATGGTTTTCGACCCCAGCATTCAACGGAATATGCTGCACTGGAATTAATAGATAGGATTATAACCCAAATGGATCAGGAAGAAATACCCATAAACATATATTTTGACCTTTCTAAAGCATTCGATACCATTGACCATTTAATTTTAATTGATAAATTAAAATATTATGGTATAAATGATGCAAATTTGAACTTATTCAGTAGCTACCTAAATAACCATAAAAAATATACTGAAATTGATCATATAAAATCAAACATGTTACCAATAACAACATTTATGCTGATGACACAACCTTATCAAGTACTTTAAATACTTTCATTAAACATTGCAAAATCTAAATATATGACATTCCAAAGGACAAATAAAATGTTCAGATGCTTACTCTGAAGATAGATAATATAAATATTGAACAAGTTAAGGAATTTAATTTCTTATGTTTAATTATTGATACAAATCTGAACTGGAAAAGACATACTGAAAAAATTTCAAACGCATGTTCCAAAAAGATTGGTATTTTAAATAAATTAAAACGTGTTATCACAACAAATTAAAACGTTATTATATAATTTATTAATTGTACCACACATTAATTATTGCATCATGGCTTGGGGTTTTCAAACAAATAGAATAATAAAACTTCAAAAGAAAGCTTTGAGAATTATTACCTTAAGTAATTATAATTCCCACACAGAGCCACTCCATCAAAAACTCAGCATGTTAAAGGTAAATGACATTCTTAAATTACAACAATTAAAATTTTATTACAAATATTTACATAACAATTTACCAGTTTATTTACAAAATGACGTACTATGGCATACGTAATTATGATACTCGAATCAAGAATGAAATATATACTTATAAAACTAAACACGAATTTGCAAAGAAATGTCTTTGGCATAATTTACCATTTTTACTTAATAATATTCCCACTATAGTTAATGAAAAGCTTAATACACACAGCTTACAAGGATTTGCTCAGTATGCAAAACTTTATTTTTTACTAAATTATCAAAATTCATGCGCAAGGCAAAATTGCTATATATGTATGCAACATTAAAAAAATACAACCACCTGTCACCCTTATACTAAAAGGCACCTAAACTGCAAACACATAATCAAGCGAGAATAGTAATACATGAACATGCACATGCACACGAACAAGTACATGCATGCGCGCGCGCGCGCATGCACGCACGCACGCACACACAATCAGAGATGATATTATTATTATGGTTTTTTCTTCTCTTCTCGGAAGAATTATATATGTTTGACCAACTGATTTAGTTTAATTTTATTTTGCAAGGTGGCTCCTCAATAGCGACTATCAAAATCTTAGAGGAGTCTCCTGACCCTATTTGTTTGTTTACCTTAATATATAGCATGTTTACTTACAACCATATACACCTGTATTATTTAAAATTATAATTTAACATGGATATATATGTATTATGTGAAATGTATGATGGATCAAATAAAAACATTTCTTCTTCTTCTAACTGCTTTTGTGAAATTAGCATACAACGGTTTTCAGCTCACGTACATGACAACCCTCATTTTGGACCCAATATGGTTGATTTCAAAATGTTGGGTTATTTAGCATAATAACCACTGTGTTGCCAGCAACTGTATATTACTTTCATTGCTGGAAAGCCCTGTAGTATTCAAAACCGTTAAACCAAATTGCTTGTTTACTTACAGAACGGCTTTCTGACTATTTTTCTAGAATGCAATCCACACTTTCGTTCATTATTGTTTATGGTGTACTGATCATTGGATGAATTGCAATAATGGTATGTGGCCAGGAGAAGCCATCGAGACAGAAACACAATATACACTTTAGATGAAGGTAGTTTGACCATTTAACATTAACACCACAGTCTGCCAGATTGTGTCTAATGATTTTGGGTTTTTATGAAACGAATTATCTTGTTGATTGTAGGTATAGTGTTGCTGTGCTGAAGCCATGTTTACATTTATCAGTGAATAAGCTAAAACGCCCAAGGCTGAAAGGCGATATGCTACCTGCGTTGGCCGTGATGCCAAAGTTGTTAAAAAATATTTGGTAGTACCAAAGTGCACATTATATCACTTTCATTTCACATAAACATGCTATAAATTTAGTCAGGATAAAATTATTAGTTTCTAAGATATGACATAACCCATTATCAGACCAGAGTGACCCCTTAAAATAAAAATAATACTTAAAAATTTCAACAAAAGGCAGAATAATTACTTGTACTAAAATCTTGCCAAGCAAAATAAAAAACGACATAAAAACGACATATAAAAAATAAGACTTATTATGATGTAATTATTAGATACTACCCCACTTGCCTGGCTTTGAACGAGAGAAAAGGTAAGAGCTTAAATTATGACTGCTTGCACTGCACAGTCAAGTTTTGGTACTTACAATGCCAATAGCAATGAAATCTTCACGCCACAAAAATCTTGTACAACTGCCGGTTTCACGAAACGTTCTGTAAACGTTTGATGCAGATCATGTAGCAATGGTAGAAACACGCACAGCGTTACTAACTATTGTACATAACTATTGTTCTGCATTACATAGTCTACGTCAAACGTACACATACATAATATCCCAAACCCGTAATATTTTTTATGTATGACCCACCACCATGGACCCACTGGGTGCGCCTACAAAATTTCAGCCCCATACATGCGAAACTGCTGGAGATATGAGGGACCATGCAGACATAAGTCACAAACTACTTTATTATATAGAAGGTTCATTGAAAAGTTCACATTTTGCAGTCATGTCTGAACAAGGCAGATCCTGTAGAGCAGTCCACCAGGAAGAGACGGGACAAGAAAAGGGTTAAAGCAGTTGCTGACAGGGAGGTAAGGCACAGATATAGAATACAAGATGATTACAAAATCGTTAATTTCAGCATTATATAATCATATTGCATTCGATTCATGCTTCTAAAAAATCACTCGGGACATTTTGTTGACTACCCGGTAGTCCAGTTTTGGGGCATACCACATAACCGTGGTATTCGCTTGCTTTCTGAAGTAATTTGTTTATTGTATCGCTTCTCAGATTAGTTTATAGGTATATGAATTGTCTGATTTTATGTTAGACCATTACAGTGGAACACTCACTATGGCACAAATGTTAATAACAAATTGAGATTTTTCTCATAAAGTTATTGATGCATCCACACAAGAACAAAATACAGTAAAGCACAGAATTTACTTGCATCATTGCAATTAAATCATTATCAGATGATTGAGGGAGAATTGTGGATGTTTTCTTTTATTAATCTGCAATTTATTCTTAACAGCCAGTTGGTGTCAGTTATATCCTGTGGATATAACTGATCTAGGGTACACTGTGGAGTGGCTTGTGCCACCAACAGATAAATTGAAACTGTTTTGCAGTAACCTCAGTTCCTGTGTTAAGGCCAGACGCTACACCTCACATAGTTTTTTCAAAATATTTTAATTTAAAAAAAAATTAAGAACAACTGGGAAGTTAAAAAACAACTGGGAAGTTAAAAAAAATTAGGCAACAAAGATGGCCACCATATATGACAAATATATATATGACAAATATATATGTTTGGAAACAATGTTACTATGCCACTAATTCAGGAATCAATGGAATTCTTTCAGTTTCTTATTTACAATACCTCATATTGTGCATCTATGATATATTTAATGCATTGCCATTACTTCATTTTTGTTATATTAAAATTGTAAAAAACATTTTCCATTACAACTACCAAGATTACATTAAGTTTATACATTAAACAAAACTATCTCATAATTTTGAATAAAGCAGATAATAAGGAGCATACCAATCAAAACTTCATTGGTGTAGCTTCATTATTACTAAATTGGAAGAAAAAACAGTTTTATAAACGGCCATCAAAGATTGACAAAAGGGATTCATTACTTGAAAGAAGCATGCTTTATCCAAGAACAAAAGTGATTTAGTATGTAATTGTTATAAAAGTGAACTTTATGGATAGTCCTGTATATCAAACTATCAGAATACAGTAGAAACACATTTTGAGTAATGTTTGCAAAAAAATGCCATTTCACCTGGGCTGTCTCCCCTTGTTTGAATGAAGCTGTCATCTGCCGCAAATCTGAGGACTGTGTAAATATCTTCTGCTTTTTTTTGCGGTTTCTGTGAATGCATATGCATGACTGTTGCTGCTGCCTTCAAATCAGTGGAAACATTTAGGTGGGATCAGGTTACTCATTCTGAAAGGCAGACTTGAGCTAACCATGTATTGTAATTTGAGTTGGTATCATTGCAGGAGCACCAGTTTGAAGTCGCCGACAGTCAGGAAATGTCCCAATCCCAAGACTATGACAAAGACTGCAGCAGACGGAAGAGACGTAAATCCAGCGTAGCTTCTCGGGCAATACTAGTGTAGTCACCTTCCTAGGTCTAGTATTATCTGGCCATGCACAATGTTTTCTATAGCGTAAGTATGTTGATATGTTAACATTTTGATATTTGAAAATTCACTCTGCAAAACCCATTGTGGCAGATATACATTTTATGGTTACTAGTCAGTATGCAACATCATTATTCAATGGTAATACAATTAGGCTTGAAGGGAATTTTTTATGAAGCTACACTTTTTTCTGATCATATAAAATGTTGCCATTTTTCTCATGTTGCGATCGTCAAGTAAAAACATGCAAAAATTTATTGCATCTATCCATAATGTTTTGTACTTGCTGTTTTAGTATTTTAAGTTGTGGTGTTGTGGATATTTTAATGTTCAAGGAAATATGATTTGATTAGTGGCTAGCAAGATCCCATATTTGTGTGTTCTCACTGATGTTTGTATAACAATAAAGATAGTAACACCAATTGGTTAGTCAAAGCATTTATTGTTGACAACTATATGACATAGGGGAAGGTTCAATAATATGAGTATACTGGTAATATGGGCCACTTCCATAACTTAGAAATGGTACACCATATGTTGCCATCTGATGATTACTTCCTGAGTTGAGTGTGGCAGACGACGCAGGCACTATTTGCAATGGTAAGAAAACACAATATTATTTAGAAATATGTACATGAATAATATTTAAGGGGAGATATGGCAGCTGGATAGGATTTTTTATTTGCATAGTTCGTCCAATTTTTTAAGCCCAAACTGGACGGTGGGTATTTCTGAGTAAAACGTATATTGAAAATGTTTATGCCAGACCCCTGTTTCCATGGCAACAAACAGAATGGCCACTTTATGAAGGAATTATAGCCCCTCTAAAAAAATACAACTTTAAAAGTAATGGATATTTTATCATAATATTTTCAGTCATCATTGGCTTAGTTAACTCTAGAACTTCTCTAAAAAATTCCAACATAATGACTATTTTTCTTCTGAATTTTCAAAGTTATGATATTCTAAATGTAACATTTGTCGACACATTTTTATTCACAAGATTCTACAAAAGCCAAACAATTGATAGAAACTTTTGGGAATATGCAGGTGAGCACAACAATCCAAACCAGAGACCATATTTTAAATTGCGTGGGTGGTGTGTGTGTGTGTGTGTGTGTGTGCGCGCGCGTGTGTGCGCCCATGTTGAATAATGATTCGTATGTGCTGTTTGTAGGGGTGGGTGTGTGAGTGAGTGCGTGCGTGCGTGCGTGCATGCGTGTGTGTACCCATGTTCACAGTAATGACACTTGTATTGGGTTAGGATATGACTGGTGTGTCTAGGACCATCTTGAGTAATATGATCACTCATGCCCATAATATCCACGGGCTATGCTCATATTTCCAACGCGTAATGTAATATGAGCCTTTTAGAGAACATTTTCTCCGCGTCCTCATTGTGCAATAATGCCCATAGCAATAGTCTACCACGAGAACTTTTACGTCAACTTTACACACAGCAAATATCGAGTCATTCAGCTCCGGAATATCAAGGTGAAAAAAGTGGCTCATATTACCGAACCTTCCCCTATATTAAATTACTATGAAACATTAGCCTCGATGAAGTATTCATATGACTACTTAACTGTCTTGACTAACATTTTCATATAATATGTTGTGTATTGCTGTTCATTATTTATACTCTTAGCTTATTATTACCGAGCTTAACTAGTAATAAATTACTATTGTCAAATTATTCAAGACCGATCGTATATCAATAGAACGTTTTTATGATGTATAAGGGTTGACGTTGATAATAGGGCCTACTTAAATTAGGTAAATCATTTACTCTTTTTATATAGGTGTTACCAACGTCAACAGTTATACGAATATTTTACTAAAGGCCTACTAGTACAAAATAACAATTGTGGTTCTGTGGTCGAACGACATATATAATCCTGAATAATATCGAGGTACCCGTTGACACATTCCTTAACGACACACTTTGAAAACAACAAATTATCTTTGTTATTCGTTTAACAACACACTTTGAACATTACATCCTCGCTCACTACAAATTATGACTTGAGTTCGGCATCGTTCCATATACTAGGTATATATAAATGCTGAAGTTTCTTAGGTCTAGATATACGCCCATCTCCACACATAATGGACGGGCAGTTGTAATTAATGTACTAAATTAACGACATACTTGTCATTCCCTGAAACGATTGCCATCGAAGCCCAGCCGAATATTCATATGCTTTCACAGGGTGTGCGCGGAGTATTGAATTGGATCTTGCCTTTTAACAGCCTTGAAACGGTCTTTAAAATGTGAATTTTCAAAGAAGTCTTACATTTTATTTCATCAAACTAAGCCCTGGACTATAATTCGACAAAGGTGGAGTGGACTGCGTGTCGCTGAGCGATAGATACAGTTTGATCACCCAATAAATGATTGGACTTTTGTATATTGAATTTGTCATGGATTATATAAATATCTCGAAACCTTTAAAATGTTATATTTTGTATATAAAGAACTTCAAAGTTCTTAAATGTAATCAACCCAAAACCGCACCCACCCTGTTTTGAGGAACTAAATCACGACGAACTGCTGAAACGTCCAGAGTCGCAACTAGCCAGGTCGGCAAAGTGATCGGCGTCGCTGTCAACATGCGCCACTTTCGGGCTCGCCCCTGCCAAGGTGTCTTCGCACCAGTCGCCCGAAGAGCACGTCGCGGCGCTTGGAACAGTCTCGGAGCTCGATCCCGTCTCCTGCAGGATGAGCCTGTTACCGTCCGGGTCGTGCGTGGCCCACACTGATTCGGCGAGCGGCCGTGTACTCTCGGACAAGAGCAAGTCGAGGCTGCGGAACGAACAAATCCTGAAGTGCAGAAATACGGCTGGTAGCGGGCGCGGTCTCAGCCGCGGAGAATGCTTCAGGGCAAGTTGCAGGTCAAAACCGGGCCGAGAGCTGAGCTCGAACAGGCAGAAGGAGTCGGTTTGATGCATAACACCCCGGCCGGTCAGCCTCGTGTAGAAGTCCCGCATCGCCGGCATACTGCTGGTGAAGATCGTGAAGCGCAGGTGCCGGTTGCCGGCGTGCACGGCACCGACCGTAAACAGAGGTAGCGTCGGGCTGAACTCGTAGTAGTCCTGTCTTGCGGCACTTCTCCCTGGCGGCCTGCGCGCGTTCACCAATTCATTGCGGTGATGGAACCGCCACGGCGCGTGCCGCAGGTGGCGCCGGGCATCGTCCGCCACCAACGCCGTCGACTCCCGCTCGGGGAGGAAAACGCCGATGGCAATGGCCGGGGTGTCGAGATGCGCCATGTTACAACCAGAGAGGGTGTCGCTGTTGGTTGTTGGCGTTGTTCCCAGTACTAAGCTGTCAACGTTTGAGAGTCGACTTCCCAGGATCGTTCCTTCTGAACGACGACTCCCCCGGCTGTGATCTCCCAAAGAGGCATCGCCGTAGAGTTCGGCGTCGTCGGCTTCGGCTGTCACCTTCTGTTTGATGATGATGTTTTTGAACGTCGGGTCAATCTCCCGCAAGACGGGATACAGCGCTGGGACGAGCGCTCTGCCTACGTCCCTGTCCACCCACATCTCTATGTGACAGTCGTACGGACCTCGGTGACATATCGCCGTTGTCACCTTCCCAGTGCCGTCCGTTGACTGCATGACGCCTATGCGTCTACTGGATGCACCACTCCATTTCCGTAATTAGTATCTTCCATGGGCGCCGTTGAGCGGACTGGTCACGGTGATACTGCGGAGTACGACAATAAACGTTCACCTGGCGACACGCAAACAGCGCATGTCAACCTTACGCAAACGAACTGTGGCATGGACCATAGTCCCATGCAATTCTCACCTTGCGTTGTTTCTCACCTGACGTAGCATCGGTAGACGTGAAGCTGCTGGTCGCAGCCGGTCCAGGTATTACGCGCGCAGGTGAGCCAGGTGGATAGAGACGGAAATCCTATCGGCCGGCCGATCGATAGACCGGTGCTGGCGGACCGCGATCAATACGGACCCGTGACAACAGCAGATGTTGGCGAGGCTGTGTTAGCGCCGTCTGCACAGCACTGGGTATACCTGATCTTTACGCCATGGTACGCATCGACGTGCCATTGTTTGTCGCTGATGCTTTGAACCTCCCACGGCCAGATCCACACGCGCGCTGATTCGCTATGGATTCGCAGATAGGCTGTTACGGGTGTGAGAACGATAACGAAGCGCGACAGAACTATTCAAGTCAGATTACACAGTCCAGCAGTCAAGGTTGGCTCTACCGATATGTGCGTGAATATAAGAAGCTACCACGTGTCGCGTCTCAATTACCTGTTGTAGACGCAAACATGCCAGTGTTGTGAGTCCCCTGCCGCGGTAATTATTGGACAACAAAAGTCACTGTCCAGCGAGCTGTCTCATTTACTTGGGCGCTTTCCATGGGTCATACTGTTTGTGGTCAGTATATATGACCTACTGGAATAATATTAGTATTGTTCTGGTCAGTAATTGCTTCTTTGGAGCCGGTTCCAGTATTTTGACAGTAGTACAAATGAACATGTCAAACTGTCACACGCATGCACGCACACAAATATGTGGGATAGGACAGACACAGCCGTCATAGATTATGCTACGTTGCGGTCGAGTTCCCTTTAAAGGTGCTACATGCTCGACAGTAAGACTTGCACAGGCAGCTGTAATCCTGCAGTGCGTGTGTAACTTTTATTCGTGTGGCTCATGTTGCCTACAATCAGACAACCTAATCAGTTGACTACCTGGGTGGTTTTTTCTCGCCCGAAAGCCGCGTCGTGTTTGACTCGGGGTATTGTAATTATCCTTAGCGATGCAGCTGTACGAAACATTTCTCAGAACGGCATGCATTGTTTATCTGCGTCATTAGTCCACGACTATTGTATATTTTTATCATCACAAAAGGTCGTAGGAAACTTCGATTGAACTAATACTGAACATATGCGCCTGTCACGATATGCGTCATGGTAATGTTTAGATTGCATGTAAATTAAGGCAGTTATCTACTAGAGAAGGTATCACGATACGACTGTCCGTCGAAGTTTGATGACAGAGGAGTATTTATGGGCGAATCTTCGAGGACAGACTCGGCAAGACAAGGTTACGGACCCATGCGTTGTTGTGCAAAATCACTGCGTCCGGCGTTCGTGCTTTCGCTGTGCTTCGACCAAGGAGCTCGGCAAAGTCACTCGACCATAACTATATGCGTCGTTGGCGCACGTCGGAGCATTTTTTGCGAAATTCCACAGACGACAATGGTACAAAAGGCACTATTAAAAATAGAGTAGCGTGCGGCAAAACGCACCCCTTTAGAGGCAAACACGAGTTTGCCTCCTTTTTTATTTCAGGCGGAAACGGTTAACGCAGCAACATATAGGGTCTACACGTAGCTAAATAATAATAGAATTGCAGAACCTTAGTAACAAAACAACAATAAAAAATTACATTTTAGTTGCAGTCCTACACATTTCGCAAATTTCGTCATGTGGATTAAAGCGCATCCCCGATTAACGTTGCCCCACTACTGAATATACGATACGCTTTTTCCCTACACTAATCTAAGTGTGTAATAGTTAACACAGCAGCGGATCCAGGGGGTCTTAAGACCCCCCAGGCATGGAGGGGGTCTTAGACCCCCCTGTGTCCTTGGCAAATATTACGGTAAAGGAACACGTATATGTGCCTACATTGGAACTAGTGACAATGTAAAGATGAAGTATTAGCAGCCGGCTAATATTAACCCTTATGTAAGTAGAGCTACACGTGTCGCCCCCCCCCCCCCCGGTTCGTGTTAGTAGAATGACATATGACTACGACTGACTGAGACCCCAACAAGCCTAGATCCGCCCCTGGTTAACAGTTAGAGACATACTTCCGTTTATGGGTCGTTGGGTAAAAAACAAAGTAACTTAGTACACATCACCCATGTAGCCTATTATGTTGATCATATACCGTTCAATAAGTTGAGTAGCAGATATAGGAGCATTTTCATAATTACTGGGCTATATCGATTTTTTTTTTTACTGGGATGGCTTGAAACGTCTCACAATGCAGCATAATACAGATTGTTTAAATGCTAGGACATTTTTCAGATAGTGGGCCATAAACCCAAACCGTGATCCATATTTTAAGTAGTCGAACTTGAAGCAAAATATAGGAGTAATTGTAAAAAAAATATGCTGTCGTGTGCAGGAGGGTGTGTACAATGCAAACCAATTTTCAATGAATTTGAGCAACCCTTTTTCACACGTAGGCTACCAAAGAACAAAAACCACCCTCAAAATAGTGGCCATTTCCACGGCAAGTACCCATCCTTACAAAAATACCCTTTTGGTATTCACATTCTCTGATACTTTCAGCAGTTTTACAAAATTGCCGCCGTATATAAACGTTGATTTGTTTTACAACAACGACACCATTGACGGTGCAATACACGTATAGAGGATACGCACTTCAATTCGGTCAAACAACTAAATTGTTGATGCTTAAAAAACTTACTGTGAATTGAATTTGGTGATCCATCAGCCGGTGAGTCATGTCTACAAGTTAAAAAAATTATCATTTTGCACCTTACAGTGAAATTCCGATTAGCTGCGATATTTGGACTTGGACGTTATGGTTTAGACATAAAACGTCGGGGACAAACTTTAAATGTCTTCAACGAAAAACCGTTTCATTTTACTTATATAAATACTGTGTCATATGATTCAAACGTGTCATATTTCCATGTTTTCGTGTTTTGAAATACAAAACGCTAGAATATGCCGTGTGTATGCTGGTCAACGACGAATTTCTGACGTAGAGACACGTCAAGGTAAAGATGTTTGAGTACTTTCGTGAGTAAACAAATACGATGACTTGCATTTACCTCAGTATAATTGATAAGTATCTCTTTGAGGAATTCATGTATGACATATACAGCATATATAGTGAGGGGTGTGGCAGGGGTACCAATGTTTTGAGGGCGTAAACCCCAATGTTCCAGTTGTATTAAATAGTCTCTACACAAGTTCGTGTTTATTCGTGACGGTACAGTTATCGTAGGCTTCAACGCGGAGACACCACCAGTTGAAGAACGTCAGCGTCGATCGACTTCAACGACTGGCATTTCGCGACGTTCGCCCGCCTGTGTTTG
The DNA here is from genome assembly GCA_963662155.1 of Lamellibrachia columna. Lineage (NCBI taxonomy): Eukaryota > Metazoa > Annelida > Polychaeta > Sabellida > Siboglinidae > Lamellibrachia > Lamellibrachia columna. Next base: position 12,562,856 of record OY759271.1, on the reverse strand, counting down.
CATCAACGTCACGTGCGTCTGGTGACATTTCTCGATCGATCGTCTCGCTCACGTCCGGATTCCTCGGAAACGCGAACTAGGCATTCAGCAAATATTTACAAGCATAATATAAATTAGTATAAAATTATAATAAAAAGAACAACTCGTTATTACATTCGCCACAGTCTGGATATTCATTTTATAAGCGCACGGTCTGCCGAGTAGTTCATCTCCCCAGAAACTTCCTGGTCCCCCGGAGATAACTCCTCGTCACAAAACTAAAAAGTATAATGACATAAACACCGAACCTTATTACCAACGGTAGCCGTAAACCGGAAGTACACGCGAGGCACCTGAAAGACAAGACCACCATTGGTTTAAAATAACTTATTATTAGGCTTTGAGCAGACGTCATGATTCCAATATTACCTGAATACTGTCTGTCAATCGTAAATAAGTTATTTACATTACAGGCGTCCCTCTCGACGTTCAGTCTTGATAGCAGGAAACTTGACCAACCGTGCCGTGCCCTCACGCGTCACTTCCGGTAACCGTGCAATCGTCTGTTGCGCCTGAAGAGGACGTGGAAATGTTTGCGCTCGGTGCCTAGTAGCGCATGAGTTGTGGCGGCGTCGCCGGGAACTGATTCTAGAACCATTGTGAGCTCGTTAACATACTGTTTCAGCTTGCCTTCGCGCTTTGGGAATGTCGCAACATTCAGCTTCACTGTTCGCCTTGTATTGCCCATTTGTCAACGAAGTTGCATTATGTCCTACCTTCCAGTTTTACCCATCGCCGTGACGAGATTGTTGTCTGGAAATGCCTATCCGATCTTCGGTAGCCGGTAGCATCGGAACGACATTGAACAATCACATTCGCAAGCGCGTTCAAAAACGCGTCCAGCGTTTTCAACATCCATCGTGAATCTGAACGTTATTAGATCGTCACGTGATGACGTTAACGCATTTGATTAGCCGATAAGTGGAAGTTACGTCAAGACAAACGATATTGGAAAACTACGGAAACCGTTCGCCAGGGAAAACGTTGCTATCAATAATCGCGCCGTTATTTGTATTCCTCAGCGAAACGTCGTTTTCAGAATCACCAATATGAAAGTGTTCAGACAAAGAACTAAAATATGTGTGCATATGAATAAACGTATGTGTGTGTACGTGTGTGCACGTGTGTGTATTTATAAGGCTTAAGTATGTATATTACTATATAGTGTAGGTATCTATTCCCGGGATATATAAAACGATGTTGGCATCCCAGCGTCTCGACGGAAGAGAAGGAATCCCGGAATAGTTCTCACTATGTGTCGAGCCTACTTCGTCCGAGAACAGCCTCTCACTTTCCGAGAATTGTGGGAGGTGTCTTAAGTAGGATATGCTCAACCTTAACTCAACGATATTATTAAAATTATAATTAATCATCACTGTAATGTAATCATTATAACTATCCAATAATTTACATTTTAGTCTCGGACGAACCAGAGCCACCACCCGCCACCTTCCTAGTTTCTGTCCTGTCGTACTCGACATCCATGTGTCATCTTTCTCACATCGGTTGTATCGCGCACTGCCTAGCGTCGTTCCGCCAGCCCCCTACGTCATAGGCTTCACCCTCGGAGTCCGTCTAGCTCATATGCGTCGTTTTCTCTGGTCTTCTACCATGGCCAGCATTATCTCATTATCCATTAATTTTCATCTTGTTTCCTCATGATGTGGCCAAACGCAATAATATTTTTGTTGATGTCATCAATACAATACTCGGGCACGAGCACGGCCGGATGGTCACGAGCACTGTATTGGGTACAATGGTGATTATACACGCACGCACGCACGCATGCACGCACAATTTATTTATTTTATACTCATTTCTATTTTTACTTTTTTTTATATACTTATTTGTATTTTTCACATAATTATACTTTTAACGCATATTTTTTTATTATGTTGATGGGTTTTACCTGAAATGAAAGTAGTCGAATAATACACAATATATGTGCCATTTTGATCATTATTTGTAAACATCTACTGTCGTCACCTGTCCTGTATAAATCCCTCTTCATGTTGCATTCCCATCATCGCCTGCTTTACGTCGTCTCTGCTAACATGCCCTTGTTAACCCGCTGCCCATCATAACCCTTTCTCCACCGTCTTCCTGTTTTCATATAACGTGCAGTTTCGTTTTTTCTCTTCATCCTTCTTAATTATGCCATGTTTTTATATCGCAAATTCTTATTCTTTGCATCCGTAAATGCGCACACCTGTTCCCATCATATATAGCGGGTAATGTTATGGGCCAGTGAGGTTGTTGCTTTAATATATTTCATGAATTCTATCTTTCGTGCTCGTTTACAAAAATCCTTTTTAATGTACCCACTGGTTTTTCCAGTGGCTATGAACGAATTAAACACATTCTGGTGCAGTCAGATTTGCCATGCTGTTTTGGGTTGAAATCCGTATTTTTACTGACATTCTGTGTAAACGTGTATACACTTTTCATTGGTTAATCGGCCTATATTACCCTTTTCTGATCGAGTGTCGCCATTTGTCAGGCTACGAAAATCATCAGCGGTCCCTCGAAACGAGGATGACGTCCGCCTAAGGTTGATCGTAGGTCATGTGGGGTGATTCAGGAGCCCGATTGTTGATCTGCATATCTTAGGGCTTTGGGGCAGGGTGTTTTGGCTTGAAGTGAGGTTTGTGTGTCTTGGTTCCAATTCCATTTTCTTCTTTGCTGCTTCCCTACCTCATTCAGAAGGCAGTCTGACTAGAATTTGGCGTAGGCCGTTGCACGGCGCCATACTGGGCAATCGGCGGCCAGGTTCTCTCGGTTTGCAATGATTATTTTGGCATTTTATGTAAGTCTTCAGTGTGTTGTTGAAGCGTTTTCTCTGTCTTGCTGGTGGAAACCGCGGGAGTCATGCATTGTGACGCATTGACCAGTCCAGCGGAGTTGGTCTGGATAACCATTGTCTCGATGCTAGATGTCAGTTAGGACGTTGGCGTTTGTGCGGCGGTCTCCCCATTGGATGTTAAGCATCTTCCGAAGGCAGCATTGGTTAAATTTATCCATTTACTTGCAATCCTACACATTTTGCAAATTTCGTCATCAACATTGCAAATTTCGTCATCAACATTGCAAATTTCGCCATCAACATTGCAAATTTCGTCATCAACATTGCAAATTTCGTCATCAACATTGAAAATTTCGTCATCAACATTGAAAATTTCGTCATCAACATTGAACATTTCGTCATCAACATAGCAAATTTCGTCATCAACATTGCAAATTTCGTCATCAATATTGCAAATTTCGTCATCAACATAGCAAATTTCGTCATCAACATTGCAAATTTCGTCATCAACATTGCACATTTCGTCATCAACATTGAAAATTTCGTCATCAACATTGAACATTTCGTCATCAACATAGCAAATTTCGTCATCAACATTGCAAATTTCGTCATCAATATTGCAAATTTCGTCATCAACATAGCAAATTTCGTCATCAACATTGCAAATTTCGTCATCAACATTGCAAATTTCGGTTCACGTTATCCCACTACTGCATGGTGTGCTGTTGTTATTATATCCATTGTTATATATGTTGCAGTACATTCATTGGAACATTGAGCAAATAAATGCATAGCGTTGATCTGTGGACCCTATTTAGTTAGAGGCAATGTCCAAACAAACATTATAAAACAATTACATAGCCAGAGCATGATAAGAGCTCCTGTGTATTAGTCAATTGACATAAGTGGGTGATTTATTTCACAGATAGTCGTGAACATGCCGTACATGTATTAAACAGTTTAGTTCCAAAAACAAACACCCCCATTGCGATTTTAAATGGGGTGCGCTCTGCCCGATATGTGGATGCGCTTTGCCCCGCATCGAACGGGTCATTGGAATTACAAAAATAACGTATGCCATATTATTGTTTGTTTGAACCAATTACACGATGGCAAGATATAGGGGACACGCATCTTGCATCTTTTTTTTAGTAGGAGGCAGAACGGTTTTGTTCTTTAGGACAAATGCTGTCAATTAGGTCCTGATTTCCCCTAAACATGTCCAAAGTTATTGCTGACAATTATCGGCAGCAAAGCATCATGGGACGGTGTACGGCAGCGGTTTCACCGCCCATCCCACCTGTGGCGTATTTAGTGGGGTGGTTGTGGGGGGGGGGGTATTTGGCTTAAACGTTTTGATGTTTTCCGATGTGCCGCTACATAGTTGCATGTTAATCTAATGGGTAACTAAGCTCCCACCTTGCGAAATCCTAGGTACGCCAATGCATCCGACACCTGTTGTGGGGGCCAACCTCCCATTTCCCACCTGTTTGTGTGGCCAATTTCCCACCGTTTTTGAGAGTCCATCTCCGACCAATTTCATACTCCCACTTCCTGCCACCACCCCTCTACAGTAGAGTATATGTTTTGTCACGAATGGCAGTTTCTAGAGTATGTCAGGCAGTCAGTTGGAAAATCGAGAACGACAACAGTGCTGTTTTATAATAAATCACAAATTAGACATTTACAAATGTGCGTGCGTGCGTGCGTGCGTGCGTGCGTGCGTGCGTGCGTGCGTGCGTGCGTGCGTGCGTGCGTGCGTGCGTGCGTGCGTGCGTGCGTGCGTGCGTGCGTGCGTGCGTGCGCTTGCGCCGTGCAGTGGCGTATTTAAGGTGGACATTGGGCTATGACGGAAAACTGACGGGCACTAAGCTCTTAATTGCCCCCCTCCTTGCGAGATCCTATACTATAGATACGCCACTGGTGCCGTGTATCCCGGTAAAATCAGCTCAAATGCGCTAACCATGTTAAAATATGTTAAATAAAACGTTTCATTATAAAACTAAACCGTAAGTTTGTTTATTCTATTTCGTGTATGCGTATAAGCGCGATACAAAAAGCTGTATACACACAGGTTGTCGGTTATTGGCTGGTTGTTGTGCTGGCGCCTGGTGATCAACAAGTACAATAAAACTGCTACCACCTAGCGAATAAAATATTAAAGAATTGCAACACTACTGAACATCGTCATTCACATTTTGGAAGACATTTCCAACTTTTTCAAAGACAGCTAATACGACCAATGCATCAGATTATTCATGTCCAGCACTTATTCGAGAAATGTTAGCACTCCTTTCAGCCAAGCGATAGCATCATGCATAAATGTGGACGGGTAGAGTTTATAAACATCTTCGTAGAATTTCAACAACTGCTGGTATCTGTGTACGATGTTACACCTCGCCACCTTCTTCAGCTTGCACAGGCAGACGGGACACAGGAAGTTGGGTTGTTCCAGCATCTGAGTCAGGGAAGAACTCTCATTCATGAGACACTTAAAGTGGACGCAGTGACCCAAGTTGAAGATGTGACATGTCTCGTGGGATATAACCTGTACAAGAAACCAACAATGCAGTGTGAGAGGCTAAGAGCAAGAACATGTACATCTACAAGCAGTGTTTTGTTCTATATAAACATAACATTGTGTATCAGTCAGCCATAAGAGAAATCACAATGTAAAAATTTTAATAATTTAATTTAATTTTAAAACAAAGATTAGTGTCGCATGCCTGACACTTTTACATTTAAATCACCACCTCTATTATCAAGTACATGCAATTGCCTGTTGTCAGCATAACTGAAATATATATATGTATATATGTATGTATGTATGTATATATATATGTGAGTGTGTGAGATATATCCATATATATTTCAACATGAAAGAAAACGAGATATATAGCTACAGCAATTTACATTGTTTTGTATACACTCTTGTCTGCTGACTAATTGTGTCTAATTGTGATGTTGTTATCAGTATTTGTTTTATGCTAAAAAAGGTTAAATTATTGTTTACAACTTTAACATTTATGTTGTGTATCGAGGGACAGTATTTAAAAACAGTACCCAGGGTATATCAATAAAACATATTTCAACTACAAGTACAATTTAATAGTTAAAATAAGACACCCTGTCTAATTGGGGAATCCACAACAATGACGTTGAAATGTGTAATGCGACTGACAGTGGTCTAGCATGATATACCGAATGTTCATGTAAATGAATATTTTAGTCAAACAGAATTTATGTGAGTCTCTTATAACATGCACTATTGCTCTTACAAAAAGCAATGCAACAATACCTTCAACATCTTCCAGATAATGAATCCATCAATATTCTCTATTTGTGCAGGCACTTTGCCATCTACGTAACACTTTGGTTCATAACGACCGAAACAGAACGCAGCACATCTGTGCTCCACAGTGGCTTCCCCAAGCACAAAGTTCAGATCCTCACAAGGATACAAGTCCGTCCATGTGATGCCAACAACACAACAGCCATCTTTAGGTAGAATTTTCTTCAAACCCTCATGTACATCACCGACCAGGAGCTGTTTCTTTCCTGTCATGTGATGATAGCGACTCTGCACTTTCCACCCAGTTCCTGTTGTCTTAACAGCTGGCTGAATTATGACATTAAGCCCAGAAAAAAACACTTTCATGTATTCTCCCAGCAGCTCAAAAAATCCACCCACAGTAGTTCCACAGACTGTATCAGTGTTGCTGCCTATGCTGCTGTAGATGAACTCAGGAAATTCATCAAGTGGCTGGATGTATATTGTGTTGTGATGGCGTATTTGTCTGAGTCGAAAATGGTTGTCCATTACGGCTTTCCATTTGCTGTAGTTCTGTTGGAACATCAGTGATGGAACATAGGGCAGGGGTTTGAATAGAGACACACTGGTTGTACACAAGCCAGTGTCTTTTGTGCAGTTATTTGTATGACACTTCAAGCTACTGCTGTCAACTGCTGCAGTTAATACACCACTCTCATTAGAGTCATGAGCACTGTCCACATGGCTCCTGTGCCTATGTTCATCTTCATCTGTTTTTGTTGGTGTTTCTGTCTTAATCTGGCACGATCTGCTGTCAAAAGAACAAGCTGCACTGGTTTCATGAACCTCTTGCATTGCAGCATTTTTATTATGTTGAATATATTTACTATCGGGGTCAGAGGAACTGGATCTGGATTCATGACAGCAGTCAGAGGAAGGGTTATATTCACCATGTGTTGAGGTTGTGTGCTTCCATGACCAGGGATCACACAGAGCTGCCAATGAGAACAACTTTTGCTCTGGTGAAGTGAAAGACTTCAAAGGACAAAGTAGGAAACTCAATCGTTTTTCTTCCTCTGTCAACTGTCTGCGCCAACAAGACATTGTTCTGGGGTTCACGACTCGTTCTTGTAGGGAGGGGGCGTGGTCGTTAGACGCACTATAATTTCAATAGAGACGTCTGGACTCTAGTCTAGTAAAAATGTATGTACACACATACCTTAGGCTTAAATAATGATTTACTGCCTTGTCAACCTATTCAAAGTATTGCTTCTCTAAGGTTAAAACGTTCTTGGTGTTCCATCCGATGCTGTGAGGCAGATGTAACTATCACTATGTCACTACCGTAACCATGGCAATACTGACATCGCCACAAGGTATCATACGGAAGTTTCAGGCGATAATGGGGTTTGGATATAACTGCTGCACAATTGAGAGTATTTGTCCGTCCACAGCCATGGAATGTATTTAAAATACCGCTGTGGTATCACCAGTTTATCGGGTTATCTGCACTGTAATCATTGAGAATGCTGATTACAAAGTAACAGCTGAAAAGAAACTTTTTGTCGTACGCTCGAGTCAAACCGGAAACAGGGTGCCTCGTTGCTTTGTGGGATGGCAAGTAGCGGCGGCAGCGGTGTCAAGGTAAACAATCCATCAAAGTTATGATGATAAATGCCCGAATGGTAAATAGAGAATAAAATCCAACAGTGCATATAACATAACGTGTCTAAATCTTGCCGGATGGTTAGAGCAATTGCTTCGAAGTTAATTATGGTCTGCTGACTTGAGCATGTCTGACCTTCCTGATTTATGGACAGGTGCCCCGGGCCGTGGCTCTGGCACTTGCACAGACACACATCTATACTGGCTCCAGTTGCCGTTACCGGCGTTGGGGCTAGTTAATTGGCATACATGTGTCAGATATATTGTGTCAGATATATTGATATTATATAGATATATATATATATGTCAGTCTTGATGCAGACGTCATATATATAGTTTGGAATAGATTTCACGACATAAATTATTATAATTTTTGGAATGCCATTCTTTGTATTACTTTAATAGTTGTATATATTAATTTAATTAAAATCTCCTGCATTCATGGAGTTGTTTATTTCATGCTTATTTCAATGCAAGGTTATTTCATTAATTCCAAAAAAATATTACTTTTTAAAATGTCCCCTTTCAAAGTGCATAAAATAATAAAAATATATTCTCTTCCTCTCTCTTGGTTCGCATCACCTCATGATAGTGATGCGTATATTTCTCACCATAATTTGTGTTGATCTGATATCTCCACAAAATATACATTGTGGAAATATCAGATCAAGACACATTATGGAATATCTATGTTTCATGTACTGTACAGGTTTCTCTCTTCAATTTATAATTTTCCTTCACCTCTCCACTCTCCACATGTGCTCTATCCAAATCTCTCTCACACTACATGTCCACACCACTGTTGGTCTCATCTGCATACTTTGTTCTCTTTCCTAGTCTTGCCTCACCTGTTCCATATATATATATATATATATATATATATATATATATATATATATATATATATATATATATATATATATATATATATATATATATATAAATATATATATATATATATATAAATATATATATATATATATATATATATATATATATATATAGTACTATGTGTAATATATATAGTACCCTACCCTACACATTGCAGTCTGCACCCAAATATACATTTTTATTTTTGGCTTCCTAGCAAGGCAGCTTTGTAGTTGTAGAGAAATTCTTCAGTACTCCACTGTCTATCTAGACAAGTTTTAAATGAGTTGACACTTGGGGCAGTTACAACTACTTCCAGTAGATCATTCTATAACCTGGTAACTCTAAGTGAGAAGCTTTCTTTTCTAACATTTGTACGAGCACGTTCTAGAAACAATTACAAACTATGACCCCTTGTTCCTTCCCTTGTATCACTGCCTTTGTGCAGTGTGGCAATGTTAGATACATCACTGTCATATTTCCCTTGAAGCAGTTTATATACCTCAATCATATCACCACGAAGTTTCAAACCCTGAAGTCTTTCCTGGTAAGGAATATCCTTCATACCAGGAAGCTGCTTTGTTGCACGTCTCTATACGTTTTCAATGGCATCTTTGTATTTCTGTTTATAAGGGGACCATATCAATCAATCACACATATTTATATAACACGTTTTCCAGTCTTATCTGCTCAAATTAGGCTCTTTCCAAGTTCAATAATTAATTTAAAACAAGTCCTAAATACTGCCAGTCCATTAAGTAAAATTCATTAAATTGTCAAAATATTTAAAACTCCAGTAATCTAGTGTCTAACTAATCTCCCACCATATCACTTATGTTTTCTGTAAGTTGAAGTAGCTGTATATTACATGACATGAACTGTCTCATGATGTTGATGTTTTTGCAACTAAACAATCTATTCACTTGCCTCAGATCTCGAAGATGAAATGCAAGGGGCAAAGCGGTAAAAAAGAAACAGACCACCCATGTCGACAAGAAGACGATGGCGCATATTAAAACATACGCTCGCATCAAACCAGCCAGAGACAGCCAGGACAACTACCAGTGCACAGAGGAAGTGCTACAAGTGAATATTCCAGGGCCACTTCGAGATGTATATGGCGAGAAATCAGTCATCCACGCAACAACAAATCACAATTTTAAGTTTGCCCATGTCTTTCCAGAGAAAGCTTCGCAGGCAGAAGTGTTCAAAATTGTGTCACAAGATGTGGTCGCAGGTAAGATAGTTTTCTTTATTTATCTGAACTTTGGTGGTTTTTATGTTTTACATTCCTAAGAATTATTGGATTACTGTTTGGATTTGGTAGAGCATTTCATCTTAGGATCAATTAATTTAGTATTATTAAACATTTTAGAAATTTTTTATATTCAATGTTTTTTCCCAGGAATATTTTTTTTTCCTTCGAGAGCTATTCAGTTACAAGTAAATAATGTAAATTTCCCTTGTGAATGTCCATTATTATCAGATATATATCTTGCTAAAATATACTGTGTAATTCAAGAATCATTAAAAGTATATATTACAGAATATATTATAAAACTAGGTTATGTATACGAATACCTTTGTTGATTGTTGTTCTCCTCTTTATTCCTGTAGTCTGGGACGAGGCTGGCACATGATGCATAAAATCACTGTTGTACATACTAAGTTATGCATTTATCAAGTGTAAAACTTGTAGGTTTTTTGGATGGCTACAATGGAACTATTTTTGCCTACGGGCAGACGGGAAGTGGGAAGACATACACGATGGAAGGGACTGCAAGGATGTTTGAGGAGAGAGGACTTGCTCCTAGGTATCTATGCTATAAAATAGATTGTGGCTGTGTTTGTTTGTTTATTTGTTCCCTCATATCTCCATCAGTTTTGCATATATGGAGCTGACATTTTGTAGGTGTATTCAGGAGCCCATGGGTATGGTCCGCACTTTTGAAAATTTTCCAAATTCCCCAGGGGGTGGGAATCTTCGTATGGAGGGTAGTTCATAGGTACATACAATTGTTCACAATGATATGCATGTTTTCTATGATTGTTCTGAGTTATGTAATCTACCTGAAAGTATTGCGTGTAAGTTCATTCATACGGAATGAACATTTATGAAACCGACCCATGCTAAGCGTGCACTCCATAAAAAACATGGCAAAGTGTGTGCATCGAGTCAACGCATAACTAAAAAAATAAGTTATAGATATCCATAGATAGTGTTTCCAATTGTTTATGCGACTCAAGTCAAACCTGACATTCATCTACCACACTTTGACTTGTGATTCATTTTAAGGTGTATTCTTGCAATTTAGGGTTGATATTATCATATAATCATATATTGATAAGAAATTGTAGGCTATGCAAAATTTTTAAAATATGCATGTATGACTATATGGAAAAAAACACATTTTGTCAATTTGTTTATATACCTACTACCTTAAGACAAAGTTATATATCAGAAAAGCAATACCTAGCAATTAAAGTTAACACTTAGTATAGATGTATGTTCATTCCATTATCATTGATCAGTGTAATAAACCCCTGCTGGAAGTATTAACTATATTATATATATTTTTATTTTACACTTAATTATTTATTATAATATTGTTTTGATATTTATTTATGCATATATATTTTTAACTGGTGTTTTTTTTAACTTATTTATACTTTTAAACTAATTTATTTTATTTTTTAATGCATATTTCTATGTATATATGGGCTTTTTACTTGAAATAAAATTATTCATATTCATATAATGGATGACAATGTTTCTAGACACACAACAAATACTGCTTAAATAATACAAGTTGGTTGAAATGTTCATCAAGTTGAGAGAATAAATTAACATAAATTTGGTATAGTTAAGAAGAACTAACTTCATTTCACTGTCTAATGTAGTTAATTTTCATATTTTTCAGAGCACTGTCTATGATCTATCAATCCCTGGAGACTAGAACAGAAGAGGACATCAGCATCTATGTTTCTTGTATGGAAATTTACCAAGAGGTTGGGTACGACTTGCTGAACCCAACTGTGAAGTCTACCTCACTGGTGACAGCTTTTCCAAAGGTATACAGTTACAAACTGATAAGGGCGGGCTACACATAGATGAGAAAATTGTTGGACTCTCGATAAGCCAATGGCTTCCTTGTCCACTTGCCATCTGGAACTTGTTGTTCGAGATGGCAATCTTGTTAAATCTTGTTAAACACCTGTGGCTGTGACTTGATAAGAGAATTGATCTTAATGTTAATGTACCAATTCAATATATTAAGCATACATGCCCTAATTAGTGTACACCCTCATTTTAATCAGCAGCATCCATATTTGTTGTAATTTGAGTAGTGTGGAACAACTGAAAAGTGTCTCCATCTGGTGTTTAACAGTTGGCACCACTTTTCAGTTGTTCTGCACTAAATGACACACCCTGTGCACTTGTTAGGTTCAATATGGTATGTGCAATTAGGCTCAACATTAAAAAATGTATATAGTTGATAGTTGGGATACATTGATTAAAACAACACAAGAGAAGCATGTTTGCTGGTAAATCTAACTATTTTCTGTGAGCACTTCCCATTATATAGCATTTGTTTGATTAATTATGTAATATTAACCTCAAGCCTGGTTATCGTATGTGCCAACCTTTGAAGTAGTGCACACCTGTAAAACTAGCAACGAATAATCTACGAGACCAACAAATCAACTGGGATATATTGATTGATCGCGCAAGATTTTTTGGCTCAACTAAAATATTTGCGAGAGTCGCTGTTCAGGCATGAATTGCTGATCTGTTATTCATGAGCTGTTTGACGAATGTCAGCCGAACCCTGTAATACAGAAGAGCCTCATTCATAAACATACAAAACCACAAGGAATCTCTTCTCTGCCTGTAAGACCTTCAAATTTAAGAAAGTCCATAGGAGTTATGAGTAAAGTGAAAAAGTTGACACCGTTGGGTCATAACTGTGCAAAGTGTATTTTTATTGTTGTCATAGGTGGCAGTTGTGGAGGGCATTAATGGTTCGTGTCTCGTGCGCAATTTGTCAACACATCTGGCAGCCAATGAACAGATAGCACAGAATTTGCTGCTGCAAAGTGAAGCAAACAGGAGAGTGGCAGAGACGCCCTTGAACAAGAGGTCATCCAGGTCACACGCCATCTTCACCATCCAGTTGGCAAGCAGAAAACATAACTCTGATGTCATTGTCAGGTAAGTTTACACTGATTTTAAACACAGCTCAAAATACAGTTTAGAACTTTCAACTTTGGCTGTGTAAGTGAATTGGTAAATTGGATTATCAATTCATGTGTAAAAAAATTTTAGATAGATTTTTTTAAGAATAATCAGTCACTTTATTACCCATGTTTTAATTTTAAAAGGATAAGCAGTATAAATATTGTATGTCTGCTATTTTTCAACAATGTTCAACTAGTGTTGTGTAATGTATTAATCATGTCATTGTTTCTAAATGTTTGTTGTTGACATAAAGATCCATCTATCCATCCACTCATCCATCCATCCCCTCATCCACTCATCTATATCTTTTTTTGGTTCAATTTGTTTCTGCATAGTAAAATGAAAAGATAATTGTCTGTGAACTTAAGATGATGCAACAACCAGTTAATTTTAATGGAGATCTTTTATTATTGAAATATGGTTTTATTATTGCATTAATCACCAAGTTGTATTCCCTATTGTCGACAAGCCTCCTGATGAATCAGAACACTGATACTCCACATGAACATACAATTTCACTTGTGCATATAATCATCAGATAATGTGAGCCACATGAGAAATATTCATTCACTTGTGACATTCCTTCGATAATGCCTTTTCCAGATGTGTTTAATCTGTATAATTAATCAGATGTGCAAACATCCCATCATGCATTGGTGCAATATAAATTTGCTTGTTGAAATATTAGACATATACTTCTATAAGATTTGACTTGTAATAATAATAATAATATATTTTATTTGATGCAGTGCCAGATCCAAAAACGTTTGTGGCGTTTAACAGCATATTAAAAATTAGTAACATAGTTTAGACTTGCTAACTAAACAAATAAATAAATAGATTAAAATGCTACTACTGATACTTATTTAAAAATAAATGTAGCACAATGTAGCAATATAATAATAAATAAATAATTATGAAATAAATATTCATAAATAATAATAAAAATAGAATAAACGTAAGTGATTTTGTACTAAAGATTACATTTGTATTTGGGTCAGGTCAAAGTTGCATCTGGTTGACCTTGCGGGATCAGAGCGGGTGGCGAAGAGCGGCATCATTGGGCGAACATTGACCGAGGCAAAGTTCATCAACCTCTCACTGCACTACCTGGAGGGTGTCATCATCGCTCTACAACATGACGCAAACTCCTTGAATAGACCAAAAAGTCCTGGACCAGGCATGGTAAATGGGTGAGTATCCATTTCAGGGATAGTCAAATATTGTGTTTGTGCTATTAAATTAAGGTAGGATGCAGAAAGTTCTCATTTTCATGGAAGAAGCATAGACAAATGGAAATAGTATTAAGGGGCCGTTCATAATTGTTGACATTTACCTATTTTTACAGAGCATTCTAAAGGGGGGCAGGGGGTCAAGGCCTGCATACTAATTTTTTTTATATCGGTCACATGAGAAATTTGGCCACTATTGTGTCAAGCGTGGTGAACTGCTACAGAAATACTATCATTTTAAATCACGTAGCTGTTCATGGCGAGGCTATGGAGAATAAATGAGCTTAAAAGGTGGGTTTTTAGTTGACGGCAAAATGTTAGTATATCTAACAGGGAGTAAGTTCCACATAGTTGGTATGGCAACCAAAAAATTGGATATGGGGGGTGGGTGGGTCAATGGTCCACTTGTATTACTTGTATTAACCCTTTACATACTCAGGTGGATGGGCGGATCCCGACCAGCAAGTGCCGTCAGCTATAGAGAGGTGCATTCTGGGAAATATGTGCCTTACAGAAACTCGCTTTTGACAATGGTACTGCGGGACAGCTTGGGTAAGCCTTTTTCACTTTTGGATGTTTCTGCCCGGTTTTCTAAAACAAAAATGTTTTATTTAATTTTTGCATATCTTAACATTCCATGATTCACCATTGCTATAGTGATCATTTTATTTTCAGATGGTATTGAGTGTATTGTGTTAATTAATGCTATTCTGGTAGTACAACAATCTAAATACCCCTGAATAATTAACTTGATAGCCTCTATGTTATAAAGACACAGGTGTATATGTCTGTCATTAACAGAATTCTAATAATTCTACTGGGGGAAATCGCAAACACAAAATTGTAAATGTGTAAGTTATTTACAAAAATGAATTGTCAGTTGCGGATTCAACAGTGTTGTTAAGAACTGATCACATTTTTGGAATGCTAATTTTCAGTAGTATTATTAGGTGTACTTTTCTAGTAGTTTAGCGTTAAGTGTTAATATAACGAAAGTAGTTACTCTGACAATTAAAGGTTTAGACAAATTCTAGGCATTAAAAGTGACAAAATTACAGCTTTTTCTGTAATCAGTTATTATTAAAGTTATAAATAATTTTGTATAATTATTATTGACATGTAAATGTTTGTTAAACAAAAAAGTCTGTTTTATTTTTAGTACAATTCATGATGGAATTGTCAACTAAGGTATCTGTTTTATTGTATCTCTCTCTGCCATCTTTATCGTGCTTATGGTTCACTCTTATGTCTGCCTGACGAGCATAAGGTATTTCTATGCATAAAAATGCATGAATGATACTTATTTTTCTATCGATCTCTTTTGCATGAACACATTTCATTTGGTGACAGATCCATACATATTATTTCATGGTAGAACATACTCAATATTGCAACAGTAAATTATCTATGTTGTGATGGCCATGTGCAGGGAAATATGGGAGGTAATTAATTTGTTGTTATACTATCATACTATTATCATTAAAATTCCTGATCCAGCAACATTGTTAAGGATTCAACTGTGAGAATTCAAATGACATCAGGTCATCTTTGCTGTTTCTGCATGCAGTGTTGGCATCCTATTTTTCATAACATTCACCAGCAAACTTGATAAGTTTATCAGTTCATGTTTACACTACCGGTAGACCATTTTAGTTTAACGCGTCAAGGTAGGCTTTCCTTTTTAGAATGCTTTGTTTTATTGTTTCATTTCTGCACATTTATGTGTCTTGCTGTCATTGTTTAGGATTTGCACACTATGTGTTTGTCACTTAAAGAAATTAAACTTAAAGAAAATGTGTAAGAATATATATATATATATATATATATATATATATATATATATATATATATATATATATATATATATATATACATATATATATATATATATATATATATATTTAATTTTTTTTAATCACATTTCAAAGTGTGGTATATGCTGATTCAATATTCAATATAACATTATGATTATGTTTTGGTGATAACACATTAAAGCATTGAACAGATAATACTAGGATATATGATAAAGTGAGGCACCTAAAGGTAATATTTAGGCGAAGAGGACATAGGCTACACACATTTGTTTGCATTGATAAAATTGCTTTAATATTATTTTATGATGCAGGTCAATAATGAAATATCTATCAAATGTAATTGTTGCCCACATTAAGTTGCTCAATATCTATGAAGAACGGGTAACACTGGGTAAAATGTGCAAATTGCTATTGTGTAAAATGTGACATGTCTGAAGGTGGCAACTGCCAGACAGCCATGATAGCCACCATGTCTTTGGAGACCCACAATCTTTCGGAGACACTGTCAACTTGCCGCTTCGCACAGCGAGTTGCTTGCATAAAGAACATTGTACGGTAAGTGGCAGAAGAATATATACATATATATGTTATACATATATACATATTGGGAATGTAAGATAATATACATTAACAGTTTTGTTTTTCATACAGATAATATAACATGACATGGTAAGACAGTTATTCAGCATTCCGGTTGTTAATCTATATGTAGTTTTATTTTTCACAGAGATGGTAATCTATCAAGATATATAAGACATTTATTCACCATTCTCTTTGTTGATCTCTATCTACCTGGAGGTTTTATTTTCCACAGAGATAACTTGTTGTTGATCTCTACATACTTTTATTCTTCACAGAAATGGTGATTATTTATACATGTAATTTATTTAGTGTGTGTGTGTGTGTGCACGCACAGTCACGTGTGTGTAAATATTGATAACTATCCAGGAAAAATGAAGAAGTTGATGACAAGTCGATGATTCGGAGACTGCGGAGAAGAGTGGCTGAACTGGAGATGCAGATATCTCTGCTACAATCAGGAGATGTAAGTTTATGTAATAGTCAAGGCTCAACCTGATGTGTATCAGTGTCAAACAAAGACCAAACGAATGATGGGTAATAATTACATGCTGGGGAGATTTTCTAAATCAAACTACATTAAAAAATTGTTTTTTTAAATATATTTTGAGTTATGTGTGCATTTCATAGCCATGATGTTTTTTATTGTCACATGTTTTTTTCAATAGTTTATATCCACTTAACTTATAGGATTTTGCAGTCTGTGGAAATTTGGTTTTGGTTTTGATAAAAAATATCTACAAATGACAAAGTATGAAAAGACTATAAGTAGTTTTTTATTTTTTTGGAAAATCATATCTGTAAAAAGCAATATAATTTATTTTGCGGCATCTTCAAATAACTCCAGTGGTCCTAGTGATTTCTGAATTGCCTATTTTGTCATACCTTTCCACAGAACCAAAGTTCTGATACCCACAGTGGTAATAACGTCTTAGATGTTAGACTGACTGCAGAAGAGAAGGTGGAATGTGCCAAGATCATGCAAGGTTACCTAAGTGGCCGTATTAAGGATCCCATTCTGGCAGGTAGGTGCAGGAACATCTGAAGTTAACAGTTGTAGTAATGATATGAACACAGTTAAATTGATAATAATTAACTTCCGTAGTGTAGAACCGCTAAGTTAATCTGTCTTAGTCTTTAGATAACTTTTTGTCTTTATGGGATTTGTTCACGTCTTCATACCATGATGATTTCTTGTTTTCATGGTTTCCTCTGTTTGTTCGAGGTATTTGTTGTTGTTTATGCATGCCAGACATCATATGTGATATGATATATTGTTGATATCTTTGTGTTAGTTGCCCTGTTGATATATGATTGTCATACAGATTCAAGGGTTCATTGTTCATCTATAGGTTTTTTGTTTGTTATGTAGATGTCTTGTTCATCAATATGCCACTTATTCATCTACGTATCCATCGGTCATCTACATGTCCATTGTTCAACTATTTATGCCTTGTTCATATATATGGCCATTGTTCATATGAATCATGGGCTGTGATACAATATGGATGAGTATTGGACATCCCTCAGTGTCTTGTTCGTATAGGTGCCCATACTGTGGGCAGACTGCGTGAATGTCTGCGCATTCTGAAGGTGGTTATATTGGAGCACTACTCCAGGAAAGACCAATCACAGCAACGATCTGGTCAATTTGTCCCACCAACACCAACAGACGCAATGTCCAGCAAACCTTCAAGCACAGAAGAAACGATCTCTGCGCGCAGCACTGCTGGCATGGAAATACCAACAGTCATTGTAGACAGGTGTGTGGTCTTTGTAGACAGGTTGGTCAGTCATTGTGGATGGATATCTGTCAACTTTGTTTTTAAACATATTTAAAAAACAACATTGTATAGAAATTGTTGGATTCTTAGTAAGTCAATGGCTTTGTTGTCCATGTGCCATCTGGAGTTGCTGCTTTTGAATAGTTAAGTCTTGCTAAAATCTTGATAAGGTGGGTAACAGTTCATATGTTATACATTGTTCTGTGATGAACCAAATTCATGCATGCAGGGCTGGAACGAATCAGGCGGTATTACAGAAGGCAGGTCGACGGATATCATCAGCCAAGCTGTCGATGCAACCAATGAATTTGCCTCCGCGCACTGGGGCAAGGGAATGGAAGTTTCGAGTTAATCAGACGTCGTCACATACTGGCGCCACAATGCCAGCTTCACAACAACCTTCAGCAATGGATAATACAAGTACTCAGAGAATGGATGCAAAAAATGTCACTAGTAACAACAATGGGAAAGGTACAACACCACTGCGACAGAACACACAAGTGAAGTCAAGAGAACGCCAAGGTACATATACATGCTATTACCAGTATTGAAGGCTCATCAATGAAAATACAGCTTTAAACATTCATGGATGTGATTATGGTAATTAAGAATGAACAACTATTGAAACATTGTATAAATTTATATAATTAATATTTACCATTGTCATGGCTGTGTAAATCCTGAGATAATATATTTGGGGGGCTTGTTTGTTTTTGATTACAATCTTGATAGATCTTGTCTTATTAAGTATCAGTAATATATCTTAGACACTTATTATATTGTATCTGGAATTGTTTGTATTACATTGCATCAATCGTGTTATGATGGAATAATCAATGCTTTGATCGTTTCTCCTAAAATGCCCAACAGCTACACCAACGAAAGAAACATACAAATCACCATATGAGCGCAAGAAGGAAGACATGATCAGAAAGCTTGACTCCAAAGTCACAAAAGCAAAGGCTGGAATGCAAGAACAGCAGCTAAACCTTGTGCAGGCCCAGAATATCATTAAGCTGCAACAACTCCGGCTGATTCATTCGGAAATTGTGTGAGATCTTAGTTATAGAAGTTGCAATTGTCTCATTGTACATATGTACTGTAGATATGTTATCTAAATGATACACATTCTGTTTTCTTTGTAAAATCTGAAGACACCCCAGAGCAGAGGTTCATTAAACATTTATAATTGTGCGTGTGATGTGGTATGAGGCTAAGACAACGTCATAAGGAAATAATAATACTAAAATGCCTTATGTTGAAACTGAGAAATTACATCAGAAATATCACATTTATCTGGCAAAATATTTCTGATACAACAGGAAGCATACAGCACAATTTAGCCAACACATCTGCACATTGCTCACAAGGTCTCTTTTATATATTTAACAGTGTATGTAAGTTGTGTTTGTTAAATCTTTTTAATTGGTTCTGTTAAACCATATTGTTTGCTTCTACATATACTGAATAAAATGTTAATTGGTTACTTTGTTTTGTTCTTATGGACATCTGAATGACAGTGCCAAAGTAGAAGAGACAAAGAAACTGGTCATCGAACAGCAGTTGAAGATCCAAGATCTGAGCAGATATGATGTCAACAGTGACTTAGTAGAGCAGGAGAACCTGGTTGAGAAACAGCTTTTGAGAAGACAGGTACCATGTCTGCAACTGTGATATGTTAGACATAGTTGCATTGACAACTACTGTAATGTAACACATTGGTTGGCAAATAACGCGCATGCAAGCAACATCCATATCAGCGTATAAAATACGAAGGCATTTTAAATGTATTGTGCTCATATTTTTATATTAGCATAGATTAGTAACATCATGGATACTATATTTGATATATTACCACTTTGTGTTTTGCAGAAGGCAACAGATAAACAACAAATATTGCACTTAGAATACAAATAACATATACAACAATGGATTTATCTGTATTTTTTTGGTGCAAAATGCATTGCAGAATCATTACATTAAAGGCACAGTTTTGCAACTGTGATATTTTAATCATAATTTCTACTAACTTCTTTAACAATTGTTTCGAAAATATAGCATTCAAGAAATGGGCACATCAACCACCAAAGATACACCTGTTTTTTAAATGTGGCTAGCTGTTGTTACTGCATGAACAAATTAATGATGACCTTGATGTCTTAAATACTAAATAATACATTTTTTTTGTAGAAGACAGGCATGCAAAATATACAATGCAAATAATCTACTATTTGTAGATAATTAAATCCATTGCAGAAGCACATTAATAAAACAACGGTAATTTTGTAGATGACAATGGTAAAGCAGACATGGTTGCTTTGTTATTCAGTTTCATGTATAATGTCTCCATAGGTAAAGATGGAGAAGCGACTGCAGATGGTGGCTAAAGAAATGCAAAATCTGAAGGTCAAGATGGATGATACAAGTCGCTCAGCGGCAGATGCAAGAAAAACTCAGGAGTCGACACCACCAACAACAAAACTGGAAGAGAAATACCCACAGTTTGTGAGTCGGAGTGGCAAGATGAACACTAGGCACGTACTGGATGTTCTTCAGAGCCAAGACAAGCACCAGGAAAAGGTATGTGCCAATCTGATGTCAGAATCTATTTAGTAAGCAATTGGTATTTTAAGCAACTTTTAAAGACACTCCTTTTTCATTTGGCATACAACGAGTAGCTACTCAGAGTTGTACATTATATGTGTCATGTTTTAACTTTTAACTGATTTATTATTATTTATTGAACTCTTAGCTTTTTATTTATAAATATTTTATAGTGCATAATATATATATATATATATATATATATATATATATATATATATATATATATATATATGTCATGCTTTAGCTAATTTATCATGATTTATTTAGGTAATTAATAGTAAATGTACATATATTCACTATATGCAATAGATGTATCATGTTTTAGCAAATTTATTATCATTTCTTCAAAAGTAATTAATTTATCATCTATGTGTTTAAGCACCTCTGAGTCAAAATATACGGCACCATACAGGTGTACTTATAATTAATGTCATTATTATTATTATACTCTATGTGGCATCTTTTTCACACACTATTTATATCGTTGAATGGAGTCTGCACACGAAGACGGACTGAGTCAGTCAAACTATTCACTTCCTCACTATTATAATTTGCCACGAACATAATAACCATGGACGTTATTGATGTCGACCATGACTCTTACCAATATTCTCCTTGTCATTAGATGCAGGCTACCATGGAGAAGCAGTGTGTAGTGACGCTGAGTCAGCAGATTCAGGTAAAGGAGACGGCAACCCGGCAGAAACTGCTTGCCTTCAAGGAGAAGCTACGACAAGCCAAATTGGGTAATGATCCAACTGCGTCCACTCACAGGTAAAATGAAAAGCATTAACAAGCTCAGTGCGACATAACACTCTTTGCTACATTTAAATCCCTGTAACCGTACTGTTTTCCATTTTATAATTAAAGCAAGGAGAGATCCGTGTGATCAATCTGGCTGCGCTAATATCCACCAGCACTGTAATTCATATTTCATATAAACTTCATAGGCAACATTAAGTATAATTGTTAAGTTCTTGGAATTATTGTTATACATTGTTGTTTCGCGTAAGATGGTCGCTGCTTTTCGTTGATTTGAGCAGCTTAATAAATTAATGGTTACACGTTTTTACATAATCGTTTTCAAGAGCAAAATCGATGCCAATGTAAGTCCTTCTGTGCATATATCACTATTGAGTATATTGTGACATTATAACTTTCTCTTGCAGAGTATTGCCCAAGGTACCATGGCACCAGGCCAAAGACGTACTTCCTGATAATGGCAGCAAAGATTTCTCAGATGACGTACAAAGAACACATTATGTCTCTTCGAGTGGTGATCAGCAGCCTTCGGGTAATTACCCTGCTGCTAGTAATTCCAGTCGTCGGTGGTCGTCTGCAAGCTCAGCGAACAAAAGTGTAGCGTCACAAGGAAAGCCGCGTCAGAACGGCCAAATGGTCGCCAAACTCATTTCGCGTTTTGCACAAGACGAAGAAAGCGCAGCAACTCAAAACAGACATTCTGTGGAACAAAATACGTCACAAGCCTCTTTAAATTCAACAGGCGGCGTGTCGTTTCTACAGAAGTACAGTCAGAGCCGACCAGGGTCTGCGGCTTCCAGTCAGCTGATTGAACAGTGGGCACAGAATCCGTCATCCAAAGTGGATTCGTCAAAGCGGTGGGATGACGCTTATTCAAATGAAAACAGCCACCCGGGAAATGCATCAAATGAGAACGTGGACAAGGCGGCATTTACAACAGCACATCATGTAACACACCCACAACGCAGCAGTACACCAATCAAGGAGGCAGGGTATGAGGAGCTTCCATGCGTGATGAACGCAAGGAAGGAATATTCAACAGCAAACGGGGGCTGCTCTGCCAGTCGGACAAAACAACCGGTAAACGGTCACCATAACAGGTCAGGACTCAACAGCAATAAAGCTTTCGTATTTGTTACGTCCAGACACGAACCAGGATATACTGATATCGACAATGAACTGATTGACCACGAAACATCAAATGACAGAACCAATTTGTCTACTGGTCGGGCAAATGGTCACGGTTCAACGCCAGTGCGTAGCAGCAACAGTGGTTTTACTGTTGGCAGTTCAGGAAACAAACAGTTTAGGTACTGCAAGAAGACTGAGCATGACGTACCAAATGAGAGTACGTTTGACAACACTAATCCGTTTAATGGTCATAAGAAGACTGAGCATGACGTACCAAATGAGAGTACCTTTGACAACACTTATCCGTTTAATGGTCATGCAGGCGACGCGCACGAGAACAGTGGTGCCCAGACCACTAATACAGGATCGCGACCAGCGACGTTTGAGTCTGCGTTGCAAAGTATGCTTGGCACTGACACGGGCAATAAACCTGTAACTATTTCCCATGAACAGTATGATAGGTTTGCAAGGCGGACGAAGCACCCTGTCACGAGAAAGAGTCGCGCTGCCAGCGGTCGAGGAAGACAGAAGGCTTCACAGTCGCCTTTCGCGTCCAGACCGATAAGACGCGAGAGCTTCGGAAATGCGCCCAGACAAAGTCATGCCAGTCACTTGGCATGGAAGCCACAAATAAAGGTTACTATCTACGCGGAATGCGCACGCTCGCATCACGCACGCATGCACGCACACACGCACGCACACACTCACACACTAACGAGAAATGTGTGTGTAACCTCTGACGCTGTCCAAATTGTGTATCATGTTTTGATGGGATGGCAACGGGATGCTGGGTTGACTTCGTTTGGATATTTACTATTTAATACTTTATTTTTTATCTGATTCCAAATAAACGTACCACTAAATTCACGACACATGCAGGAGAACAAAACTGTTGTTATATCACTTTGAACATTTGAGATGCATAATTATATGCGGACACGACTGAGTTGCTTGGACATACATTGTGTTCCTTAATAACGTTTCATCAAGGGTGATATTGGAGGTGTTCGTACGTGTAAAATAATAATCGTTACCTACATCGTGAATTGTTACATAATTGTTACATAATTGTACTATGTAGTTTACCAAATTAATCTTAGCACATACGTGACTACCAGGCGTGTTCAGTAACACCATTAATTTATCGTGTCGTTTATTTACAGGAGGCGTCAGTTAGCGAGAAAGTTGCAGCATACCTACAAGGCATGTCTTCATTCGCGGCAACTGGAGGCATCGTTAATACTCAGCGTAGGTGTTTCTTTGTTTTGACCATGAAGACTGAATTACTGTTTTACAACTGAATTATGATGTATAGTCTATGATGTAGTCTCAACGAATGATAATGTCATTGCTATTTCTAAAGTATATGCATAAGCGAACATTTTCTGATTATGTATAATCATTGGGAAAAACAGCAAGCGGGGAGTGAACACGTTTAACTCACAAAGAGTGAAAACATGGACACCTCCGGAAAAAGATATATTTCTCGAAATTTAATTTCCATCTTAAGGTGGCCGATTGCCCTGAAATAAAAGTAATTCAACTTTAAACGTTGAATGTTGTTTGAAATCCATTATACCCGAAAAGCCCAAACAGGCAAAACAAGTTGGGGAGTCCAATGCACTTTTTTCTGACATAGTAACAGCTACGTTTCCTGCAACAAAATTCTGTACTCTGATCATAATCAGTCATGGCAGGAGATTTATGTACTATTCAAATATAAAACTTGCAGGAATATTACAATTTTATATGTTCATATTACATAAAGCATAATATGCGAAATATGCATGAATAATGGTAATTTTTTTATTTATTAAGTCACGTAAAACCAAGTTTTAGCTCAATTTCGACCATATTCATTATTTCACCCTCAAGGAGTAATACTACTTCAGTAAAACTTGGCCAATATGTTCGTTTATTATTTATGTCTACAAAAAAGGCAAAAAATAGTTGGGGGTTCCCGTGCAAAATCTTTAAACACCTGACGTAGTAGCAGGTACGTCAGCAGCAATATTAGCAAAACTGTTATCAAAAGCCAATTTTTTCTCACCATGAGTAACGTCATTTCAGTAGACGTTGGCCGGAATGTTAATTTATTATTCATCTCTATATACATAGAAAAACCTAATGAAGTGCCTGGCAAAATATCAGGGTTTGTTAAAAATAACATACATTTTCTGTAACGAATTTACTATGTCAAAAATCACACACATTTTCTGTAACGAATTTACAACGCACGTTGTCCGTGTCCGTCTGAGGCTCCACTGGTAGTACGTTACGTTTGGTATTGGCATAAAGGACGTAGTTTCAATCGACATTATACATTAAAAAAAAATAATAATGTTACGCCTACGATGCACAGACCGATGCGCTTGATTTCAAGGTAACCGCCTATCTTAAATCGTCGGCGGTCCGTCGTTGTGAAGATGACTTTTGCCCATCCCAATTTATGATATTGTGATTCTGGTTTGTTGCTCCTCTGAGCTACGGCTAGTTTCCTGACGATTTAGGCGCTCTAATAGTTTTATTATTATTTCTTGTTTACTAGTGTGGAGTGGGAAACGACTGCGTGAACCACAAATTTGGCGTCATGTCTTTATTCGTGTTTCGTGACAGCCCACAGTTACGACGACACAGTCCTGGTGGTGCGTCGGAAGCCGGATCTCGTCGCGGAGGACGAGAGCACGGACGGACCGTCGGGAGTGTGGAAGCGGCATCTAGCCGCCGGCAAGCCAAAGCCAGACATCGACGTCGACAAGTTCGTGCCGCGGATCAAAGCTCTACGCGACGACGAACGGGAAGTGACGTACATGAACACTGCGCGTGAGCAGAACGAGCGCATCGCGCGCATCCGGAAGTCGAAATTGGCGGCAGAGGTCATACAGAAGTCATGGCGTTCATACCGTGCGAAGAAAAGATAAAGTGGAAGTGTTCAATATTAGGTCTTGCACTGAAGTGGCTGTACACAGTGCATCCGTTGTTGCGTGCGTGTGGCATAAATCTGTGTTTGTTGAAGAAGGTTACACTTGTTAATATCCAATTAGAACTGAGAGCCACTCATTCTACTAGAGCGCAACTGTTTTGCTGCGACCATTGTGAAGATTTTCTTTGCTAACAAATCGTTGCATCGCCCACACTATACTTAGCATTTCGATAACTGTTGTGCGGTTTTAAAATAGCTTTTAGTTCCCCCATAAAATATAAGCCGCCTGCCAGTTCGGTTATTGAAACCTGGGTTATCCGTGTTACACCACACAAAAACGTGTCATAACATGTGTTACCGAAAGGAAGGAAGCACAGTCAATATTCTCCTTTCTTAATAGGGTGAAGAGTAGGGAACCACCCCACAATAGCCGTCATGGCGCAGAAACAATACAAATTCTACCATTTCACGCAGAAGTCATTGAAACGCGCTATATGAGGTCGTCTGATAGTTTGGTATTCCACCAGCCATTCTACCAATATTGTGTATTTTATGGTGCGTGAAAGTTTACGTTTTGTCAGTCTGTTTTCTCGTGTACATTTGAACTTGAGTGCGCACGCTACATTTTGAAACTGAATATTTAGCTTATACAGTGCACTTGAAGAAAATATTTCATCATTTTAATAATGTGTAGTCACTAATAAGTTGAAATTGTACAGGCTGAATATGGAAAGGAGAAAGCGAGCTTGCGCTAACAAGTAGGTAAAATTATGCTATGATGTATGAAAGCACATGTGATTGAATGTTGAAGCTTGATAAATTACATAACATTTATTCATCAAATTATCATCTCGAACTTTGTAATGTTCACTGCTCGTACTATTTATGACATTTCCGTGTAAAGTTGAACATAGGTCGGTACCCGGAATATTACGTTTTTGATCGCTAGACGGCGGGTGTGTATAAACGCAGTGCATCGCGGGATCGAGTGTCGACGGAAGTACACCACGTAATTTTGAACTTTAAATTAGAGAGTCGGAGCAATGATGTATCCACGACAAGAACGCAAATAGTTAAAGGATTGTCGTTTCAGCAAATAATACATTGTACCAACAATAAAGCTTATTGACGTTAAGCAGACATCACAACGCTAGCGTTTCAATAACCTTAAAAACGATTGAGCATATGTTGGCATAGATACGCGATTGTTTCAGCGCACGGCAAAATATTCGCGCTAATAAGTGTTGTATTTCCATCGACAATCTCACGCGCTTTCACTTTTATATTAGCGTTAAATTATGCACCAGAGGCGATACGGGTCATATGTATAGTTTAATGTTTTATATATTTATCTGTGAATATATATTTATAATACGAAACGTTAAAGCCCATTGGCAACAGGCATATTTTATACACAGGCGTTACATATCTATATATACGTTAGTATTAGCAATGTCCGTGATATACTTCTACATTCACAAATAATATATATTGGCAGTCTATTATTTTCAACGTCCATTTCCACATGAAGAAACCAAAATCAAAAATGGATTGGTAATTCTAGAAATGGTTATAGTTGTGTTTCTCTTTCATGGCGCCTGTACACTTGAGATAACTATGGAAATTGCTTATGGTTTACACGGATGTTTTGTTGGAAACACACGGGGAGGCAGTAATTGGCTGCAAATCGTTGAGCAGAGGGCATTATCTACTGTCAACATCAGTAGGTTTGTTTGCAAGATATTGTATGTTTGGTGTTCGCATCTATGGGTCTGCAGCAGGCATTAGTGCTTTTGGAGCTTTGGAGAATTTCTGCGTATATACGTCTTAACTATGTGATCTTTTCGACATTTTGCTCAAACTACTTTATGCCAAAATTGACGTGACTACTGAAATAAATGTGTTAGTTTTCACTTATTTGTTAACTGATTATAGTGTTATTAACAGTTGCGTAGTATATTAAAACATGCTGAAGTAAGTAGAGTTCGCTGGTTCGTAAAGTTAACCACAACTGCGTAACACTATTTTATTATAACATAATTAATATATATTTAATAAATAGTGTCAATTGGGTTTGAAAATTAACTTAGTCAAAATGCATGCTAATGTTAGTTTTTCTATAATAATAATGTTTATTTTTCAACATATGAGAAAACAGAAATGCATAGTAAATACAATGAAAATGTTGGGAAAACGGGTATACGGAAGAAATGTGTTATATATTTTTATACCCCTGTACACGTGTCTAGTATTATATACTATGTGACATAATTTAAATACAGTTGTAATTAGAACACACATTCTTTACAATACATATTACAGTATTGATATGCATAATGCTCTCAACACTATTATAATGTTAAT
This sequence comes from Lamellibrachia columna, assembly GCA_963662155.1. Taxonomy (NCBI): domain Eukaryota; kingdom Metazoa; phylum Annelida; class Polychaeta; order Sabellida; family Siboglinidae; genus Lamellibrachia; species Lamellibrachia columna. Next base: position 12,534,772 of record OY759271.1, on the reverse strand, counting down.
TAATAACACATATAATACCTTAGTTTCGTCAATGCTGTGTGGATTTAGGTATGAAAATGTATAACAACTGTCATATGACATCTACCATGCTGGACCTTGCTGTACGTGGTTTACGTGATGCCTATGTTCGGTGCATGCACCATTGTCATATGACATCTACCATGCTGGACCTTGCTGTACGTGGTTTACGTGATGCATATGTTCGGTGCATGCACCATTGTCGTATGACATCTACCATGCTGGACCTTGCTGTACGTGGTTTACGTGATGCCTATGTTCGGTGCATGCACCATTGTCGTATGACATCTACCATGCTGGACCTTGCTGTACGTGGTTTACGTGATGCATATGTTCGGTGCATGCACCATTTTCGTATGACATCTACCATGCTGGACCTTGCTGTACGTGGTTTACGTGATGCCTATGTTCGGTGAATGCACCATTGTCATATGACATCTACCATGCTGGACCTTGCTGTACGTGGTTTACGTGATGCATATGTTCGGTGCATGCACCATTGTCATATGACATCTACCATGCTGGACCTTGCTGTACGTGGTTTACGTGATGCATATGTTCGGTGCATGCACCATTGTCATATGACATCTACCATGCTGGACCTTGCTGTACGTGGTTTACGTGATGCATATGTTCGGTGCATGCACCATTGTCATATGACATCTACCATGCTGGACCTTGCTGTACGTGGTTTACGTGATGCATATGTTCGGTGCATGCACCATTGTCATATGACATCTACCATGCTGTACGTGGTTTACGTGATGCCTATGTTCGGTGCATGCACCATTGTCATATGACATCTACCATGCTGGACCTTGCTGTACGTGGTTTACGTGATGCATATGTTCGGTGCATGCACCATTGTCATATGACATCTACCATGCTGGACCTTGCTGTACGTGGTTTACGTGATGCATATGTTCGGTGCATTCACCATTGTCATATGACATCTACCATGCTGGACCTTTCTGTACGTGGTTTACGTGATGCATATGTTCGGTGCATGCACCATTGTCATATGACATCTACCATGCTGGACCTTTCTGTACGTGGTTTACGTGATGCATATGTTCGGTGCATGCACCATTGTCAGATGACATCTACCATGCTGGACCATGCTGTACGTGGTTTACGTGATGCATATGTTCGGTGCATGCACCATTGTCAGATGACATCTACCATGCTGGACCTTGCTGTACGTGGTTTACGTGATGCATATGTTCGGTGCATGCACCATTGTCAGATGACATCTACCATGCTGGACCATGCTGTACGTGGTTTACGTGATGCATATGTTCGGTGCATGCACCATTGTCATATGACATCTACCATGCTGGACCTTGCTGTACGTGGTTTACGTGATGCATATGTTCGGTGCATGCACCATTGTCATATGACATCTACCATGCTGGACCTTGCTGTACGTGGTTTACGTGATGCATATGTTCGGTGCATGCACCATTGTCATATGACATCTACCATGCTGGACCTTGCTGTACGTGGTTTACGTGATGCATTTGTTCGGTGCATGCACCATTGTCATATGACATCTACCATGCTGGACCTTTCTGTACGTGGTTTACGTGATGCATATGTTCAGTGCATGCACCATTTTCATATGACATCTACCATGCTGGACCTTTCTGTACGTGGTTTACGTGATGCATATGTTCGGTGCATGCACCATTGTCATATGACATCTACCATGCTGGACCTTTCTGTACGTGGTTTACGCGATGCATATGTTCGGTGCATGCACCATTGTCAGATGACATCTACCATGCTGGACCATGCTGTACGTGGTTTACGTGATGCATATGTTCGTGCATGCACCATTGTCATATGACATATGACATCTACCATGCTGGACCTTGCTGTACGTGGTTTACGTGATGCATATGTTCGGTGCATGCACCATTGTCATATGACATCTACCATGCTGGACCTTGCTGTACGTGGTTTACGTGATGCATATGTTCGGTGCATGCACCATTGTCATATGACATCTACCATGCTGGACCTTTCTGTACGTGGTTTACGCGATGCATATGTTCGGTGCATGCACCATTGTCATATGACATCTACCATGCTGGACCTTGCTGTACGTGGTTTACGTGATGCATATGTTCGGTGCATGCACCATTGTCAGATGACATCTACCATGCTGGACCATGCTGTACGTGGTTTACGTGATGCATATGTTCGGTGCATGCACCATTGTCAGATGACATCTATCATGCTGGACCATGCTGTACGTGGTTTACGTGATGCATATGTTCGGTGCATGCACCATTGTCAGATGACATCTACCATGATGGACCATGCTGTACGTGGTTTACGTGATGCATATGTTCGTGCATGCACCATTGTCATATGACATATGACATCTACCATGCTGGACCTTGCTGTACGTGGTTTACGTGATGCATATGTTCGGTGCATGCACCATTGTCATATGACATCTACCATGCTGGACCTTGCTGTACGTGGTTTACGTGATGCATATGTTCGGTGCATGCACCATTGTCATATGACATCTACCATGCTGGACCTTGCTGTACGTGGTTTACGTGATGCATATGTTCGGTGCATGCACCATTGTCAGATGACATCTACCATGCTGGACCTTGCTGCACGTGGTTTACGTGATGCATATGTTCGGTGCATGCACCATTGTCAGATGACATCTACCATGCTGGACCTTGCTGTACGTGGTTTACGTGATGCATATGTTCGGTGCATGCACCATTGTCAGATGACATCTACCATGCAGGACCTTGCTGTACGTGGTTTACGTGATGCATATGTTCGGTGCATGCACCATTGTCAGATGACATCTACCATGCTGGACCTTGCTGTACGTGGTTTACGTGATGCATATGTTCGGTGCATGCAGCATTGTCAGATGACATCTACCATGCTGGACCTTGCTGTACGTGGTTTACGTGATGCATATGTTCGGTGCATGCACCATTGTCAGATGACATCTACCATGCTGGACCTTGCTGTACGTGGTTTACGTGATGCATATGTTCGGTGCATGCACCATTGTCATATGACATCTACCATGCTGGACCTTGCTGTACGTGGTTTACGTGATGCATATGTTCGGTGCATGCACCATTGTCAGATGACATCTACCATGCTGGACCTTGCTGTACGTGGTTTACGTGATGCCTATGTTCGGTGCATGCACCATTGTCATATGACATCTACCATGCTGGACCTTGCTGTACGTGGTTTACGTGATGCATATGTTCGGTGCATGCACCATTGTCATATGACATCTACCATGCTGTACGTGCTTTACGTGATGCCTGTGTTCGGTGCATGCACCATTGTCATATGACATCTACCATGCTGGACCTTGCTGTACGCGGTTAACGTGATGCCTATGTTCGGTGCATGCACCATTGTCATATGACATCTACCATGCTGGACCTTGCTGTACGCGGTTCACGTGATGCATATGTTCGGTGCATGCACCTTTGTCATATGACATCTACCATGCTGGACCTTGCTGTACGCGGTTCACGTGATGCCTATGTTCGGTGCATGCACCATTGTCATATGACATCTACCATGCTGGACCTTGCTGTACGTGGTTTACGTGATGCATATGTTCGGTGCATTCACCATTGTCATATGACATCTACCATGCTGGACCTTTCTGTACGTGGTTTACGTGATGCATATGTTCGGTGCATGCACCATTGTCATATGACATCTACCATGCTGGACCTTTCTGTACGTGGTTTACGTGATGCATATGTTCGGTGCATGCACCATTGTCAGATGACATCTACCATGCTGGACCATGCTGTACGTGGTTTACGTGATGCATATGTTCGGTGCATGCACCATTGTCAGATGACATCTACCATGCTGGACCTTGCTGTACGTGGTTTACGTGATGCATATGTTCGGTGCATGCACCATTGTCATATGACATCTACCATGCTGGACCTTGCTGTACATGGTTTACGTGATGCATATGTTCGGTGCATGCACCATTGTCATATGACATCTACCATGCTGGACCTTTCTGTACGTGGTTTACGTGATGCATATGTTCGGTGCATGCACCATTGTCATATGACATCTACCATGCTGGACCTTTCTGTACGTGGTTTACGTGATGCATATGTTCGGTGCATGCACCATTGTCATATGACATCTACCATGCTGGACCTTGCTGTACGTGGTTTACGTGATGCATATGTTCGGTGCATGCACCATTGTCAGATGACATCTACCATGCAGGACCTTGCTGTACGTGGTTTACGTGATGCATATGTTCGGTGCATGCACCATTGTCAGATGACATCTACCATGCTGGACCCTGCTGTACGTGGTTTACGTGATGCATATGTTCGGTGCATGCACCATTGTCAGATGACATCTACCATGCTGGACCTTGCTGTACGTAGTTTACGTGATGCATATGTTCGGTGCATGCACCATTGTCAGATGACATCTACCATGCTGGACCTTGCTGTACGTGGTTTACGTGATGCATATGTTCGGTGCATGCACCATTGTCATATGACATCTACCATGCTGGACCTTGCTGTACGTGGTTTACGTGATGCATATGTTCGGTGCATGCACCATTGTCATATGACATCTACCATGCTGGACCTTGCTGTACGTGGTTTACGTGATGCCTATGTTCGGTGCATGCACCATTGTCATATGAAATCTACCATGCTGGACCTTGCTGTACGTGGTTTACGAGATGCCTATGTTCGGTGCATGCACCATTGTCATCTGACATCTACCATGCTGGACCTTGCTGTACGTGGTTTACGTGATGCCTATGTTCGGTGCATGCACCATTGTCATATGACATCTACCATGCTGGACCTTGCTGTACGTGGTTTACGTGATGCATATGTTCGGTGCATGCACCATTGTCATCTGACATCTACCATGCTGGACCTTGCTGTACGTGGTTTACGTGATGCCTATGTTCGGTGCATGCACCATTGTCATATGACATCTACTATTGTCATATGTAATCGGAAGTATAAACTAATGTCAATAGTAGATACATGTGTACAGGACAATGTTTATTTTAGGTCGTCTGTTTGATGTCCATTAGTCCATTTTATAGTAGATGTGCACACATTTGCGCCACCAAGATTGTACACACGAACAACAGATAAGGACGGCATTGCGCAAACAGATATTGCACAACGAACCGCTTTGTTAAACCAAGAATGATATTTAATAAATTATGTTGATAAAGTTGGAGAGATGTATTTTGTTTCATTTAAAACAGCATTGGGTATTAGAGAAGTTATGCATTGCATTGAACGTTCAAATTGGTTGAGACTAAATAAACCAACATTATCAGCAGGCGTAGTGGAACCACTAAAGATAGCCAGATTTGACAATATTGCCACCAAACACAACATACCTCATAAGGCAAGTGGACAAGAACATCATCGGCTTATCGATTCTGTTCTGCTAACCGCAAGAAAAACAGGACAAAGCGAAACAACGATATGAAATAACAGTTGTTTTTTAAAAATGAATATTCACTTGCGTTGAATATACTATATTATTTATCTTTAAATGTGAAACGTAGCAGGTGCTTTGATGTCTGTTGAGGACATCTTTACGACGGCACGAAGATATTTAGTGGCTTTTCGGCCTAACCGCAGCTCGTCTGTGTCTTCTGCCATTGAAGTTTACGGGTAGTTGAATTGATTTTCGAGCGCGGCCATAACTTCTTAATGCGATAATGATTAAACGATGGATACATTTGTAGTGTGCACATTTTACTGCCAGTGTGATCCTCAGGCAAACCAATAATCGTAATAAAATCCGTTCAGAATTATTCAGTAAAACATGATTGTGTTGTTGGTATATACAATACGAAAACATGTAGCATAAAGGTTGGGAAAGCACGTCTCTACCTTGTACATAATAGCAAACATACGTGTGTATTGTACCATTAGTAGTCATGAATATAGCTGGGTGAAGCAGGTGGTGATTAAAGCAGATAGCAAACATGGAACATATACTATTATGGTAGGCTTAATGTCACGCGGTAGGCGATACCAACCGCGAGACAGCGTACGGGTGTTAAACTTCGCTGTGAACTTAGGGAAATTGGATCCGATGTTATAAAACTGTCCATAACAAAAACATAAAAACAGTATTGTCATTTTCGTCTAGCATAAATCTATATATAAGCTAATATAATTGATTTTTATTTTGTAATTTGTTTTGTGGCAGGAATAAACGATGGATACGTACATAAAATTTGGCAATGGACAACGTTTAGTGTGTTGCCATTATAATCATTATAATCATTATAATCATTATAATCATTATAATCATTATAATCATCAGGAAAACAAATAAACTTGTAATGAATCGAGTGCAAAAATAATCAAATCCAATGTTCAAGTTTGTGTAGATTAATTTGTGGAAATTCCGCTTTCAACCAAATCAGTATGCTAATCGGTTTCGTTGTTACAAGTAGGCGTATTGCGAATGTGGGATGTGCGCAATTAAGCAGAATTAACAGCGCTGTTGCTACGACATGGATAAACAAAGTCGTAGCGACGTGCCGAGGCGGTAGCTGATGCGTAGAGAGGTGGCGGGGATAGGGAGACGGACTCGGAGAGATAGGGCCGTGTCTCGCGAGTGACAGAACGTAAGAGGCTTGGTGATATTACTGCGGCTGTTTCTGCAGGTAGGCGCACGCGTTCTTGTCACTGTCGTATCGTTTTGTGTGTTACAGGTCATGTATTGTGGTGTTCATGAATCAAAAATAGTTATTAATTTAATGAAGTTGAATATTGTGCAGCATCGTGCTACTGGTGACATCGGACTTAATGAGTATGACGATCTTCATTGTGTCGAAATCGAGCCTATCAGGATGTTATATTCGACGTATCGGATTAATCTGCTACGCTAGATAGGTATATCAATGAATTATCGCAGGGGTAGCCAAACAGTACGGAACAAACTGTAAGCCACATTCAATAGATATTCACATATGATATATATATATATATATATATATATATATATATATATATATATATATATATATATATATATATAAATCATTGATCTTATTTAAACAGTTGAGTATTTCCATTTGCCTGATGCATTTGTAATATATATATATATATATATATATATATATATATATATATATATTACAAATGCATCAGGCAAATGGAAATACTCAACTGTTTAAAAAGATCAATGATTTATTGATGCTGTAGCATGAATCGTTTCACATATCGTAATACACAACTATGTCGAAGGCAAACAGAGAACGCACACGCAAATCTGCTCGCGGATTGTATTTGACAGCGTCTCCGATAATCCGTGATTAACCTTCTTGCATATTGATTAATGTTGGGGGGGGGGCAAATTTTTAATTACCTTGGCATCGCGGCAAATGTACAGCAAGTGCAAATTAATTAGCCTAGCCATAACATTAACAATGAGTATAGCAGTGAACACAACTATTGTTACGATCATTGGCTGTACTTTCCTAAGTGTCCCATTTACAGCGCTTCCTATTTACACTACATGTTACACATATATCTGAGTGGTATCGATGTGTGTACGTGCATGCGTGAGTGCGTGCGTGCATTATATATTCTGTACACAATATTGCGTTTAGATCATACCGAAACACGTAAGGGACTACTTCGCCTTCCGGTTCGTCTTACGACTAGAATGGGTTGCTCAGCGAGCACCACGGCTGATACTCCACTTCCGACCACTACGGGCGGCGTCGACACCGACGAACACAACGACGAGAAGGACGACCAACACACGCACCGGTTAGTAAGGCTGAGTGGTCAGTGTTCGCATGGTTATTCCCAAGCGCGTCAGTATTCAGGTTTAAAATACGTAGATGTCAGTACATGGGAGTCGACAGATGTAACGTGTGTGTGCGTGCGTGCGTGCGTGCGTGCGTGCGTGCGTGCGTGCGTGCGTGCGTGCGTGCGTGCGTGCGTGCGTGCGTGCGTGCGTGCGTGCGTGCGTGCGTGCGTGCGTGCGTGCGTGCGTGCGTGCGTGCGTGCGTGCGTGCGTGCGTGCGTGCACGCACGCAGTAATGTGAAACTTCATGTTCCCAGTTTTCCTCGTGTCCTATTTTGTTTTTCAACCCCAAATATCCCTCTATGTCAAGGTGAATCCCTCGACGATATGATTATCAATTCTAATGAGATAAATGCAAATCTTCGTATCCATTTTACTAACGAAAGTACTCAAATGTCCTTAACATAACTCAAAAATTCTTCTTTGACCAACAACGTCTTTTTAATTTTATATTTCAAAACAAGCCATTCGAGCAAAACATAAACAAGATAGCCCAATAATCCACGTGAAAATGCATTTAAAGTACTTTACATGTATCGCGATTGAAATACATTGCACCATCAAAAGTAGTGTGCGGGTGTACGTGAGAGCACGCTACAGTTCAATGACCGATTGGTGTCCTCACCATTACATTGTCTACATCGTAACACACTGTCTACAACAAAGCAATAGTTAAATATACCATTACTTATTAAATATCATAATTTTTACTGCGATATATGGTGATATGGTTGCATCGATATAGCGCTATTGGCTCAAATGGCAACAGAGATTCACTGGACAACCGGGAGCATTACTTTGTCTAAAAATACCAAACGTACAACTGTCAGAAAGCGTCAGGGTGCTTGGCGAGCAACATCCCATTCAACCACGACCGTGTTTATGTAAATGTGGGTTAATTCAAATTAATGGTTTCCAGGAAGAGGCAAATAACTGTTCTAAACTCATCCCTGTTGCAAACTTAAACGGAAGTGAGGTGGGAGCTAAACGCACGTAACACAACAGAAAACAAGATTGTACAGATTCAGTGGGATACGTTGCTTTGACGTTTTGTGCTACTGAAAAACCAGCATTACATTATTTAGCATTATGCGGGAAAGTACTAACTTATAATTCTAGTGACAAGGGATCGTAGCTTTTTTGTTGAGGCAAGAAGAACATAAGTTAAGTTGTAAAAGAGCTTTAATACAAAGCCAACAGTTAGTGTCATGTAGACATATAGTCACATAATCAAATCAGTATGTGATGTACAAATACCACATTCAAGGTAAACACAAACTGACACAGTCAACACAAATGGTAGGGGAGACCGGGGCTAGTTGGTACAATTTTCAGTTAGTCACTTTTTGTGAAACGTATGTTAGACGCGTGGTAAAATGATTATTTTGACATATCCAAACTTGTTTTTATCGTTGTCGAAATATTCATCGTTTTATCAAGGCGATTTCACCAGTACTAATGACGCACTGGCCGGATGGGGTTTTTCAAGTTACCAAAGGGCACAATCAATGTTGCATGGAATATACATTATTGAAGTATGAAATAGTGAATGGTAATGTGTGTGCGTGCGTGCGTGCGTGCGTGCGTGCGTGCGTGCGTGCGTGCGTGCGTAAAGCGACTTCTACTTGATTGAACGCAATTGCCCAAATAGGGCTGTGCCATAAAAAATAATAAGATTTATCAAGATTGCCATCAACGGCAAACACCCAGATGGCAAGTGGCTGCCTGAGATGATGTTAAATTTGCATAAAAATTCATTTTTGTCCACACTTCGTAAATTTCGTCTTCTTAACTCCCGATTTTTGGACAGTGTGCCCGCTGGTCGACTTTCAACCAACAACTGTCGATGGTATCTCCATATGTGTGCTATGTTTTCGTAAAACGACTTGTGTAAAACGACTAAAACAACTTGCCCATGTATACAACTAGCCCCGGTCTCCCCTACATGGTATCAACTGTAAATACAAAATCAGCAACGCTAAGGCAACGGTGGGGAAACAGCTTGCGGCAGGTCTATCTGTAAGGAACATACCGGATAGGACCATCCCACCCACAGGAAACATTATTTAGTTTGAAATAATCGTTACCAGAAATGTCACGTGGGATTGTCAACGGAAGTACAACTTGTACTTCAAATTAGAGAGTCTGAAAGAATTGCCGTTTGCAAAGCAGTGTACTAATGCTGCCAACAATAACGCATATTGACATTAAACAGAAATCACAACGCTAACATCAGAACGCAAAAACTCGGCTGATTTAACGTTTGAATAACTTCGAACGCAACTGAGCATGCGCTGGCGTAGATACGCGATTGTTTCAATGCACGGCATGAATCGTGCAAATTACGTGTTCTACTTCCGTCGAAAATATTGCGCGATTTTACCTTTATGTTAGTATTACATTATGCACCAGAGGCGCCACGGGTTATTCCGGGTGGCGTCTATTCTGAGAATGGTGCATGTATATCTCGGTGTTTGCTGCAGGAATTCGTCTGTCTACACCGACTCGTACGTGACCGTGGAGGAGGCCGCGGCATACGTCGAGCAAGACCTCGGCATGGCAGCCGAACAGGCCGAGCGCCTTGTGATGCCGCTGGACAGACACGCAGACGCTAGGATATCAAGTGTTGAACTCGTGCAACTCGTCGCCAGGATCAAAGAAATGTACGCCATCTATCGGAAAGTTTTGTTATTGCGCGTTCTCCAAACTCCCCACAAGTGGAGCCACTAACCATTTCACAACTACCTCAACTTATATTTGATGTGCAGATTCTGTATATCTTTATTTCACTTGGCAAAATCTTAATTTTTGTCAAGAAATCTCTTAGTTTCAATTGCATACAATTGTGGATAGTGTATGTGTCTTGGAACCCAATAACTTTCGTATTTGTTAGAAACTATGTTACTTTACTCAATTACCCTTTGATAAAGACTTTTCCCAGCCAACCATTTCTTAATGCCACTCCGCAACTGTTCATTTTGAATTTATAATCAAGTTGTGGCAGTGATATGCTGGGTGGCGCCACTGTTTGGGAGCGTGCTTCTCAGCACTACATTTAATTAAAGCGCAAGGTCGGTTTGCATCGTAAAACCGTGTTATACACTATATAGGCCCTGTATATATTCTAAGATCTTGCCCGTCCAAATGTGTTTTAATTAACCACGTGTTAAGATAATTTGACCGTTATCTGTTTAATTTTAATGTTTCGACTCGAATATCATTGCATGCTGAACGCAAGGTCGATATTTATAAAAATATCAATCAAATTAAAGTATAAAATTGTGTTTCATTGAAACATAGTTGTGCGGTCAAGATGTTAAAATAAATATGGTTTATAGCAAATAACATGCTTTTATAATAAAAACAACCAGGCCTTGCACCTACAATTAAATGTGGTTCTATTTAAAACAACACGTGAACACTTCCATTTCCAGAAACCCTTTCTCTGCTCAACCAAATGTTCTCCAGGTAGTTTTATGATAGGCCTATTATATTTCCAGTATCATGTAAATTATATGTCTATTATGAAATACAACAGAAATAACAAACCGGAGTAAAACAAACTCTTGAAAGCAAATTGTAGATGTCGGGTGTGGGACTATGGATAATTTTCATTTAAACCGTATTCGCGCGCCTATTCAATGATATAGCCAGATAGCAACTCACAAGAATAATCTTTTTGTCAAGTTCCTATTCTTGACACAAACGTTCCTGTTTTTGAACAGATCAAATGTTTGTAATCTAAAATACTGATGGTCTACCAATCATGTTAGTGGTGCGATTTAAAAATGTACTTTCTTTTGGCCGAACAGCGGCGGATGGGGGTGGCGGTGGGCACATGACGGCGGACTCCCATCTCAACACTCTTGGCTGCGGACCTATCATTACACCATGATTAATCACCACTATAAACCGAGTTGAGTTTGAGTTACACGCATTAATCCCACAATTCACGCGGAAAGTGCTTATTCTCGAACGATATCGCTACCCAACGAGAATGCGTCCCCAAGTTATCAACCACGCCTAGCCAACTAACACATCTCAATAAATGAACTGACCGCATTGCATTCAACGCGCGCGCTTGCATTACTGACCAACGCCTCGTGTATTCCTCCCTCCGCAGCAAGGTGAATCTGCAGTCGAAGTTCGAACAATACGACCCGGACATGACGGGGTTCGTGAAGCCGCAAGAAGCTGTTAGCATCATGTCGCACGAGTTCCACGGCCTGCCAGAGTCATGCATTCTGGCGATGGTGCAACGCTACGACCGCGACCACAACGAAATGGTCGATTTCTCAGAGATTGTCGAGTTTTACGCGTGTCTTAAAGCTAAGTGAGTGTTCTGCTAATGATGGTCTTACCATTATCAAACAAATCTATGGAATTCTTTAAAAATTCAATAGAATTCTACACAAATATATATCATTCTATGGAGTATAGCATAATTTTTTTATATAAACCTATAGAATACTACATATTTTATAGATACGTCCGCGAAAATCCTATAGCATATATTCTATGGAATAGTTTCTGACTTCTTGTGACCGCAAAAATCATATAGAATATTCTATAACAAATTCAACAGATTACTTTGTTAAGGGTAGTGAGCTTGTCATCTGTGGCTGTGGCTGTGCTCTCTGTGATGAAGGCGGTGGTGTAGTATTGTGGTATAGCGATCATTCACTCTGTTATGTGTATGTCCATATCGGTGTGTCTTTTAAAAACCGCTACAACGATCAAATTGGGTCTATAGATTCACATACTTCGTAGGCAGTCAGTAGTTCGGACCAGTTTGACCAGTTTAACTATTGCGAAACTGTAGCCACAACACTGGCGCCACAAAGGAGGTTAGAAAAACCATAGTACAAGATGCATGCACTGGCTTGAGTAAACACGTCCCTCTACATAATATAGGGCCTATATGTGCCGTTTGGTTGTGGCTTGTGATCTGGTGTTGCCACTACCACTGTTGCTGCTGCCGATTGTGGCTGTTTTTGTAATCGTCAATACTCCTCCTGAAATTGTCAGTGTTAAAATGTCGACACAAACAATTTGAGGTGTGACAAAACTTCGAACTATCGATGCATCGGAATGGTCGATGTGACGATGCAATACTATCGATTGTACATTGAACTACCAATAGTTATCGTCGATAGCACACTGGACTGAACAGTAAAACTACCGCCGATACTGGCGATAGTCACCTCTACATACAACCATTGATGTTCTCCAGTTATTTAGTTGGTCATGTGCAAAGGCGCGCGCATTAATACACGCACATTCATTCGCGCTACGTGGTGAACCCGTCGTTCTCTCGTTGCAGGTTCCACGACATTGAAGCCTGCTTCCACGACCTTGATACGGACGCGAGCGGTGACCTTGATCCCGAAGAACTGTTCCAGATATTAATGCGAGAGTGCGCGCTCAAAGACTTCCAGGTGCATTCTCTTGTCGATGACTTCGACATCAACAAAGACGGCAAGATTGACCACAGCGAGTTCCTCAACATGTGGACGAATCTCTTCGGTTGAGCCCCACAGACGCTGGCTCTTTCAGTTGATCGCCCGGCGGATATATTTTCCTGCTTAATCGCGTCCAGATCACCCTGGGCGGCGCGCTTCACGGTCGCTTCCGTACTGCAGCTTCTGTCATTGAGACGACTCTCGTTTCAGAGGAACTTTATGTAACTTTAGTTAATGTTAATATGTGAATAACAAATTAATAATGTTAACGAATTATACTACATCATATATCATAAAAATTGCATATTTTACACTTTAAACATTATATAATTGGTTTTACTACATCCACTTGAAATGGGTGCATAATGTTGTCTAACTTATGCGATGTTACTCGCATCCACGGATCAGAGTTTATATTTCAATCCGCTCAGCGTAAAAAGGGTATCTCTATGTCTATGACACATGTATAGATACAATCTCAAGGATGGCATAAGTATTTGGTGCTCCCGCTATGAGAACTTCTGTTGCCGTTGCTCAAAGCTGTGACGAATGCCGCGTCCAAAGCTTGCATCTACTACCTAACAAACAACTATCTTTAAATGATATAATAAATATTATGTAATATTACGTCGTTAGTCTTGATCAAATACACCAGCGTAAGTTAGTTGTCGGCTGAGTCGAGATCAGCGGGTCAAACAGTGCGTTTTGGTAAACAAAGTCAATGTATTGGTCTAATTTCTTTTTATAGACAACTTTAATATAATGGGAGTGTCCAACACATGTGCTTGGGTATCCGTGTTTAGTTTTTGTGTCGTGTTATGTTGGAATATCAGTCAATGTTACGGACCCTATGATGTGAAGAGACCTTTTCCATAACCTAAATCATCTCATATGGATGACAAACTTGTTATAATACAATAATAACTTGCTAATGAAGATAATGTTATTTAAAATACAACACCAGTATGCAATGTTATGTTCTGGGAATAACACAGAATAGAACTGGGATCATTCCATACGAAATCAACTACCAAAAAAAGGCCAAACTGTTCTCGACCCCCTCCGATTTTAATGAAATTAGACACGCGTTCTGGACCTGTAGGAGATCAAACCGCGTTGTGTTTGAAACTGTAGACTGCGGTAGCATCTAACTCGTGCACCAAACACACGAACCAGCAAATTGTATTCGTTTGCATCAGTAATAAACTAAAATGTTGATTGTGCAGGATCTAATGTAATTTTATACATATATTGATGAGTATTTCGCACCTACAATAATATATGTATGCTTATGCATTTTTTGGAATGTGCGTTAAATTAATTGATTGTGTAAGTTATTGCCCGATTACGACGTAAATGGCAGATTAATAACGTCGTCGCTTTCCCGCCCGTATTGCTGCATGACGTGTAGTCAGATTCCGTATTGGTCGAGTTCAACCCGTATTGTGGCGAGTTTAACCCGTATTGTGGCGAGTTCAACCCGTATTGTGGCGAGTTCATCCGTATTGGCCTAGTTCACCAAGAACGTTCGGTTATGACGTCAAACGCCATCACGCGTTTGCACAGATACGCGTTAGTTTCGACGCACGTCAAAACAGGTCGCGGGAATGTATAGTCAGCGGCAAACGCGTCACGCGATTTTGAACGTTTTAGTTTATTATGGCGCATGCCAGTCAAGGAGTCATTGATGGTCTCCTGAACAGGATATTGTAGCTGGAGCAACCATCAAACATGGAGGTAACTTCCCGGTTTAAAATCGCCCCAAAGATGATACAAATGAAATCATCCAAATGGAGAAAAAAACAAGAACATGGCCACAACAACAACACCAGACACGACCCTGCTACTCATACTGCTGAACATAAGCCTATCGAACTACTACCGTCTAAACAGCTGGGTAGTTATTTGGGAAAATTGTTCATCAGTGTATTCAATGTATGCAGTAAATAATGGTATCACGAGGTAACATTCCAATGTATGAAATACCGGATGGTATGGCATTCAGTATAGGTTTAATGTATACATTCTTCACAAAATTGTGTTTAGTTTTTGTAGCGAGCAAAAACACTCGTGATTACACGCAATTGTCAGTTAATAAAATGTTATAAATTGTTGTATAGTTTTTGTGTTGTCATGAGCAAGCGATTGTTTCAGCGCACGGCAAAAATGGCGGTAATATTTCTGTTTAATCAAAGTCAATTGCCATCGTATTGACCTGAGGGCAGCGGTATTGGCCCGAGGCCTGCCGTATTGGCCTGCGGCCTCGAGCCTGTTCCTTGACAACTCTCACTCATAACGTGCAGGATTTCTGGTCTTAGTTCAATGTTGTAAGTAACATACATGCATTTATAACTGTACCATAAATAATCACCTACTATTATGCAAATGAACTCGATGTAATATTGAGCGATATAATATTGCAAGTAAGGTGATTAAATAAAACATTACTTGCATTGTGCTCGAAACTACGTCTACGTAGACCGCTTGGATTCACAACCAAATATTGTATACGTTTCATTATCAAATGATAGCAGTTCCTGTAATGGACGTCCTTGTAACAAGAACAGTTGCAACAGTTTTGGCGAACGGCTGCATACTGACCCCGAGATGTCCTAGTCTCGATTATCCGACCAACTCTCGCTCGCCTTCGTGAACTCAACGAGAAGAGAGTCTGGCATCGAATGCGTGGTCTCATTGTTACCCGCTGTCACCACTCCATTTTATGTAGGCGTTCCAAGCGCCAGCAGCCAATCAGCGTTATTATCGAGATTCTACCAAAATAATTTTTGTCTGATTTAACTTTTCAGTCTGACAATTGTGTCAATATAATCATAGTTTAAAGTGACTTGATTAAACTTCACTCTTATTTGATGAGTTAGCGAAATGCCAGAATGAGATATAATTAATATAATCATGTATGCGACCAGAATTTGGACGCATACATAATTTCCGTCACAATGAAAAGTACACCCTGGATCCAGGCGATGATGTGTGTGACAAACGGTGGCGCCACAGCACGGAGCCTGGGTAATCGAGGCTACGATCGCGCAGTGAAAATTAGTTGAGTTGATCCGGACTACCTCCACACTTCCGGCTGCGTGCTCAAGACAGTTTGCATGGCGTTCGCAGTTGTTCTGCCATATTTAATTAAATTGAAGAGATGGACCAGTTGAACTGTTTTTTTTTGCAAAAAGGCGATGTTTATGACAAGGTTGAATTAACAACAGCCGACAAATAACCGAAGGATTTCAAGAATTTGGGTAACCAATCAAACTGACTGTCATGCAGTTAATAGCACAATTTTATAAGCGGTATGGAATGCATTCGGAACAATGTTTATGTCAATTATTATGACACAAATCGCACAATCAAATCGAATTAAAACATTCGGTCAACGAGGGACAAGCTAAACCACGAGTTGGCAGTACACGACGATCCGGTCCCAGCACTCATGAGCGCTTTACTAGTTTTTAAACATTACCTGTCGTGACAAAATATGGATGTTGGTCTCTTCCACAACAAAGAGAAGTATTTTTTTAGGGGGGAGGGTGCTAGTGCATCAGGTAGAAATGGAGATAGAGGTTTGAATAATACCGGAGGCGAATGAACACGTGTTGGCATAAATACACGATTGTTTGATGCGCAAAGCAAAACAATCGCGGGACTATTGTAGGCCTTACGTCACAACCAACGCAATCAACAACAGGAAGTGCATTCGAGGGACCGGATTGTTGACGCCACGTGGTTATCGCAAAGTCGCCAATTCACCACTGAAAATCGTTGTACATTCCTTTTAATTGCTCGCAAAAGGTAAGTTACGCTTATCCCATTGACTGGTTCGCCCTCAATTGTGACATGTGCATAACAAGTAAACCTATCCACGAAAAGGTCCAAATCAAATAACTGTCTATAGACAAAGTACAACAGTGTTCTAGACAGAACAACGCTCTATGCATCGATGTAACAATCAAACACTCCCCAACAATGGCGTCACTCAGCACAT
Organism: Lamellibrachia columna; assembly: GCA_963662155.1. Taxonomy (NCBI): domain Eukaryota; kingdom Metazoa; phylum Annelida; class Polychaeta; order Sabellida; family Siboglinidae; genus Lamellibrachia; species Lamellibrachia columna. The sequence continues at coordinate 12,517,426 of OY759271.1, read as the reverse complement.
CACCGCTGCCACAAGTTGATTATATATTCAAAATGAACAGTTGCTGAGTGGTATAGACAAGTGGTTGACGACTCGTTACATCATTGCAACTGTGCAATTGACTGCGTAAAATAGTTTCAAACAAAAAACGAAAGTTATTTTGTTTCTAGACACATTTTCAATGCAAACAGTATCCACAATTGTATGCACTTGAAATGTATTTACTGAAAACAATTAGGAAGGCACAAAATGAAATAAAGATGTGCAGAATCTGCCATCAAATGGAAGTTGTGGCAGTGGTGAAATGTTTTTTTGGCGCCATTGGTGTGGAGTTTATGTTTTCCACTGTGTGTCATTCGTAACGTGCAAACTAGCCCAAAAAAATCATATTCCGTCAGCATTTGAAGTGTCGATGTTTGGTACGTCACAGTTGCGCAGATGATGCAAATTTGAAAGATAACTAGCCGGTTATAGAGGCACACTCTCACTTACTGGATATCTCACTCATATCCCAGTAGGACGCGAACCCGGTTAACTTGGTCTTCTGGTGTACATGTGTGGGGTACACTGTTTTACGCCATGACTTCGTCGAACAGTATGTTGATGCACGTGAACGTATTTTAGTCTTGATTTGATTCAGATGGCGACATCGCGTAGCCTCTGAGACTAGGATAACCCAAAATACAATTTGTGCGAGTAACGAATGTAACTGTGTTGACTAAATTACTGTTGCTAGGTCTACGGAAGACAAAATAAAAGTGTTTGCACAACGCAATTAAATATAAGTCTTATATGTCCGTCATAAACTTACCGTTATGAGCGAAAGTCACTGGATCCTAATCCTCTCGTCCAGGTACTGCTGTTAAGCTACTGGAATGTAAAACATTGACTGGACCATGTTGTGTTGCAGCTTCTCATTCCGACCACCCGGGAATGTGTGCCATTCCAGAATATAGTGCGAATACACCTGGAGCAGTTGTCAATGATTTGGACAACGCGTCTCCGACTGCAGTCGCTTTGATAAAGTCGCAAGGGGACAACATGGTTGCGTTGGAAATACAGGTCTTACAGCCGACATCTTCGTTCAACCGTAAGTTCGACACCGTCGACATGCGATCGTCTTCCACCGCACTACTATATTACTGTAGGGGAACGTTCGGTAATATGAGCGTACTGGTAATATGGGCCACTTCCACAAATTAGAAATGGTACATCATATGTTGCCATCTGGCGATTACTTGCTGAGTTAAGGAGTGTGGCGGACCACGCAGGCACTATTTATAATAGTAGAACAATTTAGAAATATGTACGTGAATAACATTTAGCAACATTTCCTACGATTTCCCCATGTTGGATGAATGCATATAGATCATAGACGTATAATCAACATCCACATAAATTGCGTTTTTAGACGCGTTCATTATTCTGTCAGCCTTGGTTATAGGCGATTATATAAGCATGTACTATAAATTTCCCACATGGAGGCAAACAGCGAATTGGATTTCCTTCTGGGTAATATGATTGTGTGCGTGCGTGCGTGTGTGTGCGTATGCGTGCGTGTGTGTGCGTGCGTGTGGGCGCGTGTGCGTGTGCGTGTGTATGCGTTCAGTAATGACTCTTGTATTGGGTTAGGTTATGACCCTGGTGTGTTTAGGACCAATTGGGCTATATTATCATTTATGCCCATAGTAGCCACGGGCCGTGTTCATATTTCCAACGCGTAATGTAATATGAACCATTTAAAGATTGAAAAAGTAAACAAGCCACGTGTGCAACAATGCCAATAGCAATAGTCTACCACGAGAACAGTTATCGAGTCATACGGCTCCAGAATATCAAGGTGAAAAAGTGGCCAATATTACCGAACCTTCCCCTACTAATGATCCACTGCTGCTGCTGTTTCTGCTGCTGCTTCATATACTGCTGCTGCCGCTGCTACTGCTGCTACGACTGCTGATGATGCTACTAACGTGCACCACTACCATAATGCACTAATACGCAATTGGCTAGTTCGCAGCGGCATATTTGGGGGGGGGAGGTGGGCCATGGTTTCCTTTGGCTTAAAAACACCCCCCCCGTATTTTTTTCCGTTGCGCCGCTACATGGTAGCTTGACTAGGCTTGCCCCTCTTTACGAGATCCTAAATAGTTCGCTATTCAAAGTTTGTACTGTATCTGTTTTCACTGGAACTACGCAACATACATAACACAAATTCAAAAATATTTCAAGAATACGCTGGCTATGGGCTGTAAACACAGTGATTTGGTACGTTCAAGCCCGTGTCCGTTCCAGGTGTTCGTGTACGTGTTCGTGTACGTGCTTGCAGAACGGAGCAGCAGCGGAGGCGACTCGGTCCTGATGGGCACCTTCGCGGAACTTCGGAAGTCTCTGGCGCACTCCGCGATTGAGATCATCGGTGACCGACCGCCCGACCGCTTCGTGTACTCAATATTCGCCACGATAGTCTGCTTCCCGATCGGCGCCTGCGCACTGCGCCACTCGCTTCACTGTCGCAAAGCCACTCGGTCGGTAAACACATCCCATGGCGAG
>OY759271.1:12404897-12509897 GCA_963662155.1 Lamellibrachia columna | reverse complement strand
GAACACTTCCTGGCCTTCATAGACATTGAGAAACACGAGGGTAAATACTTGTTCGAAACACTCAAGTCTTTCCTAGACGAATGCGGAATAAAGCTTGAGGATTGCCGTGGACAAATGTATAACAATGCGAGAAATATATCTGGAACTTATTCTGGAGTCCAGGCACGATTTCACCAGGTGAACCCTCTTGCTGAATGGGTATCATGCGCAGCGCATAGCCTACATTTAGTTGGGACCGCAACGGCCGAATCCTGCACTGATGCGGTCAGGTTTTTCGGCATCGTTCAGCGACTTTACACATTCTTGTCAGCCTCGCCACAGAGGTGGTCGAAACTGTTAGAGAATCTACCGAAACAGTCTCCAGTGGTAAAGAGCCTATCAGAAACACGATGGTCTGCTCGAGCAGATGCCGTGAAGGCGCTGGCATCAAACTACAAACTAATACAAAACTCTGTTGACGCGATAGCTAGAAATTCTACCCAACTTCCACTTCTCGTGCTCGAGGCAAAGTGTTTAGTGAGCAAACGGAGCTCTCTGAACATCGTTCTTATGTGCATTGTGTGGAACAACATCCTGGACACATTGGACCGAGTTAACAAGGCATTGTAAGCTCCAGGAATTGAGATCGGTTCAGTGGTTATTCATTACCGTGTCTTGCTGGAACACATCCATTCTTTGCGTGACTCAGAAAGGTTCGATCGATTCGAGAATGAAGCAAAGTCCGTTGCACCAGGACTTGATTACGACGATGAAAACAAGCGAGCAAAGAAGAGAAAGTTGTTCCACGACGAAACACCAGAAGAGGTAAAAGTGAGCGACTGTCGAGAGAACTTCCGAGTGAACAAGTACCTAGTCATCACTGACAGATTACTCTCCGAAATCAAGAAACGGAAGGCCGCCTACACGAATGTCTATGAACGTTTCGGGGAAATTCGATCTCTCGCCGACAGCGATATCACTTCGAAGTATTACGATAATGATATTGAGCCTGATTTTGAGAAGGAATTCCGTCTCTTCACAAAATATGGAGACTTCGAGAGAGGTGCCGAGATGATAACCTTTCTTCATGAAAATAAGCTGATTACCAGTTTCCCTAACGTTCACATTGCGCTACGGATATATATGTAAATTTTCGGCTCAAGCTGCGAAGGCGATCGATCTTTCTCTGTAGTGAAACATACTGTAATGTACTGAAACAAAGACTACCAGCGTTCCACGATGGGTCAGTCGCGCTTGTCAGCGCTGTCACTTTTAGCCATATAGTCGGAAATGATGCGTTCACTCTTGGTTGATGACATTATTAACTCGTATGCCATCAAGAAAATACGTAAGGTAAAACTGTAGATTACGCATCGCTAAGCCTTAGGTGTGAAATGGTGTTAGTCGACTTCGACAATCGCTACCAGCCTACCGTGCACCACGGCAATATCTGTGATCTGTAACTTGCAATGGTTGACTTTTAAAAGAAGAACTGTTCGTGTATTAGCTTTATGGATGATTCATGCATGTACATTATGCTGTGTAAATATAAATAGTGAAATGCTAACTTGAAAATCTTGTTGTGGGTTTACTTGGGACCCACGAAAGTGCCGGGCGCCTAGGGCCCACGAATGTCTTAATCCGCCACTGCCTTAAGTCCAAAGCTTTGGCGAAACTGAAGTGGCATTGTTTTGTCGAGTTGTTCGCGATCAGGCCAGTATACTAACTGCTTTAAGAGTTCATGCATGATCTGTATAGTAGAAACAGAAGTTCGTGAGATTTCGACACCTCAAACAGGTATGCAAGATCTTGCATTGGTGTACTCAGTCTTGGTTTCATCAATACAAAGATGAAACTTGGATAAACTTGACATCACACCTTCAGAGAGATGTAGCTCTATGATGCCAAACGCAGCTTTCAAAATCATAAAATGGACAACCCGGTCATGTATTGTACATGTATTGTACATATATTGTACATGTATTGCAGCTTAAACGAATATATGTATTTATTGTCTTGTTGGCAACGTTCCTCTAACTCTTCTGGTGGAGTAGAAAAGGACAAGTCTTGCTTCAGCCTCGTGTGTTGAACCTTAATTTAGTTTCTTTTTATTGCTCTGTTGTACCATCAAAAATAGGCTGTTAGATATTAAATAAATGTGATATATATTTTTTCTAAAGTTGTTTTGAAATGTTACTACTTTACCTATTTGAGTATCAACAAACTATTTTAAAAGTCCGCACGCACGCACGCACGCACGCACGCACGCACGCACGCTCGTTATTTTCTCAATTACAAATTCAACAAAAACTATCATGTATTCTTCAAGCATAATTGGTTACAAATAATGTCATGCAACAATCCTTGATGGAATAAAATATTGACAATTAATACTGACACTACAGGAAAGTGATAGGGATCAAACTAAAATTAAACACATTATATTTTTACCTACCTATTTTGTGTTACACCGTTCATCAGTGTTTGGTTGACGCCTTTCTTCAGTCATCAATACAGATGGAGCCCTATCTAAATGTATATTCTTGTAGAGGTCAGCAGGATTTCCTGATAGAACAGAATACTACACTATAAAATTGGCATCTATGATGTAGGCCTTCGAGGCTTCGTTTTGAAAAATAGCATATCATATGCTAGCTTGTGAGTAAGATTAGTCAAGATATACGACAGTCGAACAGGGCCTGGCCCGGGGCTGAGAGGGCGGCTTAACTTAAGCCAGCGAAGCCTGCGGTCGTAATGTTCGAATCGTATCTCTTTTATGAGCGACTAGATACCAATTCATTGTAATAAATAACAACAGACACACCTGTCAAGAAATTATCGGAGCAGAGTTTTTTTCATGTTGATATTCGCAATCTACATCCAGCCTCAAGTTCAGCCTCAGCCTCAGGTTCAGCCTCAGGCTCAAGCCTCCCTGGACCTAGCGGCTGCCTTTTGTTGGCAAATCTTTCGTCTATTCTTCTTGGTGACTAACGATGGCTGGAATGGCAAACCATTATTTTTTCACCCCTGCGTCATCGGACCAATTCGTACACCCATTCACAAAACAAGTGTGAGGCATAGTCTGTAGTCTGCAGTCTATAATTTGTCGGTCGCCACGTCTTTTGTTCGATTTGTTTGACTCACAATATTGCTGTCGCGCAATGTATGGTGGGACGAGTGACGTCATCTGAGAAATACCTATTGAAGTAAACCAAATTACGTGATATGGTCTTCTATAAGCACTTTCAAACAGGGCATTTTTTAGCATACAAAGTGGGGGCGATGCTCCCCAGCCCTTTTATTTGCTCCCCCAGTAACCCAGTCAAACCTACTCCCCAAGCGGTGCCCCCATTCTCCCTAACCATCCCCATGTAGGGCTTAATTTGTATTCTTTTTGTTAGTGTTTGTTTTCACTGGTGGCATAATCAAGAAAGTTCCAAAGTAATAGAAGGGCATCTTTCATTTAAAAAAGGGCATTCGAGTGCCAGTTCATCAAACAGCCATGATCCATCCACAGTCATCACACCTGACCACACTCCTGACGACAAAGATCATCACCTTACCCAGACACCTGATCAGGAAACCGACAACGTAACTTCAGGCCAGAGACCGTCAAGTTCCCGCACACCGACGTACGAAGGAATTCCGTTAACTATTGCAGATGTCAACAAATTCCCGGAGCTTTGCTCATTTTCGGCAAAAAAAAATGTGGCCGAACAAGGGCTTACATTCTAAGCATTCTATTCTGTTTGTTCTATTCACGCCTGCGTCTAGCGACCTACACTACGAACTACTACAAGCAGATGCTGGATGTCGAACTAGAGAAAGTGCATCTGTCTCAATTGTTCAACAGATGCACAGTCTTCAGTGTTCAGATCGATGGCAGCTGTGACAGGCAAATGTTGGTAAGTGGACGGATGGCTGATAGTGATGGTAGTGTAACGAGTGTGATCGTTGTCATGCATTCGCCAGAGAGGAACTGTGCCCCTGGACTACTGGAAGCGGTAAACAAAGCTTTGGATCTGACCGGAGGTAAAGACACGAAGCTCGTCCGTGTCACCACTGACGGCGACTCGGCAAACACTGGCAGACAAGGCGGGCATCTGCTTGCTGACCAAGTGCATAGAGGTCTGATAACTTTCTGGTGTGCTGCTCACCGGTCGGACTTAGTCATTGAGTTGGTCGTCAGCACTGTACCGGAGCTGGGCATTTGGAAGTCTAATCTACTGGGAATCGTACAATTCTTCCGGACGCCGAGGAGGATGAAGATGTTGTCAGCGCAGACCGGGAATGTCAAACAGTTCCCCCGGCACCACGATGCCAGGTTTGCCCAGCACGAGCTGCAGCTGGTGGATGCTGTGCTGAATAACCTACCAGCCTGCATTAAGGTGTGGGAACAGATGCATGCACCAGAAAGTACCAGCGATAGAAAGGAGAAGACTGAAGTCAAAGGGTTTCTGAGAATCTGAAATCACCAACAGAAGTGGATCACCTCATTGATGGGCGACATCCTGGAGATATTTGAAACACTCCAGATGAAGTTACAAAGGAGTGATTTGTTCATTAGCGACCTTCTCATTGTGAATGATGCTGCCGTCAAGAACTTGAGTCTGATGAGGGATGGACCGTTCCTGGGAAGAAGAGAGGAGAAAGAGAGTTGCCCAACCGATAGCATCAAAAGGACATAACAGCGAAAGTCGAACTACCACTTCGTTTGTATGAACCGCCGTAATGCACGAGCAATCAGACTGGAGGTCGTGCAAGCATCCCACAAATACCTTTCTGAATGCATGCACCCGGAGCAGGTGGACGTCATCAAAGAGGGTTGGTGACGTAATCTGGGATCATTCGTTGAGCATGGCGCGCGTGTCTTTAGGTGCTTGTTCCAAGACGGCGCAGCCGAGCAATGGGAGAACATGATGAATGTGCCATTCCTTCCTGATGGTTGTGATCTCGGTTGTGAGATGACTGTCAGACTGTGCCAACTGCTGCCAGTCACCATATGTTCAGTTCAGAAGGTGTTGGCATCTCTGGCTTGCATGAGTCTACACTCTACGCAGACCGAAAGGATCGTGAGCCACCACAACCTCGTGGTCGACAATCACCGCACCAGCATGAGCGAGGACGCGAGAAATGCCTGCCTCACGGTGGCACTGACTGGTGTGGGCACCGCCTACTTTGACCCTCGACCCGCTGTCGTCAACTTCCTGGAGAAGACCAGAAGATGCGGGGCTCCAGATTAGGACATTTACGGGCAGCGTGAATTCGTTAGGAAATACATCCGCGAAATGGGGCTGTCAAACGTACTGACTTGCAAGTTGCAAGAGACGGGTCATGTTTCTATAACGACTGCATGTGTTTGTAATAAAAAAAATGTATGTGATATATATGTGACATTTATTTTCATACCGAGATGCAGTCGTCAGTGTATAACTATGTGGATAATAAGATACTGACACATATATAAAGCTTTCATACATTCCTAAAGGTTATGTAAATAAACATTAATAATGCGTTAACTGCCCTTTTTAACCATTAGGAGTACCCTTTTAGGAAAATTCAATAAAACGCCCTCCTTTCAAATCCAACCAGTTTGTTTAATAAGACCCACTGTAAAATATATATTTCGATAAGTTAAGTTATTACTGCACTAATTTCATGCATAATTGAAGGTTTTAACTGCAAAAAAGTTAGCCTTACACGCTCATCCTCATTCAGATTCATACATAATTTATTCAGATCCATAGCAAACAAAACATACAATACAAACTCAACATATATTAACTTAATACAACAGTCTTATAACAATATATAACAAACATGGAATAAGACAATATTCACAGATTATAATTATACAGTATCACCATATAAATAAAAGTATAAATTAGTATGTAGTAAATTGTAGCTAACTATTATCTGATAGCTGCTACGGACCTGGTAAACCCCATTAAGACCAGACAGATCGCTATCATAGGGGCCACCCTCTGGTAAATTATTTAACACAAAAGCTTCGAATCGTTAAATGTTGTGCTAGAAAAAATACAAAATTATAAACATGTTGTTCAGACAGTAATAACAACAATGGGCTATTTATAAGGAGAATTATTTAAATTTTCCTGTAATTGGTGACATATATAACAGTCAGGTAAATACAAAAAAATCTTGATAATTACTTAGGTAATACACCTCTACATAATGAATAAAGCCAGACCAGGTACAAACTATGCGTATCTATCTTGCCTTTTATCATATCAGAAGATCTATTTACTAAAATTGGTAGACTATACATATACTATGCCAGGTATCATTTTGCAAATTCATGTTGAATTGTGTTTAAATGAATGTCACTGTATGTTCGTGTATTATATTTGTGAATTGTATAATTGGTGTGGTAATTGGTGTAAATAAGCAGGTTATTTGTTATGTGTAAATTTATAATATAATATAAAATTTGTATTGTTGAATTCGTAAGATATATTGAGCCTTCAGTTTAATTGCTTAATATTGGGTGTGTATGTGCATTATATTTACTTAGATTAACAATTCTTATTGCTGTCTTTCGTAGCTTGAACATTCTGTCACATTTAAAGCCCCAAACCATGATGCCATAATTTATGTATGTTTGAATTAAAGTGTTATAGAGGGTTAATTTTATGTGTTGGTAAATTGTTTATTTATTTATTAAGAATTCCGATTGTTTTAGAACATTTGTTGACAGGTTTTTCTATGTTTTTTTTTCCAGTTTTAATTATCATCTATAATGATACCAAGAAAATAAAATGTGTTTACGTGTTAATAACTGTGGCATCTATTTCAAGCACACTGATATTTAAAGTTTTGTTGATCATTTTATACAGTATGTATTTTATTGTGCCTACATTAAGAGATAACTTATATATTTTAACCATTCACTTATTTTGGCTAATTCATTATTTATAAGGTATCTACGTTCACTTCCTTCTAGTGATTCAACAACCGCTCCCGTGGCGTGGGCGTGGCCGTGGCGTGGCGTGGACGTGGGCGTGGCCGTGGGTTATAAACTGGAAATTCTTGCTGAAAATATCGCCTTAATCCAAGACATATCACGAAAGTAGGCATACTGACACAAAAGCCTTGCTTAATTAACGGTAGCAAGCTTCCTATAGTTAATACCTGTAATGTGGAAAAATCTTTCACATACACCCTCTGGCTTTTTCATCAACGTTTAGCAAAAAATTCACCGCTGACGAAATGTACTGTAGCACCAACCAGAAGAACTTCTAGATAAGCCACGCCTTCAAAGAGAAAAGTTATTAAAGTAGAACAAAAATAAATCCACATACGTCACTCTTTTGCAGACACCGCGAATTTGAAACATAATAACAAGCATTTTTTTTTACAAACTAGTAAATACTGTTGATTGAATATCTCACTTCTATCACAATAAGACGCGAAACTGAATAACATACGACATGGTTGTTGGTACACAATACTAAATAACAACAGTATTAGTCAAATCTGATTCTCGGGTGTACAGTGGCAGTGCCAGTGACAGTGACAGTGGCAGTGCCCTGCTCTATTTCGTCTACGCCTGCGGACTAACTTTACGACTACGCCATGACTGCTTCGAATGGTACGTTGACCGTCGTTGTAGTTAATAACGGTGCACACAATTTATATTATCGTAAAAGTCAGTGGGCTTCGGGCACTTGTCGTTAATCATTTTCGCCATTATAAACATTTCGCCATTATTATGCATTAATGGCAGTATTAGTATACACGACTATACACGATGTCAATGGCATGCATGCACATTTAAGACAATCAGTGTCATTTGTAGCAAATATATCGTACTTGCACAGTCTAGTTGATTAATTAATAGGCAATATGACAATAGTACAATAATAATAATTTTACGTCTTTAGAATTTAGTGATGACTAATGTTGTGAGTAGTGTAATTAGTCTGAGTAGACTGAGATCTTAGTCTTAGACTTAGTAGAAGTTACAGTCTACATGTTGCACATGTTTGTGGATCATGTTAAGCCAGGTTTGGCACATCTTATTTCCTTTAACTTTATCTTTGATAAGATAACATTAGATCAAACACACTTCCAGGTTTTAGAATATCTTGTAAATATATATATGTAAATATATATATATATATAATATATATATCTATATATATATATATATATATATATATATATATATATATATATATAGATATATATATATTATATATATATATATATATTATATATATATTATATATATATATATATATATATTATATATATATATATATATTATATATATATATATATATTATATATATATATATATATATATATATATATATATATATATATATATATATATATATATATATATATATATATATATATATATATAGATATATATATTATATATATATATATATATTATATATATATATATATATTATATATATATATATATATTATATATATATATATATATATATATATATATATATATATATATATATGGTCAATTCTCACGAAATAACAACGTATGGTTGATCGAGTGACTTGGATGTACCAGTTCCATCTTTCGTCTCAATAAGGTAGACATATCAAATTTAAAAATAAATAAACTGGGACGCTTTAACTCCTACAATGTTGGCCACAGCAGCAAGTCAAAGTTGGATGAGATAATCAAAAGTATCCATACAAATGCATGCAGTCTTGCACGATGTAACACATCTCTCTTTTGTAATTGATTCTATGCAGTATATTTTTGTGGTTGGAATGTATGCCTAACACGTTAAGGCACGAGTGGCAATCAAGGTTTTTGACCTAACAATATTTGTTTGTGTTGTTGTCCTTTCTTGGAAAATGTTTACATTGTCTGTTATCCCATGTCCATTAGACTTGATAATGCATCAACTACTACAGATTAAAATAAAAAGCCTTTATTAACTAAATATTCAGCTCATGTTTTAGTGGATATATTGGGCTTTCCACTGATACAGTTAGTACGTTTCTAATGATGAATGTATATATTATCTAAATGAGCAATTGTGTGTGTGTGTGTGTGTGTGTGTGTGTGTGTGTGTGTGTGTGTGTGTGTGTGTGTGTGTGTGTGTGTGTGTGTGTGTGTGTGTGTGTGTGTGTGTGTGTGTGTGTGTGTGTGTGTGTGTGTGTGTGTGTGTGTGTGTGTGTGTGTACATGCGTGTGCTGAAATTGAATTGATGGGATAACAATGATGTACCGTACTCACAAACATGTTTTATATATTTTACTTGTCTCATATATTAATCACTTGTCTTATTGTTTATACCTTAACAGTGTGAGCCTAAAGGAAAATTTCCAATTTATGTGATACATTTAATGAATAATGAAGGTTTTCAATTCAATTCAATTAACTGGATAAAAGTATGTTGTATGGATATTCACAAACCAACTTGAGTGAAATAAATGTATATTTAGGGACTGCGCCAGATTGATAGCAGCATTTACTAGGAACTTCTTGTATGGCTAATCTACATTCAGTTAATCATATCAATATAATAAACATCATGAATATTCTTAAAACAAGTGTTTATTTTATTCCACCAATTGACAGCTGCGTAGAAAAATACATGTCATTGCGCCATGTAACATAACTAAAAAAATTACCTTTAATGTAAACTGCTGTATAATGTCTAAACGTGGCTGAAAACAATGAATGTTGTATGGACACTATGTTTTGCATGGATACTGTGAAGCCATACCTTAGTTACTGGATGTCTTACCTACAGCAACATTCACACTTAGGTAGCTTAACTTATAATGAAATCAATGTGAACATATCACATCATTAACATGAGCATCATAATCCTGGTTACATACTAAATGTATTGAAGATTATGCCAATCTTGAAATAATTATGGACGTACAGATGTCAGAGCAGTGATTCCTTATCATAAAATATACATAATTAAGACAACAACAGCACCAATTTAATATACAAAGCATTAGCATATGGTTAATAATGAAGTAATTAAAAGATATAGTGCAAGCGGCTGTATTATTAGAAAAGGCAAATAAGTAATGTTTGTTGTAAATAATAAATAATGTTTGTTGTATGGATACGCAATGTTGCATGAATACCACGTCACCATAAGGACGCTAATGGATTATCTACTCTCATCAGCAAACAAGCACAAACAATATAAACCATGACCAACACACAGTGGACAAGTAAATAAAGTTAATAGTTTATATTAAAAAGTTAGTAGTATTAAGTTTGTACTATGGCATGAGTAATTGCTGTTGGGCAGATCTGCTATGATAGCATGTCACCAAACGTGGATACTTAAGAAAACAATCAACACCAACAGTATACATGGACTGTTGACAAAAATAAGCATAAAGGCTAGTTTAATAAAGTAGTATAGCTATATTGCACCATTTGTTGTATGGATGCCTTATGTCGTATGTTACATTACGCATATCTAGTGTCTAGACGGCATTGAACCGCTCAAAAGCACGCTTAACCTTTGCCCGATCAGATGGTGATGTGTCCATGATTGTCTTGTTTAGAGACACTGGTGCAGACACTTTACAGAATATGTCCCACATGCCAATGTACATCTCATCTTCCCGCAGCGCCACTTCCCATGTGTCGGGGTCAGACTGGTGATGAAGATTTCATCCTTCTCCATCTCGATGACCTTGGACACGTACCACTTCTTTCGGTACACAATAGCTATGAAGTCCTCAGGTGAAGGCATGGAGAGGGTGGGTCTCGTCATCACCTTCGTTGCTGTTTGGGGGCACTCCAATTGACTCTTACTTGTGGACATTATTGGGGAGTGTCTCAGCGGGTACATTGTTGGGGAATGGTTCAGCGGGTACATTGTTGGGGAGTGGCTCAGCGGGTACATTGTTGGGGAGTGGCTCAGCGGGTACATTGTTGGGGAGTAGCTCAGCGGGTACATTTTTGGGGAGTGGCTCAGCGGGTACATTGTTGGGGGAGTGGCTCAGCGGGTACATTGTTGGGGAGTGGCTCAGCGGGTACATTGTTGGGGAGTAGCTCAGCGGGTACATTTTTGGGGAGTGGCTCAGCGGGTACATTGTTGGGGGAGTGGCTCAGCGGATACATTGTTGGGGAGTGGCTCAGCGGGTACATTGTTGGGGAGTGGCTCAGCGGGTACATTGTTGGGGAGTGGCTCAGTGGGTACATTGTTGGGGAGTGGCTCAGTGGGTACATTGTCATCGTTTGTTGATTGATGACCAGCAGCAGTGACAGACACTTTTGTCTGTATCCAGCCTGGACACGTTGTGAAGAACAGGCCATCCTTGAAACAGCAATCATTGAAGCAGGATGTCTCCCTCAAACAGAACTGATGATCAATAACGACCATCGCGTGTGCCGACATGAGCCCTTCTTCTGGAGTAACTTTCCATGAGTTAATGACGTCACCACACTCAGAGACATCCGCAGATGTCACACGGATGAATTAAATTTTGCTGTCGGCTGAATCGAAGTAGTGACAGAAAAAATCTGCTTCTGATATGATGGCACCCTTCTGCACTGCATTTTCTGCCATCTTTTTTACGGCTCCGCCGACACCGTCACATGGGCCTTTCCCGTGGCCTGTCTCCAGCCACTGCCAGCTCGCTGAGGTGTTGAACAGCTCCTGGTGATAGGCCAACAGCGCTGTAACGGTTTTGTTACGGTACTGACTTGATGGCGAATCTGTCACGTCGTGTATGGTTTGGAGGTTGGGCAGGAGTTGGTGAAGCCATGGCTGCAGTGCCGTGATGAAGGCCATCGTGGTGGGGATGGTGTGCTGTTTCTCCTCTGTTAGATGTTGTAGATGGTCTCCATCTTGGCAGTGTATCACCATGGGATGGATGGAGATCTGGTTGCGATCGTAGTACATTGCACTAATGTCAGCTTGATAGCAGCAGGAGTAATTTTCTGGGTAATCCATCTGTATGGAACACTCTTTAAGAGGCACCATCCTGCTACGTAGCCGTCGTATCTCCTCATACTGTGTGGTGACTCTGCTTGCATGACACCTAAGTTTGGCCAGGTCTTCCTTAAACTCGGCGATGAACGTGTCTCTTTGTACAACCAGTTTGACCTTGGAGATTGTGCGCTCACCGAAGGCGACGTTGATGCGTTGCCACTTCCGAAAACTGATGTTGGCGTCTGGGATTTGGACCAGTTTGTCATTAATGGCCTCCTCGTCCATCTCTGGCGCTGCATCACAAGACTTTGGTAGAGTGTTTACAGCCAGCAGATGAAGTGCCATGTTGGCATGCTGCTGACAAAGACACTGCCGACAACGTGCCCACTCAATTGTTTTCATGCAACGTGGTCTCTTCTCTTGTAGAGGTTGCCCAATGTGTCGGTGAGCGCGAGGCAAGTCTTTCCGCCAGCATTGTCCTTCTTGCCAGGGAGCTGAGTGCTGTTGTCACTCCGTCGAAGGAAGTTGGCCACCTCAACTGGTGCTCTACGTGACGCGATCTTCCGGTTGGTGACATATTTCTTGGTGCGTCTCGAAACAATTGTGTTAGGGTGCACGTGGGCCCTTGAAGCAATCTGTCTTGCAATGCCAGACAGACCAGTTGGTTTCTTTCCCTCAAATAATTTGCGTTTTAGCACGACGAACAAATTTCATAGTGGCTGTATAAGGGGAAGTCGTTTCACCAGGCTCTTGGTTGTAGGGACTCCTTCAGCCGACAATATGCCGTGGGCCTCCTTCACCGGTGTTGGCGTTGACGATATCGGTGGCGGCACCAGGCCTCTGGCGTGTCCAACTGGACCAGCAACTGGTCGCGCTCCTCCTGCTTAAGCCTGCGTTAAAGCCTACCTGGCATGGTCACGATGAATCGTTGGTCTG
The DNA here is from genome assembly GCA_963662155.1 of Lamellibrachia columna. Lineage (NCBI taxonomy): Eukaryota > Metazoa > Annelida > Polychaeta > Sabellida > Siboglinidae > Lamellibrachia > Lamellibrachia columna. The sequence goes on along the minus strand of OY759271.1, from coordinate 12,497,061 downwards.
GTGTGACTGACTGTCTCCGGCGTCTTGGGTTTAGGGCAACGTTTGGTGCATGGATGCCACCCTGGCGGTGTGACGTTCTTTGTGTCTGGTTAGTGTGTTGCTGTAGCTCCAGTTTCTCTTGTCTCAATCTGGCTCCACGTTTTTAGGCAGTCATGGCCTTTTGAAGTCGCTGATGTTCGACTGCCTCCTTGACTTTTTTTCTATATTTCTGGTAGGCAGACGAAAACAAATACATGAATTAGGCACTAAATAAATGTATTACATTACACATTACCTTTTACAGGGAAGTGGCCCAAATATAAAATGTAGAGCAATTAAAATCATCAATGGAAACTTACGTATTTTCAATTATCATGATTAATGTGATGGTGATTTTTTTAATGTATGTGTGCGAACCATAATATAATCAGTACCGTTAGTTACATTATAACAAGTTCGGATGATATCATTACGGGGTAGGGGGTGAGATGGAAGGTTGGTCCAAAAAAAATGTGTGGGAGATGGGAGGTTGGCCCCTAAAGCAGGTGGGAGATGGTAAAAGACTGCCACACACCCGTCAATATGATAGAGGTATATGTCAGCTGCTATTCCACTGGGTGAAAATTAGTGGTACGGGATCACGATGTTTTGTAGTTGGTCCCACGGGCTACATGGGGGTGTTTGTCCATCAAGACACCCAGAAGAACCTTCCCGAAGAAAGTGTTATTGACTTGAGCGTTGCAGGAGATGCACAACAGACAACGTCGTTTTTCGGTAAGACCGACATAGTGCACACATGTAGCCTTGTAAAAATAATAACAATAATAATAACAATAATAACAATAATGTGTGATCGTATGGAGTGCCGGTATCTACATAGACAAGGCGTTTGGATTTTCATAGATCGATACCATTGGCACTCGAGTCAACGACAGGTGTTTTGTCATTTTCCTGTGTGGGATGTTTTTACTTCCACATTATTGCTGCTGTTGCTGCCACTACATACACACTGCTGCCACTATATTCACACTGCTGCCACTACATACACACTGCTGCCACTACATACACACTGCTGCCACTACATACACACTGCTGCCACTACATACACACTGCTGCCACTATATTCACACTGCTGCCACTACATACACACTGCTGCCACTACATACACACTGCTGCCACTACATACACACTGCTGCCACTACATACACACTGCTGCCACTATATTCACACTGCTGCCACTACATACACACTGCTGCCACTACATACACACTGCTGCCACTACATACACACTGCTGCCACTACATACACACTGCTGCCACTACATACACACTGCTGCCAATACATACACACTGCTGCCAATACATACACACTGCTGCCACTACATACACACTGCTGCCACTACATACACACTGCTGCCACTACATACACACTGCTGCCACTACATACACACTGCTGCCAATACATACACACTGCTGCCACTATATTCACACCGCTGCCACTACATACACACTGCTGCCACTACATACACACTGCTGCCACTACATACACACTGCTGCCAATACATACACACTGCTGCCACTACATACACACTGCTGCCACTACATACACACTGCTGCCACTACATACACACTGCTGCCACTATGTACACACTGCTGCCACTACATACACACTGCTGCCACTACATACACACTGCTGCCACTACATACACACTGCTACCACTACATACAAACAGGGTTGGCATGTAACGAAGTAAAAGTACTTCGTTACAATACTTGAGTAGTTATGTCAAGTAATTGGCGTAACGAAGTAGAATTTTGACTAAATACTTTTTACTTGTAACGAAGTAGTTTTATCTAAAGTAACGCGACTTTTTACTCCGTTACTTTTAATTACTTCGCAATAATTTTCGTTACTTTTTTTGCGAAACCGCTGCTGCCGGCGGTGGCGCTCTACCATCAACATTTCAAAAACTGTTCATAGTCGCCAGGCCAAAAGCTATTCATATCATTCAATCGCATGCCAGTTCGCGATCATATTTACATGCATACCTCTCTTCGGGAAATCGACGCAACCACTGTTTTATATATGCGTCAGTGAACGAAGTCTGCCAAATATTGGCATAGGTCAGGTCAAGGCCGTTGACATGAAATGTCACTTCGAGCACACAACGCTTGAACGCCATCTCAAACCACGATGCAAATGTCTCCATTGCACCATATAAACTATTAATCAGTAATTTTCCAATACGTATTATAAATATTAAAATTTGCAATTTCGACACTGTATTGATAATCCCCATACACTCACACAATTCTGATATTCGTGAGCGAACGCGCATCTTGGATCGAGAACGAGAACCGATTTTCGCCCATTGCCATTATCAGCAACGGCCTTACCGGCTTACCTCAGAATTGATACTCTGCCATTTGGCAGCATCTTTTCCCGGCAATGGCTTATTCAAGCTGACCCATAAATAAAAGACAGGGACTGACAGGTCACTTCTAATTGCAATTAGCAACAGCATTCCTCTGTTGCACTGGTCTGTCTTCTGATCAATTCTAGCCCCAGCTGGTACCAGGTAACCAACACAGCTAGCTGCTAAAGCGTGTTGTTTCAATGTTTGTGTGAGCTGATAATACATATCTGGGAAGACATGAGAAGGTGGGGGTTCACAAGCCAGATGGCTTCATCAGCTAGGCATCAAATGTCTTTGTTAATTTTACTATGGGCAGTGCTAGGTTGTATTACCTCTGACTAGTTTCACTGAGAGGCTACTACTAGTACTGGACTGACCCTCTATCTACTCAGATACAATCACACCTGCGTATACATATCCTGTTGTACAGTCTAGCTCCTCATATACCTCAGTGAAACAGGTCGATAAAAAGACAGATTGTGCCTCATCATTAATAAAGTTCTATATTTAACTGAAATTATTTGATGTTGTGAGCGCTCATTAAAAATAATGTAATTTTTCAAGCATCCAAGTTAGCACCGTGTTCAATGGTGGCAGACCGACTGACCAGCTATGGCTGTCTGGGAGCACATAGTTATAGGCAGAGTGGTTGCAAAACAGATGTCAGATGCAAGTTGTGTAATTTATATAATATTACTCATGATTTTGTTTATATTTTTAAGTGTTGTACTTTTACTTCTACTTTTATTTCAAGTACTTTTAAAAAGTAGTTTTACTTTTTATTCAAGTACTTTTTTACAAAGTAATTTTACTTTTACTCAAGTAGTTTTTAGGTGAATTTCTTTTACTTTTACTCAAGTACAAAATAAAAGTAATTCAGTCAACCCTGCATACAAACTACTGCTGTACATACACATTACTGCTACTGCTACAACATACTACTACTCGATGTCTTCGGGTATATGTGTTTCGTGATTATTGTTTGAAAACATAACTCTGACAATGGTACACATACAAAAATAACCCCAACAAATTATTTCCACTAACACCGAAATTTTGGCAACGGCAAGATCGAAAATAACTGGAGCAACATGCTGATATAAAATAGGGCTATTAATAACGAAATATGTGTAATGTGTAGCATATAAATACATGTATGTTTGGCAATAAACATTTTGTGTATATTAAATGTTCTGAAAACAGGAAAATAAGGACAATGGCCGCTGGGATCAAATGTATATTGTCTGTACCGGCTTCGCAGACGGTCAGGGACGGTGATCGTCGTTTTGCTGTGGCTGTACTCAACCTGTATAAACGGTTGCCTGATTCAGCGAATGCAGCTAAGACACTGCCGCAGTATAAAAAAATGTAAAACAAATCTTTTTAGAGTAGTTTTTTATATGCTGATGCGAACATATGTATACAGATTTGGCAGTTATCGGGACGTGTTTATTAAGTAAAGCCTTGAGTACATGATCGTATTGTTTACACAAGTGGGTTTACACAAGTTATATTTTGACTGTACTAGTGTTCTGGAAAAAATAACATCAACAATTGATTGTGTAGTGGTCCGATAAGCCATCAGAAACTGTTAGCCTCTGGATATTGTCACGTTGCGCGAGTTATCACGAGGTCAAGCCGGTGGCCATGAATGTGTGTAGAGAAAGTCACATGTTGTTTTAAGTCAAATGAGGTTAGGATATCATCAAAGGTAATGGTTACTGCGTTTATCCAACTGAAGATTAAAATCACAACAACAAAAAATTCAGAATGTAGAGTTGGCAAATTTTAAAACAAATCCTGAAATTCCTAAAAGAAGTTGGCTAGCTTTCACCGAGGTCTATACAGGCATACAAAATATGCCGAGAAAGAAGAAACTGGAATGTCAACACATATGGATTCAAACGTAGAGTAATCAGGGATTAAATATGAATTTATTTTTAAATGATCTGATAACAAAAAGCCAACACCACCACCTCGTGTAACCAGATGGAGGAGTGTCAGCTATGCAAGTAGTAGTATCATGTGGTCTTAGCCAAGCTTCTATAATCGCAAGAATGTCTATCTTTTTCGAAAATAATATGTGATGCCGTCTTAATTACCCCGAACCGATCGTATCAATGTGGTAGCAAACCCCATGTTGCGACTGATGGCAGGCACAGGATTGATACTAACGTCTCCTGCCAGGAGAAGTATTATGGCTACTTTACATGTTGGCCTAGAGCACGGTATTGGAAGTAACTTGCGGTTAAAACAAAGGTTAAGACATGGCAAACCATGTAGAAAAGAAAGCGAATGATGTACTCTCAATTGTTGGGGATATATTGAGGTCACAATCAAAATTGTACAATCATGTGGCTTGCATAGTGCAAAGTCACCACATCTCAATGCCATCGAACAGGACAGGAAGAAAATATACAGTAGGAATAGCGGTGACATTATCTTTATAATGACAAACTGATTAAAAAAGATTAATAAAACGAAATAATATAAATATTTATACTATAAAAGTGAAGGTTTAACAACCAAGGAGACACAAATCGTTAACATTTCGCATAAGTTATAGACACCCTGGTTTAGCAATCGACTCTGCTTAAAACGTAACATACAGGTACAATTTTTTAATGGCTAAGACATCACCAAAATTACAAACTCAGAATTAATTAAAACTATATATGTGGTTTAAAATTCCGCGTAGCCTAGGTTAACAGACCCAGACAACGCAAAGCCAAGGACAAGGCAAAAGAAAAGGATAACGGTTTTTGAACATTACCAGATATAATAACAAAGTACAGATTACGGCCACACAATCAAGTTGTAAATTGTTATATTAATGCAGTATAATAAAAAGTCAGTAGGGAATCGCATGGTACATCAAATTTAACGAAACTACCAACACAAAGGGAACATTTAATACACAGTAAAATAGCCTGCTTACGCTCTTTGTATTTATTATCTGTACCGGCTTCGCTGAGGGTCATGCGTGGCGATCGTCGATTTGCTGTGGCCGCTGCCAATCTGTGAAATCTGTGGCCCGTTTCAGTGAGGACAGCGAAGACACTGCTGCAGCACGCAGTATAAAACACTTTTAAAAACAATTTTTTTATGATATGCTGATGTGAACATTTGTATATACATGTATTATTACATTATACATTCGTTTTTATTGTTGCATGTATACATTTTTTATTACATATAATTTATGGTAGGACTATTTTTATAATTTTTTTCCATAGAAAAATATTTTAGAATATGTATTATTGGTATTGATTTTAATATAATTGTAAGTCATAATTACACGATGTAAAACGCCTGTGTTGTGAGCAATCTCGATTGATCGGGCGCTATGTAAATACTTTTATTATTATTATTATCTTCGTCCGCCATGAAGTCCATCGCGTCTTCCTCTGCGACTTCAGTCACCTCCTTGTCCCGCTTCACGCTGTCCCTCATTCTTATCCCGTGTCTTTCCCTGCTGCGTTTGCCACCCGCCAGAAGCCTCCATATCGTCATTGTGGCATTTTCGTGACGTCAGATACTTCAAAATTGTATACTAAATAAAGATGACAAAATAACAGCCGTCTGGGGAAATAATATTAGTAATTCATGAACCCCGTGTTTACCCCATAATTAAAATATTCTATGGTAAGGATAATACCACACTGCAGAAGCGGCAACACCCGTGTCATGATTTTGAGATAGTTTGTATAATATATTTTTTATATATAATAGCATAATCTTTTCTTACCAAGATCTTTTTAAAATGTTATCTCCAAATGATCTAACCCAAATGTTATCTCATTGCTGACAAATGTATGGATCGGACAGCTGGAGGCGCACACGGGGAATCGAAAATAAACTAAACGTGCTTGAGTTGAGGACAGGTCCCCCCGAAAGATCAGAGGAATCCAGGCATTAGTGAGAGCATGAAACCAACAAAGAATAAGACGGCGTAAGTCCGATTTACAACGTCGTAAAGTTACGTTAAGAGCGTTTCAAGAGTCAACTTACGACCAGTTAGACATTGCCTTTTAGTCGTAACTTTACACTTGTGACTTGATGTTAGCAGTCGTAAATTTACGACGACGTCGTAACGTAAGTTCGGGTCTCGTAATTTACATCTTCTTCCGCGGTTTACAATTCTTTCTTATTAATTGTGCTGATTATTCACACAGTATAATAGCGAGATTGTGAATTATAACCCAAGTCTTCAATTACCGAACACAATTGGTTAATATGGAATAAATTAAATGATGTCGACAACTACAGTACTCAGTAGCCTAGCCCTAGCCTAGGTGTAATGAAAAATGTAGCCGCGATGTCATGTTTACAGTCGTTGCAAATGTTAGTGTAATCTATTTAATACAATATGCCATTAAAAACCTTCGCTCAAGATATTGATATTCAAAATCATTGACAATCATTTCATCGATTAAGTGCAACCAATTTGTTAGAAAAGGTGTTTTTGAATTTAATATTTACGATTATCCAAAGACGAAAACGTGCTCCGCGAAAAGTCGCCACGGCACAAAATTGCTACACTTGGTCGAACGACTTCGCCACTCCATAACATTACTAACACTTTCAGAAACCTCACAGCATGTCAAGACGTAAAAAACATTTAATGTATACACATCACTCGACCCTTGTTCACTTTTCCAGATAAATATTACTTTATGAAAATTATTTAGTTTGACCTTGTGCCATGAACAAAGTTATATTGAATAGTATTATGTTTACACATCATGGCATGGGTTCATGCGGCTAAAGTAAAGGCACTTGCTTTTTAAATCGTTTTAACAGGCAGCGTAGATGTGTTTAAATCTTTCCAATTTGTTTAATCAACCACTTTGATTCCAAATTAGTCCTATATGTTCCTTTGTACTAGGCCTAGGGTAGCATTACACTTGTCTTGATATATGTAAAATTTGACCAATTTGTCTAGTCTAGATCATCTTGTACATTTTTTTAATTCCCATATCTTTTAACTTTTTTACCTTTGTGTTGTCCACGAATTTCAGTACTTTGCTTCATATATCATCTTCCATGAACCCTTTCAAACGGTGAGACGACATTACCCACCTGGACATTAGCCCCCTAGCCTAGGACTAGATCAATTCCTCCGCGCTAGGACAGTACCCCTAATTAAGTCTTGCCTAGCGAGTAGATTGCTCACTAGTTGTACTAAATATATTATTCAGTATATTTGTTAACTAATTATATACAATGTTATAAGAGTGGACATTTGAGTAAATGTAGATATCTGGTCGAAATTAAATGGCATATGTTATCAGTAATCAGAATAAAATGTAATGGCCGGGTGGGTAATGTCCAGGAAAAACCCTTAGAACCCTTTTAAACATGTTCTATTCATATCGAATTGGGTACATCTTTTATATTGTGTATATATGTATATGTGTATATATATATATATATATATATATATATATATATATATATATATATATATATATATATATATATATAGGTATGAATAAAAGCAGCTGCCTTTTGTTAATACAATATAAAAGATGTACCCAATTCGATTCAATAGAACATGTTTAAAAGGGCTCTATGATTTTTTCCGGGATCTTATATATATATTTATATATTATATATATATATATATGTATTATATACATTATATATATATATATATTATATATATAGATAGATATATATATGTGTGTGATATTTAGTCAATTATTCAAAGTATTCAAACCAACATCAAGTCATTTGCTTTATTGTTTGTAAATTTGGGTATCCAAAAATCTATCAAATAATTCGAATGTAATAAAAATGTTACATCTTTGTAACACTCGAATGATCTTGATTCATTTTGGCTACTGAAACTTACAACCGGTAAAATAGATTATTCGATGTTAGTTTGTTGTTTATGCATAATTGGAATAATTGCTTAAGTTACAGATTAATAACAATAACCATAACAACATTAATATTTCAATTGTTTAACTGAATTCAGAACGTGGTCACACAAAAAATGCAATCACAGCTGAAAGAGCCAGACAGTACACAATTCTACGCATACATGTATATCGTTATATAGTGCTAAACGAGTAATATAAACATCGTCCTGCTCTTACGTTGTGTGGCTATGTTAGTTTATCTTCTTTATCGTGTTGCTAAAATAACTGAATATGTTTTAGCAAGATAGCTTGGTTTTTCACTCGACGACACGAACCCCTCAAAACCAGCTCTTCTGAAAATATAAAAGTCATACAAAATCGGTAATTTACGTACAAAGCATGTTCATTGCATTTACACATTTTGTCTATAGTACACCCAATTGTGTGGATATAATTATAATTTACACAATTCTGTCGTACGAAAGTTGTGAGACGGCAAAATAGTGATTTTTACATCAAAACTAAAAAAATACAGTGTCAGTGGATTTTCAAGAGACAAACCAATCGTTGTGAAAATGTTTGGTATACTTAATTAAATATACCATTTTAAAACAATTCGTAAGACATTTTTTTGAAAAAGATTTATATTCCAAATCACTAACAATTATTCAATCGATTAAGTGCAAACGAATCGTTAGAAACATTGTTTTTCGGTGAAATACTCTTTCTGAGACCGAGTCTTAGATAATCGACGCGAAAATGTACAATTTTAGCGTCGTCATAAATTTTAGACATGCAACCGGGCGACTTGTTTCATCAAAATGAACACTGACTTACGCCCTGTCGTAACTACGTCGGCGCAGAATTGATCTAATTAGGTCATTTGGTTAGGTCACGGAGATCCGCCATCGACGGTGCAGTGTTTCGATGCAGAATGCTAACACCAAATTCTGCGATAAACAGACTTGTTTCATCAAAATGAACACTGACAGAGCGCCCACGCCGGCGGTTGCATGTCTAAAATTTACACTAACCTTCGGTCTAACCGCCATTCTCTCAAATGTGTATCGCCTGAAGAACTTGCGTGTTTATCGCAGAATTTGGTGGTAGCATTCTGCATCTGCCATCGAAACACTGCACCGTCGATGGCGGATCTCTGTGACCTAACCAAATGACCTAACTAGATCAATTCTGCGCCGACGTAGTGACGACAGGGCGTAAGTTGTCTCATGAAACCGGTCGAAAAATACGCCATTGCCAGTGGGTGGTAGATCTTAGTTACGGTACGCCCAATATTAATCTTAGACTTAGCAAGTCGTAAACTCACGCCGTCTAATGAAACCGACTCCTGGGTGGAGTGCAACTGGAAAAAAGGGAAAAACCGAAAGATAACCGGTGCGGCTCAGGAAAGAGGCATGAGGGGTGCGGTACAAGAAGAGGAATGGTTTCTTTAAAAAAGGTAAAGCGGTAAATGCTGACACGTTTCAACGTTTTTGCGCCACCTAACGGATTATTCCCTAGCTTCAATTCATCTGAATGTTAACTGTGACGTCATTTCCGGAACGTACTCCAGCGTCACTGGGTAGGTGATTCTAGTTTCCCTCTCCGTTCTGTTTTGTACCATCGCTTAGGTCAACTTGTATATTAGTCATTTATTTGACACTATAAAACATGTTTGTATAAATTGCATTTCATATTCACATTAATCAATTTATTCCATCGGTGATATTAGGAAATAACCTTATGTTATGCTGAATAAATACTACGAATACAGTGTCGCAATGTCTGTAAGCAGTCGTTAACCAATGAAAGTCGTTGTAAGCCTACATTCCCTTTAAGGGTGACCGTACACTGCGTATAGTTACCGAGTTTTCGAGCCACTCCAGTTTTCGACCCATTGAAATCTCGCTTCATATCGCGTTAGAGACGTCACAGCGTCTGTTTACGAAAATAACGATACAGAGTGTTGTCTGAACAAAATATATTTTTATATATAATATAACATGGAACACGTTTATGATGTACATACCTAGGCTTGATAAAAACCGACTTTGCATGCTTACCAGACATTACTATTGAGCGTCTTCTGACGCGTGTCTAGTTCTTGGCCACGTGACAATAATAGACCCTTTTTGTGGTAGACGTATGGCAAGCCAGTCTTGTCATAAAAGTAGGAATAATTAAAATGTGTTAAATATACGAGAAAAAATGTAATACATTAACGTTATATATTCAATACAAGTATATGTGTATGTGTTTTATAAAGCGCTATGTCAAGCCTGGTTGTTATAAAAAGTTGAAATAATTGGAACAAAGTGATAAAATGAAAAAAGATTGTCTGTACGGCTTGCCATATATATATAGGTTGAATTCCGCCGGTTTCCTCGCGACATGGCTCAGACGTTCAATATTCGTAAGTTTTTCACTCAAAACAACTGTTTTAATAATTTGTTTGCAGTGAATAAATGAAGTAGCTGTTGCTGATTTGGTATATCGATCTCTTACACAAAATGTGTCTTCAGAAATTTTTTAACGGCATATTCTATTAAGTAGGTCGAAACCTACACCGACCAGTATATTACAATACCATATAAAATATTTATATTGCGCTGAAATCCTCGGGAGACCCAATCTCGGTAGCGCCCCAAAACAAAAGGGGTTAAGCAGTTCCTAATCGATAAGCAGTTCCAGTTGTAAACAGTTTGATTGGTACGCTGGGGAGCTACGGAGGATAAACAAGTTTAAACAGATGGATTTTTACTTTACGGCGAAATGCTGTTATATTTCCTACATATTCCACACAGAGTTGGTGCAGCATCTGAAAAAGCTCTAGTTCCAACATTTGTCTTAACACTGGGAAAAAAATTAGATTAGAATTAGATGACCGAAACTGTCTTGGCTGTTTTGCAGGAGTGAGCAGTGAATGTAAATATGCCGATTGCTTGGCTGAAAGTGCTTGACAAGTAATTGTGCAATCTTAAAAATAACGCAATATCGGACAGGGAGCCAATGCAATGATTTAAGAAGTGGTATTAAAGGGGTTGCCGATTATATACACAAATTCAGACCAACAAAGGGGATAAACAGTGACGGACTTCTCACAATAAGTGCTAGGTCTTTACTGATAAAATAATTTAGGCTAGAACTCCTTTTAGTTACTATACCGTTGCTCCAAATTCGCTTTAGCGCATGGCAGATGGTTAAACTGTAAGAAATAAAACGTGATTATCTCATTTTATCGCCAATACGTCAGTCGCATTATTTAAACTTAAAGGGTGCATGGACGTCTTAATGCCAAGTTACACATTCATTCACATGCCATTCGGACAGTGGCGTATCTAGGATCTCGCAAAGGGACATGCGGGGGTGGGGCGGACAAGTTCATTCAACCATTAATTTACCATGCTAGCACGTACTGGCGCAATAAGTTACATTTGACAAAAAAATAAGCCAAAGGGGAAATGGCCATATGTCCCCCTCCCGTAAATATTCCACTGCATTCGGATACCTTTGTGTTTAGATACGACCCCAAGAGTAGATCAAGCCATTCATTCCACAAGAGTGGGATAACATGAACATCCATACAACGTGACGCAAACGGACCAGATGACGTTCCGCAGCTCTTGTCCTGACATGGCTCATCTGCAACCTCCGGCCATGCAATCGTCTTCGGTACAACTGCCGAAACTACAAAGTCAAAGAGACTTCTACCGGTCGCTGCAGACCATCCAGTTGCCGGGCGCGTGCGGTGAGCCGATGTCACTGCCGTCGCCCCCACGCAAGGCCTCTGGTTTGGCACACACGACGCCGGTGACACAACTCCCGTCCCCACGCAAGGCTTCCCGCTCGGCAAACAAGAAATCCGTGGCGCCAGTGACGGAAGTGTCGTACTCCTACCCGTATAAGCAGCCATGGACGACGATATCACTGCCGATGCCTCGCGACCATTTTGCATTTGCCGTCTTCGCAGCCATGTGTTGGTACGTAATGACTATAGACCACATTACATTATTGCATTGGTGGCCATGTTAACGTTTTGTATGATATTAAACAAACTGGACCATCAATTCTGAAGAAAGAAACATTCACAGCCACCGCCATATTGTCATTGATATTTAGAACAAGTTTCGTCAAAATCACATACCTTCAACTCTTTTAATCATGTCGCAAACACTCCTACCCTCAAAATTTGCAATTTTTACAAAATATTAATAAGTCTGTACCGGTGTTTCGGGAATGTCACCACCAAAATGCCTACGCATCTTCAAGTCCGCTTCATACTGCAACATCTCACCGCCAAAGGTCCAACATCTCACTGCCAAAGGTCCAACATCTCACTGCCAAAGATTCAACATCTCACTGCCAAAGGTCCAACATCTCACAGCCAAAGATCCAACATCTCACTGCCAAAGGTCCAACATCTCACAGCCAAAGATCCAACATCTCACTGCCAAAGGTCCAACATCTCACAGCCAAAGATCCAACATCTCACTGCCCAAGGTCCAACATCTCACTGCCAAAGATCCAACATCTCTCTGCCAAAGGTGCAACATTTCCAATCTTGCTGGCTTGTAAATCGATGAAGACATTCTAAGAACAGCCAACAATAAAAGGAAGATCATGTACAAAACCAGGAAACGACAAGTAAACTGTCTAGGCCACGTGACGAGACGGAGACAACCAGAACATCTAGTGACAACGAAAAAGATTGAGGGAGGAGTAGAGATCGGCAAAGAATTAAAATTGTTGATGATCTAGCAGCCTGGTTAGGAAAAAGCACAACAGAACTGTTAAAATACACCCGTGCTGGTGGGAAATAGAGGGTCAGGGTCACCTGAACCCCATAATATGACACCATGCGCAGTCCTCGCGCATTTCTCGGGGTTGCCACTGAACGGTTGCCAATGATCTACGTACTGCACGTTAGCGGTTACGCATAACATAATACGTAGGTCGTGGTGGGGTGGTCACATGTTTGTGGGTGACCTTGTGGCGAAATGGCCCCACCTGTTTGTAATTAAATTTGTGTATTGGTGGTGGAATGTCTGTATTCTTTGCATTACATGTTCATGACGACTTCTTGATGTATCGTCATGCCTGTAGGAATGTGGGCTCTGAGAAACTTGCCGGACGGGGCTGTACATGTGTTCAGTTCCTGTCTGGTTTGCTTTGAGGAGCTCACATTCCTGTTAATGTGCTTCCCAAAGTGGCTGCGTGATAAGCAGTCCACTTTGCAAAAAAACGTCATTTATTTGGCCCTTTTCAATCTCTACTACATCGGACTTGTGTTGGTTATTGCATAAAACATAATACGTAGATCAGAAGCAACCGCTAGAAACGCTACAGTATGCATGGTTCAGTAGCGACAGCGAGAATTGCGCGAGGACTGCCGATGAAGTCATGTTATTGACTTCATGCCTACGCCTGCAACAGACACGGCATCTGTTGATGATGATCTTCCGAGACCGAGGGGATATGTATACGAAGGGGATCATACTGTTACACCGGCACCCAAGTTGCGCTACATCTCTGTAAAGCTACTGTAGATAACATTTAAACATACTTTGCAAACATTCATGTATGAAGGTAGTTGTCAGTGTTCTATGAGCAGTGTACGCTTTGACGTTTCAGACTATTCATATGCCTCCTATGCAAATTAATTTACTGACATAACGGTTAGTTTGAACTACATCCCAATCTCTTCCCTCCGGTCATTCACCCTCCTTCTACTGACCCTCTTTGCTTATGTAATCCTTTGGTCCCAGTTGTTCTTGCTGATTTGCAGCTTCTGTTGTTGTCGCTCTGTCAGTACCACGGTAATACACTAAAGACGCAAAGATCTTGTGCGATTCGTATCTTCATGTGTGTGTCTTGTTGTTCCACGTCTGCAGCTTGCCACTCGGTCTGGTCGCCGTGTACCGCTCGGCGCAGTGCAAGGACGCCATCCAGCGGGGTGACATATACCTGGCGAGAGTTCGCTCGCGACAGGCGAAGAAATTGTCCTACTGGTCGATGGGCTTCGGCTTGCTGTGTCTCGTTGCTGCCCTAATTGGCTTCAGCATCTACTTTGCTTCGCTGTATCGCCAGGATCTGAAGGTTTGGATGGCGGGGCGAGAAACGCGATCGACGACTCTCGACTCGTTGCAGGACGATCGGCCAGAACCAAGCGACTGCTGCATGCAGGCGTAGATGCGAGCGCGTATAAAACTACGTGTGTTCCATTCGACATGACTTTCTCGCGGGTGTTTGTTCGACTGGCAGGTTTCCATAGCTCGGTATGCGTGTCACTGAACAAAATAGTCAAGATCACATCGTGTCTTTCAGACTGGCACTTGGCATCACTAAATACATAATAACCGTTTACATAAAAATGTAGAGTTTGTAATCTATGCTATAATTCCTGTGTTCCTGGAACCGAGATCATGTACAGGGGTGGGTGGGTATAAGCATAGAACAACAAGCCAGTTTCATTGGCCTCACAATTAATGCGAAGAAGACAAGAGTGTTGAAAAACAGCACTTAACAAAGCAACCCATCATGGTCAACAAGTTCTCACACCTGGGCGGTATTGTCAGCCTTCAAGGAAGTGCAGAAGAGATCACCAGAACACTATTGGGTAGATCCAAGTCTGCATTTGCAAAGCTACAATCCCTCTGTGGAAAGACTAAAATCAGAATTTATCAGAGCAATGTCCTCTTCGTGCACCTCTATGGCCCGGAGTGCTGGGGAAAGACACAGCAAGATACTAACATACTTGCCAGTTACCATGCACTTACTTAGGAATATACTACAAATGTATTGGTACCATTTCCAATATCCACTGGTACCATTTCCAATATCCAATTGTACCATTTCTAATATCAGATTCTACTAGACAATAAAACACGTGAGCACTGGTATCATCCTTAAAATGAGATGATGGCAATGACTCGGACATATATGTCTTCAGAACAACCAATGATCTACCAGCAAAAACAGCGTTGACTTGGACCCAAAAAAGGGAAGACGAAAACTAAATAGCAAAAAAAAAAACAGTAGCGTGCAGACGAACCCTGGGGAAATTAATGATGGTTGTTGTGCTGTCGTGGGGCACAGAGGCCAGGAGAGGCTGATACATAGGGATATTGTGCGAGCCTGGTGTTCCACACATGGACACGGAAAGTAGATTTAATTGTTCTTGGAATAATAACTACCGATTTTATTTCAGTGCACGAACTTCTTCAAGAATGCAAAATCGGGTGCACGATAGCTGATTCGAAACGAGGTGTAAGTTTGAAAATGAAATTATGCCACGATACAGGACATTGTTTATGGGCATATCCTACAACGTCGCCAACCGCATCGCATGCAATAGTTGGCAATAATTTGGTGAAGACGATCTTTTCTAACCTAACAACTTTTCAATAGTGAAACACGAGTTAGGCAATAAATGGCGTTTCAGATGGCATCAAGTCAGCTGCAAATTAATTATCCATACATACATCATATGTTAAACCATTTTGCCATTTGACTTGCAACCGCCGTTTACAAATATGGTGCCCCGACGACTGCGAAATATAAGGGAAGGCAGTGTTAGTTGAGCCATTTTTCATATCTTTTGATGTCTAGGACGCAATCATATTCATAAGTAAAAAAAAATTTTATTCACATAAACTATGATTATTAATAAATCATTTTATACCAAGATTATATATCTACATACATAAATAATTATATCTAGATGATTCAAATAGGGTTGGTAAGCTGGCTCAACTAACACTTGGTGTGGGGTCAGTTGAGCCACAGTGCAGGGTACGTTGCGTAAATGCTTTATTTGTATAATTTACGTAGGCCTTGTACAACAAATTCATAACAACTCAGCCAACACATCTACCCAATGGGTACAACACGTCTCTGACAAATATACACGCTTAATTAATTAAAGTCGATACACTTGATTAATATAGACTTATAGGTAAAACACAACCAGTGTAACGAACTGCTGTTATGTTGCCTTGTAGCTAACCGGTGTCCCAATTTGCTCGGAAAAAAATAATTCCTTGATGTATTTTGGGGTAAAGAACACTCTTCTTCATTCTTTAACCGCTGCTCAACTAACCCTCCCTGGCCTTGGGCCTTGGGTGGCTCAACTAAACCTCCCTTGGGCCTTGGGTGGCTCAACTAGCCCCGCTTCGACAATTAAGCTTATTTAATTAACTTTTCATTAATGCGTGAAATGATGTAAATAATATTCTTCTCTGTGCATAGTTAAACCATTTGTAAGTGCACAAACAACAAAGTCTGGACACGTGTGTTGATAGTTTACACACCAGCAGACATTAATTACAATTCCTAAAAGTTTCGAGAAAAAAAACATACTTTTAGCTCACATGTCCAGACCGTTGTGACAAACGTAACCTATTATACGTCAATCATGTTCTAATGTTCAATCACTGGGTGGTACCATGTAACTGTCGCTGCTGTAGTCTCCTGAGAAACATAGGTGGCTCAACTAACCCAGTGGCTCAACTAACACTGTCTTCCCCTACAATACAAATCCTCCAGGCGCTTGTATAAACTCCCCGACAGTGGCGCCACTCAGCGTATGACCACTGGCACTCGATTATACATTCAAAATAAACAGTTGCGTATAGTATAAACGATTGGTAGGCAGGACGACGTCATCGTTGTTACGACTTTTTACGTCATATTACTTGTGTACCTGAGAGACGTAAAATAGTTTAATTCAAAAACATCGTATTTCTAGATAACTATTCAATGCACAAGTTTATCTACAAAAATTGTATGCAATTGAAATTGGGAGGTTTCTTGATAAACATTAACATTTTACCAAGTTAAATAAATTTGTGCATATCATCAAGAGGTCTGGCCGGAGTGCAACACATTGCATTGGAGGCCATGCTAACGTTTTATCTGATTATAAGAAATAACTAATTCTTAAATTTTCTACAGAAATTGCCATCATCTCATTGACATGCTGAACACGTTTTGTCAAAATCACATACCTCCAGCTCTTTTCAAACGCCACGTGCGATGCGATATCTATGTATTCTAGCACCCATATGGCCCATAGCAGAACATTTTTCAAATCGTCAGCTGGTATTTTAACCAGCGGTATTTCAGAACACTTTCCATATTTTATTTGCCTTGACTATAATAAACCTATTAATAACGTAATTAAAAAAAAAAATTATGTGATACTGATTGCCTAAACGAATTTAAAACAGAACTGATCAATTCAAACATTTCCGATAAACTGAACAAGGATAATGATGCTAATCCTAACAATAATTACAACCTGCTTGATGAAATTATCACTACTGCTATGGATAAATTTGTTCCAGTTAAAATGATTAAATATAATGAACACAAGCACAAAAAGCCACGTTGGATTACACAAGGCATCATCAAATCAATAAAGTTTAGAGACAAATTGTACTCAAGAATGAGACAAGAATATAATACAATTCTTAAAAGAAATATTCCACTAGCTAAGCAAATGTATTATCAATCCAGTTTTGAAAGAAATAAGTATGATATTATTATGATTAAAGAAATTATTCAGAAAACCCCCAAGAAAGCAGATTTTTCCAGACTACTTTAAAGGTAATAGCAAAATAGTAATTGACAAAAATACTATTGCCAATAAATGTAACTAATTTTTCACCAATATTGGTCCTACTCTTGCCTGTCAAATAACAAATACTGGAGATAAATCTTTCAAAGATTATTTGAAAAACAGAAGTCTGCATACTTTAAAATTTAAGCCAATAGACAAAAATAAAACTATGAGCATAACTGATAATTTACATGTAAAATCTAGCTGTGGGAAAGATGATCTATCAACAAAAGTATTAAAGCCTATAAAAACTTAAATTAGGTAAGCGGTCACACTAATTATTAATCAGTCAATAGCTACTAGTATATTTCCAAACAAACAATCGCTAAAGTGATACCACATTTTAGAAAAGGTGATGATTCCATCTTTGATAACTATTGTCCAATGTATATTTTATCAGCCATTTCAAAAATGTTTGAAAGAATTATGTTTAACCAAATTCACGAACACTTTAAATCCAATAACTTATACAATGATAATCAATACGGGTTTAGAAAAAAATATTCTACAGAACTAGAGGGAATTGTACCTGACGAATTAAAAATTGCAAAAATTGTACCAGTCTACAAATCATAAGCTAAACATTTTTGTTTCTAACTATAGACATATATCTTTACTTTCTGCTGTTTCAAAGATACTAGGTAGGGTTGTATACAAAAGGACTTATGTTTTTTAATCAACAACAATATCTTAAATAATAATCAATATGGTTTCCGCTCGAAACATTCCACCATTAATGCTGTATCTGTGTTAATTTCTGATGTTGTAAATTCATTAGAAAAGATTCAGTTGTCAGTGTATTTCTTGATTTAAGTAAGGAATTCGATACCATCGACCATCGGATTTTATTACATAAGTTAGATTACTACGGAATAAGAGGTATCCCTCTTAATTGGTATAAGAGTTATCTTACAAATCGAACACCATATGTCAGCTATAACAATAACACCTCGCTTCCACAAGATATTACATACGTAGTGCCGCAGGGCTCTATTCTTGGTCCGCTCTTATATATTTTATACATAAACGATCTTTCCTTTTGTCTCAAACAGAGTGAAACAATATTATTTGCTGATGACACTACGGTATATATATCAGTGGGAATCGTATTACTAAACCTTACAATGACATGAATAAAGAACTTCAAGTATTAGCCGACTGGTTTCATGCTAATAAGCTCTCGTTAAATGTATCAAAATAAATGTTGTTTTCTAGGTCCCGACATATACATAGTGAAAAGCCTCATTAAAAATGTCCGATGAGACAGTTTAGCTCATGCACCTACTGTGTAAACTTTTTAGGCCTTCTTATTGATGATAAGCTTGGCAGGCATGAACACAAATGTATGCAGAATAAAGCTTACAATGCTTTATATGCTATAAATAAAGTTAATTGCTTTCTTCCTGTAGCGTCCCTAAAGACAATTTATCATACGTTAGTATATCCCTATTTGACATACGGAATAATCCTCTGGGGATCTACACATAAAAGCCATATCATAAAATTGTTCGTTATGCAGAACAAATTTTTTTCGTAGTATTCTTGGAACTAGTTTCCATGAGCATACTCGTTCCCTCTTCACATACTTAAATATACTAGAATTGAAGGATATCTATGAAATAGAAATTGACAAATTTATGTATAATTATTCCCATAACAACCTACCAATATCATTGTCAAATATTTTTATACTAACACGTGATATTCACAATCATGACACCAGGTAACTTAGACATATCCATCCAATGAGCAGTTCTACCCTATGATCAATAAATAGTCTAATATGTAAAGGGCCATTAGTATGGAATAAAATTTAACTTGATATTAAAAACAAACGTAATTTACCAGTTCTGTATCTTCTTTAAAGTCATGTGTTTTCAAAAGCTATGGAAATACTACACCATATTAAATGTGTTACCACTGTGTTTTTAGTCTTAAGCAGTTATGAAAATTCTACTGCATATTAAATGCTATTACTGAGTTTGTTCTTCTGGAATTTATCATTCTTGTTGTATATATGTATATATAAAATCATATTTGACATTATGTACCCTTTATAATTGCACAAATTGTTGTTCACTTTTTATCTACTGACCTTGTCACAATTGTTACACATTATTTATGGTAGTGTATTAGTTGTCCGTTTATAGTTATTAATTGTTTGTGCTGTTTCTATCTTATAACAATCAGTCTACCATAATCTGCGGTTGGCGGCGACCAGTGACACAATTTATTTTTGTTTGCCGTACCTTTGTATACAGCTGCCAACCAGGAATTGTATATATTGCATTATTTTTGTCTTGCATTTATGCTCTGTATTATTCAATTCCGAAATAAAACACTCACTCACTCTCACTCACTCACAGCCAGTCTAAAAATAATAGATAGAATTGTTCAGGAACTTGATCAGTCAGCAATTACAATAAACATATACAGCCTGTACCTTGATTTATCGAAAGCGTTGGCTGCCATTGATCACAACATACTGTTACATAAATTAAATACTTTGGTATAAATGGTGCTGCATTTGATATTAATTTTTACCTATACAATTGCAAACAATACGTAGAAGTTGGAGATTTTAAGTCGAAAGAAGCAGCGATAACTACTGGTGTTCCCCAAGGGTCTATTTTAGGACCACTCCTATTTAATATATATAATATATTAATGACATAAGACTTTCTAGTGACCTCTTTAAATTTACAGTATATGCTGACGACACCACCTGATCCAGTACATTGAATAAGTTTCAATCTTTGGATGGCCAAAGCCAAAATATACACAACGAATTAGCAAAAATATGCAAATGGCTAAAGGCTAACAAACTTTCTCTAACCGTTAAAAAAAATTTTTTTTTATATTTCACATGTCTCAAAATAAAATGTGTTGCAAATAGATGGGACAAACTTTGACTGTTTAAATGATTTAAAAATGTAGGTATCATCATAAATATCCACTTAAATTGGGAGAGCCACATAAACAAAGTAGCTAACAAAATCATTAAAACAATTGGAATATTAAATAAACTTAAACATGTTTTACCTTTGAATATCTATAAATGTATAATTCTCTCATTCTTCCCAACATGAATTATGGTATATTGGTGTGGGGACATCAAGCCCATCGCATTTTTAAACTCCAAAAGAGAGCAATAAGAACAATTACTTTAAGTAAATACAACGCTCACACAGATCCCATTTACATAGAACTTATACTTCTCATGTTGGACGACATATGCAAACTTCAACAACTCAAATTTTATTTCAAATTAATTATTAAGCTCTTACCAGAATACTTCAATCACATCCCATACAACTTTGAAATTCATCAATACTACACATGTGGAGGAAATAATATGTTTATTCCCAGAACCACACATAAATTTGCAACAAAGTACCTTATTAGACACAATATAATACAGACTGTAGACAATACTCCAAATATTATCCTTGATAACATTTTTACTCACGGATTATATATGTTTTTTCCACTTACATTAAAAACTACTTTATTAGTCTTATTCCTAATTGTTATATTTGTAAATCTTTAACCTAAAATACAGTGGAGTCTCTTTGTAATGTAATGATCATGTGACTGTGTAATATATTATTTTTTTACTTTAATAAGGTGGCGCCATAATAGCGACATTAGATGTCTTAGTCTCCCTGACCTATCATGAATTTTGTTTTGCAATTTCATACATGAGACTGGTATAGGTCAAATAAAATACGTCTGAGCCTGAGTCCTCAAACCACTATTTGGCGATACTAATCTGGCCACGTACTAAAAATTACACGAAGGTGGCACTTCAGTCGCCAATCAACTCACATTTTGCAAATAAATCCAGAAAGCGTATGACTTTATAAGAATTTGAAAAGGCAGATATCACGAAAAAATAGATGAATACAAGGTTAGTTACCAGTTAGCATTGTTATCATAATATAATATAATCATTGTCTCGAAACATTGTACAATAATCGTTTTCAGGCAGAACTCCCCAAAAGGTTCTACAGGAATTTTAATAATCAAGAAATATTATTAATCTGCTCTGAATAGCTGTGTTATAGGTTTTGTGAATACTTTGCATTATTTTTAATGAAATTAAGGAATGTTTTAGTGGGCACAAATTCCCAGTCAATTAAACAAACTACTCCTTTCCCTTTAGTGACTTTCTCAACCAACATGTTACACCAGAGGCAGAACTTATTACATGTTTGACCTTTAAACTAAATTGGTACTTGTCTAAATAATTAGCAAGTCGAAATAATGGGTCAACTAAGAGACCGCTTTGCAGTTTGCATCAGTGTGGTTTGGCAGGAAGTGGAAGGGTGGTCTTTAACATCTGCGGGAGGCTGTCTACAAAAATAGGTGGGAGGTGAGATCGGTGGGAGGTGGACTCTCAAAATTTATGGGAGGTTGGCCACCAAAACAGGTGGGAAATGGGAGGTTGAGACTCCTGCCCCTCAATAGTGTTGTCTTTTGTGGAACACTTCCTCACAATAAAGCTAACGCACAACTCAAATTCAATTACAGCATATTGCACAATTTATTTTCCTATACTTTGGAGTGATGACAGAACACTGACCACCATTGTGACAAAGCTACAGACGAAGTAATAACTACAGTCTGAACTCATGCATAACATGTATTGTCTTTTATATATATGATATATATATATATATATATATATATATATACGATTCTATAACCTGTTAATGCTACCCCTGCATTTCGATTTTTCAATCATCTCGTTTCAGATTAATTTGGCAAAAAATTACCTATCTAGTAACAAATTTGACATGCTAGCTTATTTCTGCAAATATTTCGATGAAATCAATTATTAAAATAATTATGGTTTGGCCAAACTGAAATTCGTCAGGAAAATAAGTCGCAATATATGTTAAATTATTCACACAGTACTGTAATGAACATCGCTGAACCTGATTGGTGATAGGCTAAGTGAAACGCGGAGGCAGGTTTAACTGAGTCCTGCAGTTAGTGTGAATACTAGTCAGCTGCACCAGTCCTATAATATATAAATAAACATAACAGTACATAACATATGCCATTTCTGAGACAGATAATATAATATATCCTGTGTACTTGCGATCAACAAAGCAGAGCTGGGGCCAAAGCATAGGTACTCAGTTACTGCATAAATGATGCAGACTTGCTGGCAAGTTACAAACTCGCAAGATAAGTAAAGTCTCAAGTCAATGACCTCCAAGTCAAGTCTTATATCTGAATTCCAATTCAAGTCCTAAGTTACCAGGGTTAATCAATCGCCATGATTGTTGTGGTTTTTCTGCGTGTCTGAATTCCAAGTCAAGTTATGAAAATGGCCGACTTGAGTCAGCTTCTTACGACTGGAGTCAACAAGTCTGCTTTTTCGATATCTTCAGTTTTCATTACCAAACATTAGGCCCAGCTCTGCTAGAACAACCTCTTAGGCATACTAAACATGCAGAATCAGTTATAGTAATTCTTACGTAAATTTCATATCTGACACAACATGCTTTTCATTAAAATGTTAGTGAGTTGTGAACTGCAACTTCGGGTTGGTGACAACCGTACATGATTCTACACATGAATGAAATCGCATAGTTCTAGTTGTAAAAACAAGCGCACAAAATAAATTCCCAAAAAGTGCACTAAAACAGAAGACTTTAAACTATATTACACACAAAAAATAATTAAAAGTACTCCATTTTGCAATTCTGTTTGGTAGGCACAATGGATGTCTCACCACTTTTTAAATTGTTCTTGAGACATGGAGAAGAAATGTTTGCAGTAAATATCTATGCGTCATCCTATTCGTCTTATGGAATATCGCACTTTCCACATGCTATGCGTCAGCTTGTGAGACAAGGTGTTTTCAATGTTGAAATCCTGCTTTCAACTGGAGATTTCTTTCATAAATTATAGCACTTATACATCATTGCCAGCAATGACAACTATTCCAGAAAAGACACATAACACATATGTTCAGCAAGCATCAATGAAATTGTCCTAATTTCTGCAGTATCATACATTGTAAAATAAATATGCTGGACTAGTTTAGGACTTCGTCCAGAAATTGTTTTTCTTTGTGCCATTAATTTTCATTAGGATGTCTGACAACCATAATGATTTACAATGACATCAACCTCATGATGAATACTACGTGAAATTTCCTATATATAAAATATACAATTGTAATGTTTAATGCCAAGCATAATTTCATATCAGCTGCATTTATGGCTCAGATTTGTGGTGCTCAATGATGATAGTTCGGCTGTCGACTTCTTTGCGCCTGATATCTGCCAGGATGACACTCGAGTTCTCGGTTGTCGCCCACAGATACTCGTCCAGTGTGCGCTCTGTGCAGCGTGAGATGAACCGTATGAATGGCCGAACATCTCCGCCATTCGCAGATTCCAGATGCTGGTAGTATTCCAGTTTATCCTCCTTGCGGATGGTAACAGGAGGGTATCCTGCCTGCATGAGGATAAAGTTCATCAACAATCTGGATGTGCGGCCATTGCCATCGTAAAACGGGTGTATCGACACTAGCTTGTAGTGCGCCAGAGCAGCAAGTTCGATGGGATGAAAACGCATCGCCTCATCCGAGTTCAACCACGACACAAACTCATGCATCAGCTTGTCGAGTTCCTTTGCTCCCGGAGGAACAAACGACCCCACAAACACCTGGGTAGTCCTGAACTCCCCTGCACCAATGGGATCAACGAATCCGAGCACACGTTTGTGTATGTTCAGAATGTCACCGACAGTCACGGCACCGATACGATGCACAAGAGTGCTGTTCACGTAGTTGAGCGCAGCTTCGAGGCCGAGGATCTCATTGTGTTCCATGATGCTTTTGCCTCCAATGGCGAGGCGCGTTTCGACGAGAGATCTCGTCTGTGACAATGTGAACGTGTTGCCCTCGATTGCAGCTGTATGATAGATGTGATGGAAATAGCTCTCCTTCTTCATTCGTCTCATTGCTGGATGACTATCCGGCACTTTGACCAGTACGTCTCTTTTCTGATCAATTCGGTTAAATGAACTCTGGTCAATTTCCTCCACCAGGGGCAACGTGCGTTCCCTGTTCTGCAATGCTCTTGAGTGAGTGGGACTGGCGATTAGTGCTCGACAGTACAGGTGTTCAGCAGTTAGGACGTCTTTCTGGTTTCTTTCCAAGAACTCACCATATTCATTCAAGACATCCGGGTGGTTGGGGGCAAGTGCTAGTGCATGTCGATAAAGTTTTAGTGCCTTCTCTTTCTTGTCATGTTTCAGATGCTCTAGGGCTAGGTGCAGTGCTGCCAAAGCTTCACCTTTTAAATCTGAAAAAAATATTCATTGGTCATCATTCAGATTATTCAAAGCACAGCATTGACCTTGATACCTTTTCACTGAAATAAAATGGAAGCTTTCATCAATCATTACATGTATGCAAGCAAGAAAGCAAGCATACATCCATGCATATATATATATTGTTGGATTTGCCTTGAATCCGGTGTTTAATGGCTACAGCAAATGTGCGACGTAATCTGCTGACCATTAATGAGATGCGTATTATGACAAAAGTTTTATAGAAACATAGTATAATATTATATACTTATAAAGTGTAGTATTGATGATTTTAACAGGTAGACCAAAAAACAGGTCACAGAGACGCACACCTTCCTGGTGTATGGGTTCTACCTTCCTGGTGTATGGGTTCCACCTTTCTGGTGTATGGGTTCCACCTTCCTGGTGTATGGGTTCCACCTTCCTGGTGTATGGGTTCCATACAACAATATTCTAAGTGTGGGCAGACTAACGAAATGTAGGCTTGCTGTCGTAGCTTCTGGGAGGTTCCTCTAAGATTGCGTCTGATTAAGCCCAGCATTTCTTTGGGGCCAGCTG
Organism: Lamellibrachia columna; assembly: GCA_963662155.1. NCBI lineage: Eukaryota > Metazoa > Annelida > Polychaeta > Sabellida > Siboglinidae > Lamellibrachia > Lamellibrachia columna. Next base: position 12,471,287 of record OY759271.1, on the reverse strand, counting down.
TGATGCTGTTTATGTGATTTTGACATGACATGGTGCTGGACATGGTCACACACCTAGATAAGGGTGTTGTGACACCATGGAAAGCGTATTTCCTCCTATCAAAAATGCTACGACTCAGTTGTTTCGAAATTATAATTATCAACAGACAAGTCAGGATGACTATCATTAATTTATTCTTAATTTAATAACATGTCATGACACATTACTCCATTTGCCTGCCATTAGACATTATCTATATTTAACAAGATTTAACAAGATTTAACAAGATTTGCCATCCAAGCCAAAGGCCCAGATGGCAAGTGGACAAGGAAGCCATTGGCTTATCGAGAGTCCAACAATGTTCACCTACTTATAACCCGCCCTCCTGATATATGTGTCAACCTTGTTTTTAAACATATTCACGCTGGTAGCAGTTACACAATCTGTAGACAATTTGTTCCATTCATTTATTGTCCTCTGTGAGAACGAGTGCTTCCTGATGTCCAATCTACATTGATCCTTTACTAATTTTACCTCATGTCCTCTAGTTCTGCTATCCTTCTTGAGTGAGAAAAACATATTTCTATCAATAATTTCATACCCATTCAATATCTTAAAAACTTCAATCTGATCTCCTCTTAACCTCCTTGTCTCTAGAGTTGTTAAACCACATTCTTTCAGGCGTTCTTCATAACTAAGGTCTCTAAGTTCTGGAATCATTTTAGTTGCTCTCCTTTGTATGCGTTCAAGCGTATCTATATCCTTCTTACGATATGGTCTCCATGCTTGTATACAGTATTCTAAATGAGGTCTAACTATTGCTTTATAAAGAGGTATAATTAACTTTTTTCATATTATGTATTTATAATTTATTTCTTAAATTTAAACTGTATAATAAACAGGTTTATACCATCATTCCGTAACATTGATGCTTGTGAGACTTGTAACATGACACATTACTCCATTTGCATGTCATTAGTCATTATCTATATTACGTATTTATAATTTATTTCGTAAATTTAAACCGTATAATGAACAGGTTTATACCATCATTCCGTAACATTGATGCTTGTGAGACTTGTAACATTGTCGTTTGGTGCAGCTGAAGTGCGTTCAAATTGACAGCATGTTGGCTGTTGCTACCGCAGCCGAATTCCTCTTTCAACTTGAGGCCCAATGGACGTCGATCGCCGCCCAAGAATCCCCACAACGTCAATGCTTCCGGAATCAAACTAACGAATACAGCAACAGCAACACTGCTGAGGCAGATCAATATTAAATTCAGTCTGTTAAACATTATTGGTTCAACCACGTCTTTTACACCGACGATATACAGCGACCACATTTTGACAACACCAAACTGAAGACAAACTTTCAAACATATTGCATGTTTACAACGTTTCGTTTTTTGGATGCGGAAATGGAAAATGGAACCGGAAGTACATTTGGCACAATCTGATTGACTCATCAACACTAATGTCTTCTTTTAAAATACTAGTTATGATTTATTACACAATCTTAAGAATTATATACAACAATTGCCTACACTAATTGATTGGCGACTCTTACTAAATTAATTACATATAACCGTGAGCTATTATTTCCAACATGTCTGCTCCCACATTGACAAGCATGACACCTAACGAATACCTTTAAATCGTTATAGTTATTAATTATAGTTATTAATATTTAACGTGCCAGCCGGTTAACAGAAATGGCATTATTTGCCGTTGATAGGTATGTATCCAATGCACAATACTAATAATCGATTGTAACAATAACTATCGTGCACCTGCTAAATATGCCTTCGACTTGGTGGGCGATAATAAATGCAACTGTATTTACATGATTATAGTCACCGGCGTAGTTTTCGCACCACGCCAGATTTCGCCTCATTTTGTGATCTCGCAGGATCGGAATGGTCAGAATGCCCCTCTGCCCCTGAATGCACCAGTCGGAATGCCCCACGCCGCCACGGCACTGATGCTCGGAATGTTCTACTCATTTTAATACAGTCAAACATGTATACAAACAACTAAACTATGTATATCAGTATATTACACCAAAACAATGCTTCTATTACTTAATTTTTTTTACTTTTGAGCTGTTTTACAGCCTTTCTTCAACCATTTTAGTGTTAATTTTTATGAACAATGTCTACAGCGTTATATTTCACCATTTTTGTTTTAAGTTGTCAGGACCTTCTCTTGCCAGCTCCCGGTACTGCGCCTGGCTCATAGAACTGTCACACACACAGTGTTCCCACCAATCACATTTGTCGCATTGCACGGCTTGCTGTCGCGGCCGAACAACCTTGTCACACATAATACAGTACATGCTTTACATTGTATGGTTTTGTAGTGGGAACTTTGTGACATGCAAGATCTACTCATGTCCTCATTTCCACTCAGTGTATTCATGGGCGATGAGACAGCTAGAAGCAGCTAACGGATTAACACATATTTTGAGTGATTGTTATTCATGCACTAGTCAACAAAGGGAAGCCATGTTTATTTTAGATACCTCTTATGTCCGAAGCTTTGTATCATAATATGAGCACGTGTTAATAGGATTGGAACACTAATAAGTATTAACTGCTTCATATTCACAGCCGCGGAACTCTGAATACTAGAACTATTTATATTAAAAAAAAATTATTTTGCGATGAGGCAAAAACAATTAACAACATCTTAAACTACTATTAATAAAAATTTAACTGTTATTGAATAAAGGCGATGTTCATCATCACCAGCTAATCGTCCAGAGGACGGGTCCCATAACAGTTGTTCACAATACGTCTCCATTGATGTCTGTCCTCATGTGTGATGTTAGTGAGTTTGATTTTAATCAGAACTTTTTGAACTTGTGTTCTGTGCTAGAGACTAACTTTGAAGTCAATAGATTTTGCAGATAACGCAAGATCTACTCATATCCTCATTTCCATTCAAAGCATTCATGGGCGACGAGAGGGCTAGTAGGAATTTCCGCTAGTTGGTGTGTAACAGATTAGTACTTATTTTAGCGATTGCTATTCGTGCACTAGTCATTAAAGGGAAGCCATGTCTGCTTTACATTGTCCAAAGCTTTGTCTCATAAAATAGCCAGGTGTTAACAAGACACTCCCTTCCCATTCGCAAGCACAGTTGCCAGGACCCAGACTTCAGTCTGATGGGAAACATTGTATAGATCAAAGACAGTTGGCTTTGTTGCATTAACAAACAGTCCACTGTTGTCATGATTTCTCTGCATTTTGAATGAATTTTGCACTTTTCTAAAGAAATTGTTTATTGTTCCATCTATGGCTAATCAGAAGAATGAGATGGCGAATTCCACCTAGGCCTATGGCTACGCACTGATTATGGGAAATATTGAAAGAAGCATAAGTCACACAGATGTTTCATAAAAAGAACACAAAATTTATCACAAATAATCTCAGTTTTGTATTTGAAATTAGAACAAAACAAAAATATGTATAATTTATTATCATCATAACGGCCTGAGCATAAAAATTTGTGAAATATAACTCTGTAGTTTATAGAAAATGGACACTAAAATGGCTGAAGGAAGCCTATAAAAACGGTTCAGTGATTTTTATACATTTAATGCGTTGCATATTACTTTTAGAGTGAGGATTTTCGAAAATGCTTTGTCTTTTAAAGCAATTTCCTGCGCTAGCCTCACTTTGAGGAAAAAACGTATTTCCATCGGTTGATATTGTTAAGTAGTTCACGTAAACCAACTTTTCTGACAACTTGTTTGCACTCGATATAGATGAAATAACTGATAGTTGTTCAAATATTGATCCCATGCGCAAAGGTTTCTTTAGAAACATAAGGCAAAAACCACACTGACCAGTGTAATCGTAAAACGTCCCGATAAACTTACTAGTGTCATTTTGTGCATATATGTCAGAGATAACTGGCATGCTCTTTCTGATTATGGATCTACTGTCAAAATTATAACACGTTTCTTGTTACCTTTCCGATACATACCAATTTGGCAATCTCACTCTCATAATTCAGTAACCGTGATTATTGCCTATTGGGCTGAATATTATTATTGCTTTATAAATCATGCATGCGTTATATTTACATTAAAAATAAACAGTGTCTGTAGATATACAAGTTTCTGACAAAACACACAAGTCTATCAGTGAAAGCAAGGATGGGTGTTAAAGGTGGACACATTCATCAGAGCAGCTGTTGTATAATTTAAGTCAATCAAACATTAAGCTACACTTCAATATTACCAATTTTGTTGGATCAGGTAATAATGTGAACTGGTCATTAGTGTTATTTCTTTCCTAGGTATATGGGTGACGAGGAGGAAGATTTGGATGATAAAGACAATCTTCCAGACACGCAATCACATGCTGACAAAATTCTTAAGAAACTACACAAGCAGGCACAAGTAAAGAAACTTGAGAAACCGAGCAAATCAAAGGAACAGAATAAGAAGAGACAAAGTGAAACAGTTCCAGTGCAAGATGAATTGACAAATGAAACAATAAATAAAGTAAAAATTGATAAATCTGACCAAGAAAAGAATTCTCCAGAAAAGAAAAGAAAGAAAAAGAGCCCAACAAAATCACACTTGGATTGTGAAGAGAATGACACAAGAGAAGGTCCAAAGGAAAGGAAGAAATCAAAAGATGAACGTTCATCGAAAAAGAAAAGAAAAATTGAAACGAATAATGTTAGTAAGAAACCTGGGCTGAGTGGGGAAGCAGTCGAACAAAGCAGCAGTGGGGACAGTGATGAAGGAGATCTCGTGGAAGAGGAGGTTGAACTGCAGAAGGGAAATGAAGCAGGAATTGATGCAGACTTTGCGATGATCACTGAAGGACAAGTTCACACAGAAGTTGGAGGTTTCACTGTCATCGGTGACGTTGAACAGAAGTCAGTTCAGAAGGTGACTATTCAACTTAAGATTCTTGTCTAAGTTATCACTGGACGTGTATAGCAGACTTGTTGACTCGAGTCACACAGACTGACTCGAGTCGGACTCGAGTTGCACATTTTGACTTGACTTGACTTGGAATTTAGATAGGTGACTTCACTTGACTTGCCAGTTTATGCCTTGCCAACAAGTCTATCTGCTACCAGTGCTTCTGTAAAGAGGGTGTTTAGCCGTGGCAGCAATATTATGCATCCACACTGAGCTTGCATTGAACATGCATGTGATGCTCTCTGATCTGATCTCACTCTGGTCTGCTGTCTGATAGTTATTACATAATTAGTGTTGCCTATCACAAAGCCAGTTGTTAGCTGAGTGAACTTTGACATTTCTTATGTCATATTTAATGGCAAGAGACAACATTTTTATGTATAACATATTAATTATAATCAAAATAAATAATATTGTTAATAAATTGATCTGTTTATCATTGATATTTGACTAGATATGTAATGCAGTTGTCATATGTTTGAGTGCAACTTGACTTGTGACTCGAACAGTAAACGCTAGTGATTTGACTTTTGACTTGAACGATGACTTCACTTGACTTGGAATACAGAGAGATGACTCGAGACTTGACTTGGACTTGGGACTTGAGACTTGACTTGCAGTTCAGTGACTTGACTGAATGTCAGAGGCAAAAAACACACAAATTAAATATTATATTAAAAAAAATTCTTAGCTTCTACATAATTTTATGATGTATGAAAGGCCTTAAAACTCTGATCATCTGCATTAATTAAGCAAATAACTGTTTTTGCATAAATCGTACTCTTATGCAAGTATAAATCTATAAACAGTAAATTCTCTGTGTTTGTGATTATGCATGATTGTTAAGCTACCTGTTCATGAATTATTTAATCACTGTGTTGCTCTCATGTATTGTTGTTTCTGTGGTGTACAATGTGGTGTACAATGTGGTGTACAATGACTAAAATTCTATATGCTCAGGTGCACCGTGTGTTGCCGAATTGGTTGGCCAAACCCACAGTTGTTGCTGGCGACATCCGCACAGAGAAAGTTCCACTGAGTGGGATCAACTATCTTGATGAGGCAATTCTTCAACAGTTGCGAGATAATGGAATCACGCATCTCTTCCCAGGTTTGAGAGCCGGCCTGCAAAGCATGTTATGGGTTTCCCTTTTTAGAATGAAAGGAAGACAGACTGAAGTGTCGTGTGTGACCACAACCAATTTTATGCATTTGTGTGTACACATGAAAAGTGGTAGTAGTAGTAGTATTAAACATCCTTGAATGTGTATATATTCCAATTTCTTGACTTGCTAAATAAGACTGAATTTATCTCTCAAGAAAGTTGGTCTTATTGACGAATAGTTTGGTTGTGTCATACTTTGGCCTTCGTCAGCAGACTGTCTTTGCCAGTCCACTGACAAAGACCATGAGACATGGCCAGAATGTATTCGGAGAAGAGGACAAGTTTTTTCTTGAGAGGTAAACAATGTCTCATTTGTTGATTTGTTTTACGCTAAAATATTGTTGATATAAAATATGTTGACTCGGTTAGTAGTCAGATTTCCACATAATTTCACATGACGTGGTGATCGTATAGTGGGAATGTTTAACAGATATGTGCCTGTGTTGCAGTACAGAGTCACCTGATACCAGTTTTGCTCAGTCAGTCACCCCTGGGTCATGTGACAGGGCTGGCGGGGTGCTACCCTCCCAGTGACATCTGCTGCTCGGCACCCACAGGAAGTGGGAAAACCCTTGCATTCGTTCTTCCCATCATACAGGTTTGGCTTTCTTCCTCCTTCCCTATTCATAGCATATGTGCGCTAAGGATGCAAGCTGTTTGATGGGCAAACAGGGACAATTTGTAATATATATATATATATATATATATATATATATATATATATATATATATATATATATATATGTGTGTTTGTATGTATATATATATATATATATATATATATATGTATGTATATATTTATATATATATATATATATATATATATACTGTGGTTAAAAAACAAAAGCATAACATTTTAATTGACAATAATATACGTAATTTTTATTACATATAAAAAAAATTTAAACGTCTATAATTTGGGATGGTGTAACATCTGGGTGATGTTCAATATTACAGTATAACTTTATTAACTTATTAACAATCTATGTGTTCGAGTTTATGTGTTTACAAAAGGTATTGCATCCAGATTGGACCCATGATTCGAGTTATGATGGGTATTCGAATTATCGAAGTTCAAGTTAACAAAGAATGAGTTGTTTAAAGTTATTTCTGTGTTAAGTCAAGACTAGTTTGGGGCATGCAAAGCATACTTGTCCATTTATTTCATGAAGTCTAATTTGTAAACTTAACGTAGAATTTGTACACGTACATTTATATATTTGAATGACTTGAATTTAAATCACTCCTTTGTGTTATGTTGCAGACTCTGAAGAAGAGAGTAGTTTGTCAAGTTAGGGCGCTAGTAGTCCTTCCTGTCCGTGAACTCGCCGTACAAGTTCATAAAGTCTTCCAGTTGTATTGCAAAGGCACCCATCTCAAGGTAGCCACATATTCACTTACTTGATCGAAGCCTTTTCATTCCCTGGTGGAGCATAGGCCATTAAGACGAAACAAAAGTCATGGCACTTAAAAAGGATAATGAAAACTAACCATGTGCAACTAAAATTAAGTATATCGCGCCAGTGGTTTACATAGAATGTGTTATAAAAGTGGGAGATTCCGGTCATTTCTCCAAATGACCGAGGGCTGGCATGTTAACCAGCCCGTCCGATAAGTGAATGCACAGCTCTGTGAAACTGGGGTAACCTAGACTACACTTTTAGAACACCTAGACTTCTGATGTTTTGAGATTAGATTAAGATTCTGAGTGTTCAACAAGGTTTTCCTAGCAAACCACTGGTGTGATATTCTTAATTGTAGTTGCCAGTAGTTATGTTTTAGTAACTATTATAGGCCCAAAACCTTAACTTTTATTTCCCTTTAAACCTATACAATCCCTGGCGGAGCATAAGCCATTAACGACTCCTTTCCACCAGACATGGTTTTGGTTTTGTGTTTCCATCTATCAGGTGAAACCGCCTTTTGCCATATCTGCACCCACATATCTGTGCCAGGTGTAAGCAGAGAAGCGTAAGCACATATTACATATGAAAACCTTTAAAATGTGTGCATGAAATACATTTACAAAATTTTAAACAAGAATTTATCAAGTGAAGGGAATTTTAACTTACAACCCTCCATGTGGCCAATTCAGTTCTGTATTTCGCATAAGTAGGATTTACCAAACAAAAAAACAATTTTTTTTCCACAATTCTTCATAAGACACTAATATGAACATGCTATCATTGCAGTGTTATGTTGTCATCTGCTATGAACACTAACACTATATCAACAGTAGTTTTGGAACTTTCTTCTTGCTCGCATATGTACGTGGATCACTGTTTTAACTGCCATTCTCTATCAGGTGATATTTGTTTTACTCAGGTAGGGTTGATTGTTGCTCAGAAAGCGTTTGTTAGCGAGCAACGTACCTTGGTGAGAAAGTGGTGAGTTTTCAACCTTCATGTTACGCTAAGTAGTTTATTTATTACTCTTCTTTAGCCCATTGTGAATCAGGTTCATTGATGTTTATATCTCCAGTATGTGAATAATTGAACTTATGTGCAGCCGGTTTAATAAAAGGGTGCTTACTTTTCTTGGAATCGTCCAAAGAATTGATTTTGACTGTTAATTTACGAAACTGAATAACCTTATGCTACAGTATATAGAGACCAACAGGTGAGCTATATCTATATATATATATATATATATATATATATATATATATATATATAGCTCACCTCTTGACCTCTTTTTATGCTGAATTTCTGTTAAATTATACCTATGATTGATTTCATCAGAACTAAATTACACAAACGAGGTGGCATGTCGTAGTTGATACTAGATAGGTTCGAATTTGTTCAAAATTGATTCTGCAAAGAGAGGAGCAAATATTGAATTGTGTACGGAGCTTTAAAGCACCCTGAAATGGCATCAGGTGGTAAAGTGAATTTACATGTTTGTTCCAGTCATGTAGAGTACCGGTAATAGAATTTCTGGTGTAGCTCTCCAGAAATATGTTGTGATGCTGAACACTTATTTTTTTCATAGTCCCCATGGATACCAGAGTTTGGTAGATATCATTATTGCTACCCCAGGAAGACTTGTCGACCACATAAGCAGAACCCATGGATTTAATCTGCATTCTCTGCGCTATCTGGTGAGTCAAACTAGTAATGGTAGAATGCTCATGTATACCTTACAGGGTTGGCATGTTTTTCCCGACCCAGTTTTTACCGGGTGGGAAATACCGGTAAATACTGCCCTCGGAAAAATCCCAATAGTAGGAAAAACCCTCAAAGGGATTGTATTTGAAGTTGTATTGTATTAAAAGCTAGTGTAACATTACCAGAACGAATATATAATTGATTCTGGTCAATTATAATTAAGTTAATTAATTATGATTAAGTTGGAGCTGATGTTGGGCTCATCAAGACAATGTCCACAGCTGTCTGTAGTTCCTTAACCCATATTAGAAGACATGCTGACAGACATACTGACCAGGCTACTATTTACTGAGAGGTTGAGTTATCACCTGCCAATGTCCATGGCTCAATATCCCAGTTGTACTTTAACCAGACTGCAAATTGGCACCAGACAACAATACTGGTGCCGCCTGTCTGACTTGAGTCACAAGGCCTCTTCAGAAAAAGACTCCACTAGCAATATTTGGCACTGTCCCTTGTGAGAGTAACAAAGGTATTTTATGGCTAACTGAAGAATGACACAGACTTCCTGCTTTAAACTAATACAAGAATTATAGTTGGACTTGGTAACTAGTACAACTGTTTGCTTAAGATGGATATTAACTGTGTTTCCCAGTGGACTAGACAATGTTAATCTCAGTAATGGACAGTTCTTCCTAGGTTATGGCGATTAAACTTACGATTAAATTAAATTCTTTCAATGATTTGAACAAAAAATACACACTTTTTTTATTAAACTGACTGCAGGTATAACTTAAACTATTCACACACTAAATATTAGGACCTCAATGAACTGGATTTATGATAGGCTAAATCAGTAGCGGATGGAGTTTTAAAACAAATGACCGTATTTGTAGGTAATTGATGAAGCCGACCGAATGATGGACGAAATCAAACATGACTGGCTCATGCAAGTGGAACGGGCTGTGTATCAGGGAGACATGAACCCTAGTGGGGAGCAGCAATTGTCTGATGAAATCAGCAACACTATTCGAAGTATACCTGGGCCGCTTACTGCAGCCAAGTGCGTCTTTTTGAATATATTTATGCATTGTAAATTTTATGGAGCTGCACATTTTAATTATTTTTCTAGTGTGATGAAATTTATCTTTAGAAGAAAAACCAGCAACTTTTTAATTTATTATTATTATTACTTTTCATTTCAATTATTACTCCTATAATAATTAATCATACATCTTTGTTATATCTGAAGGCTGTTTATTAATATATTTCTTCCTTTTCACTTGTAGCATTACGAAGATGACAATTCCGGTAAGGTACACATTGTTTATTGTGACTAACTCTTTAAGGCATCGTTCTATGGGTTTCGTTGGACGTAAACTACTGAACATTCTTAAAAAAATTAAACACACCTTGGATATGTAAAATGAAAGTTCTCTAATCCGTGGGACTTGTTTTTTGTTATTTAATTTATTGCAGTCTGTCATTACTGTGTTAAACAGCCGAAGTAAAATGCACTGACTTGGCGAAATGTCTATTGTGATTGACACTGGATAAAATAAACAATAACTCAGTGTTGTGCATTACATAAAATTGAAAAAAAAAATGGATACTAAGAAAAAGTTGATCATTCTTGTTGAATTTACACACTTGATTAAAAAGAAACAGCATTGTGTCTGATTTTTGTTAAATTTGTATGTAAAATAACGCAGTATGGATAATTTAATTATACCTGTTGTCATGGTATGCTTTTTTGTGGTAGTTTTAGCTAGAATTAGAATAAATGTAAATGAAAGAATTGGAAAACATGTAAAGTGAACAGTTACAATAAATATAAATTATTTTGTTGTTGTCAGCTGCAGAAGTTGCTGTTTTCTGCGACCCTGTCTCAGAATCCCGAAAAACTGCAGCAGTTGAACCTCTTTCTACCGCGGCTGTTTACCGCTGTTGTGTCTCGGCCGCCGAAGTCACAACCGACTAACAATGGTAAGAACTGAGAAGGAAGACGAAACAAATTGAAATAAAGTAAATGAGGCGTTTATTCGCAGAACGCATTATATCCATTTTGTGTTTTTCAAGATCAGTTGTATGTTCTGGTGCACATTATTAAGCTATCGATAGGAAAACTGTTATTTCATCAGTCTATGCTTCTTATCTCCACCTCTATTTGATGACAGCACAAAACCACTTTCACTCAATTTATGTGATTTTGGCATCTAAGTCATCTTGCAGATGAGTGCCTGAAATATTCCTGTGGATATATTCTTATATATATATATAGATATATTTATATATATATATATATATACCAGTATATATATATATATATATATATTTAAATAAATATATATATATATATATGACAGTATCATGCAAGCATTCTAACTTTGCCTTTTGTCAGAAATGATGACAATATTACAAAGAGCATGAGCAAAGTCACTCCAAACATTACTTTAATTGATATAATATACATGTGTGCATATGTGAATCTGCAGGGTACCAGCTTGTGCTGGTGTAGGCATATGAGCCTTTGCGTTTTATTATGAATATTAAAACAAGCTGTCATATTTACAGGTGAAGGTTAGATTTTTACATGCAAATATTAAAATAAAAAAGTGCTGCACGTGTTTATAATTAAATTATAAATGTCATAGGCATATGTTGAGCAACATGAAATATTTAATTATTACAAAAATCTTTAGTCTAAACTTGATATGGATAGCTTGCTTGATAGTGCAGATAATTTAACGATTGTTGTCTTTGTAATGCCATACTTGTCCACAATTGTGAAATGTCTAATGAATGTAAGGATTATGTTTTAGCAGAAGAACTGTCTGATATTGTGCCTGGAGATCAGACAGCGACGAAGACACAGGGCGAGTTTGTGGGAAAATATACCACCCCTGCTGGGCTCACGGTAAGCTGCATAATGCCAGTGTTGGCAACCTGAATAATAATAATAATAAAAGTATTTATATAATGCCCAATCAATCAAGATTGCTATCAGGTGCTCTACATACATGCAGTCATAACTTATTAAAATATTATTAATTATAGTGAAAACAATACTAATAATAAATATTCTAAAATATACTCTTACCCTAAATAATTTATATATAAAATTTTTTTTGTATATTTATAATAATAAAATAATAATAAATGCATATAAAAATTTCCACATCAACATATCATAAAAAAGCTACTCTGAAAAGATGTGTTTGTCTTGGTGTTGCAAGTGTTGTATTTTACAAGTGCTATATTTTACAGTGGCAGAGCCACACGCCTTTCAAACTGGCTTACTAGAAATGTGTTGGTAGTTATAGTTATTGTCATATTGACTTGGTGCCAATTGTCATACAGTCTGTCTGCTGTTGAGCAAGTTATATCAGAATAGAATTAAATTGCATTTTTCAGTGTGTCGGTATTATTGTTATTATTACCGTCTTTATTCAGACTTGAGATCCACAAACATATACGTATTACACAAATGATAAAGTTCCATATAAGAAACAACAGTTAGAAAACAAATTATAGAATGACATTCTGAAAGTTTGCAAATAATTATCATATACTTCTTGCAGAGTTGTAATCAGCATGCGTATCTATAGTTATGTATAATTGCAACAAGGATGTAGTTAGTTATGTATAATTGCAACAAGGATGTAGTTAGCCATGTTAGCCTTGATTTTTGGTTGGTTGGCTTGCAAATTTTTACTGAAATATCTGTCATAACCGCTTCATGTAATACTATCATTTAAGAAAACATGTTACATAATGCTAAATAACTAAGATCCATTCTGTAGAAATTGCTTCAATTTGCTTGTGTATCTAGCTGTAGGATGATATTGTTGAAATATAATAAAACTTTCTCAACAGTAGTTTTTGCACCACTTCAATAAATTGACCCAATCACCTGTTGCAGGAGTATTTTGTGGAGTGCTCACCTGGGGAGAAGCCATTACACATGCTCTACTTCACTCACCGACTCAAGTTCCGGCGGATATTGTGTTTCACAAACTCCGTCGAAGCCGCTCATAGGTATGCCATTGCAATCCCTAATCGGAAGCTCCCAGCACTTGTTACATGTGTGAAGTTAATGTTAATTTGGTTAATTTTTAATATCAGATGTACATAACAAATGAATGTTTAAAATGAAGTGTTAAAAAGTTTTTAAATTTTGGCTTTAAACACACATACATTTGTGTCAAAGAATGACTGTATGAGCTTTGAAAGTCTGCAGGGATTGGTGGTTTTTAAAATAAAATACACACTGGTTAGTCATACAAATCCATTTTGGCCCATGGATAGGGTAAATCTATTATGTCTAATGCACATATTATTGTGGCAAAGCACAACAAAGCATCAGAAAATTGCCAAGAATTCTTAATTAATGCACAAACTCCTGATGCAATATATACACTACACAAAATAATTAAATGAACATATTGGGGATGGCACACCTGGTCTACCATACAAATTACACTTTGTGCACGCTATGTGTGATTAGGGGATTGTCTTAGTTACAAAACAGCTCATGTTTGAATGAACTGAAGCGTGACAACAATGCCTCTAGGTGTGGCTGCGTGTCCACACTCTTATATAAGGAATGAATTTTGTGGCACTTTCATTAGCTGGTTTTTACAGATTTTTTCACAAACTAAAAAATATTGTCCACAAATGTTTTTTAATAACTTGTATGCCCCCCTCTTGCATTTACACACTCCTGGCAACGACGGGGCATACTCCTGATGATTCGTCTGATGTCATTTTGGGGTATGGCCTGCCATTCCTGAACTAGGGCATTGGTCAGGTTCTGTACATTCTCTGGAGGATGTGGCCTTCGTCTAACACGTCTAGAAAGCATGTCCCACAGATGTTCTATTGGGTTCAGGTCAGAAGACCTAGCCGGCCAGTCCATCATAGTGATACCTTCGTCCTCAAGGAAGGTCATGGACACCCGAGCTGTGTGGGGACGTGCATTATCCTGCACTAAGATGAAATCATCCCCAACATCGCCTGCATACGGTCTGACAATAGGCTTCAGGATATCATTGTGATATCTTACAGCCGTTATACCACCTCTGGCAAACACATACAGGTCTGTACGACCGTACAAAGACACTCCGACCCAAACCATGACTGGACCTCTACTGTACCGGTCAACTTCCACAATGTTACAGTCAGCATTAGTTGACACAGAGAACCTGCTCTCATTTGCTGTCCAATGACGCAGCCGCCGGTTCTGGTGCTCACGTACAAAGTCCAATCGTGCTCTACGGTGTTGCGCAGTGAGAATAGGGCCTGTGGCAGGTCGTCTGGCTCTCATACCATCCTCATGGGGTCGATTCCTAACAGTCTGGTTGCTTAAGTGAACTTGAGTAGCACGACAGAAGTAAATTTCCAGGGATCGAGATGTACTCATGCGATCAGACAACATGACGAGATAACGGTCTTGTCTTTGGGTTGTCATCCGCAAACGACCTAGACCTTGTCTCCTGGTGTACTGCCCAGTCTCCTGGTAAAGTGTCCATAGTCGGCTGACTACACTTCGGGACACATCAAACCTCCGAGCTACCACCCGAACCCGTTCACCATCTTCTAGCAGTTGCAGAGCCCTGGCAACCTTAGTGGGGTCCAAATGCCGCCTGACAGCACCAGCGACCATCAGGAGACATCCAGCAGTCACTATCCACGCAGCAAACATCATGACGCCCAAGGACTGGAAAAGTAACTAATGCAAGTGCCACAAATCCATTCCTTATATAGTAGTGTGGACATGCAGCCACACCTAGAGGCATTGTTGTCAAGCATCAGTCCATTACTGTATCCTGTTTGCAGATTTCTGTATTCTCAATGAACTGATAATCGGAGGAACTCTCTTTCCACACAAGCCTACACACAAAGCCACATGGATATCCCCAGATTTACAGACGGAAAACCAAATTGACCACATAACAATCACCAAGAAATGGAGGAGAGGAGTGCTTCTAGACGTCAAAGTGAAAAGAGGAGCTGACATTAACTCCGACCACCACCTTTGTGGGTGAATTTAGGATGAAGCTAGCAGCAAAGAAGAAGACGGATAACAAGGTACAAAGGTACAAAGGTTTGAGATAAGAAAACTTCAAAATACTAAAATACGACAGGAACTGGGAATCACACTACGAAACAGGTTCCAAGAATTGGAAGAGGGAAAAAACATTGATGTAAAGTGGACAAGATGCAAGAATGCAATTACAGACACCTGTGAACAAGTCCTAGGCTGCTGGGAAGCTAGGAGAAAGGACTGGATTACAGACGACACCTGGGAAGCTATTGAGGCAAGGAGGGAGACTAAAATGAAACTCAACAAGGAAGCAGATGACACAAGGAAAAAAAAACTGCAGCAGAATTACCAGGAAAGAAACAAAACAGTTAAAAAGAAAACAAAGAGGGACAAGAAAACATATGTCGAAAAACTAGCAAATGAGGCTGAGATCGCAGCTAGGCAAAACAACTCCAGAGAGTTATACAAGATCATCAGACAGCTAGCAGGGAAGAACAAGAGCACTAGTCGCCCCATCAGGGACAAACAGGGAAACCTTCTCACTAAGGAATCTCTACAGTTAAACGCTGGAAAGAATATTTCCAAGATATCTTGAATAAGCCTCCACCAGATTCAATCCCAGACATTGAGGAAACAAATGAAGACCTTAACATTAATTGTGGTAGGATATCCAAAGAGGAGATCAAGAGAGCCATCAAAAAGCTGAAGCTAGGCAAAGCACCTGGAATTGACAATATACCATCTGATGTCTTAAAAGCTGATATTGGGGCCACCACAGACGTTTTATACAGCGTGCTAAATGAGATCTGGGATAAAGAGGAAATACCAACTGAATGGAAGACAGGTATGCTAGTTACAATCCCCAAGAAAGGCAACCTCAGTGAATGTAAGAACTGGAGAGGGATCATGCTTCTCTCAGTGCCCAGTAAAATTCTCTGCCGTATCATCCTGGATAGGATACAAGAAACAGTTGACAAGAAGCTAAGAAAGGAACAAGCTGGCTTTAGAAAGGATAAATCCTGCACAGATCACATTGCTACACTCAGGATTATCGTTGAACAATGCATTGAATGGCAGAGCTCCCTTTACATAAACTTTGTGGACTTCGAAAAAGCATTCGATAGTATAGATAGGACAGTTCTATGGAAGCTCCTGAGGCACTATGGTTTACCCACAAAATTTGTAACCCTAATAAAGAACATGTACGAAGGTTTCACTGGTCATGTCATCTTTAATGGACAAGTTTCAGAAGGCTTCCAGATTGGAACTGGAGTACGACAGGGCTGCTTGCTATCTCCACTGCTCTTTCTGATAGCCATAGACTGGACAATGAAAAGATCCACAGAACACCATCGTACTGGGATCCAGTGGAACTTGTTCAACTAGAAGACTTGGATTTTGCAGATGATCTAGCACTACTCTCAGAAACCCATAAACACATGCAACAAAAAACAGAAAAACTTCAAGAAAAAAGCAGCCAACTGGGTCTTAAGATCAATGTGGGAAAGACAAAGGTGATGAAAGAGCAGATCCTCCAAACCCATCTCACTAGAAAGTGGTACCGTTGAGGAAGTACAAGACTTCATCTACCCCGGGAGCAACATCAGTACAAATTGTGGAGCTGACAAAGATGTGGAGCTATGCATCAATAAAGCTCGCCATGCCTTCAGAACCCTACGCCCTGTATGGCTCTCTTCCCAACTATCCATAAAAACTAAGATCCGCATTTTCAACACCAACGTTAAACCAGTTCTTCTCTATGGCTGTGAAACGTGGAAAACTACTCAGTCTCTCAACAACAAACTCCAAGTCTTCATCAACAGTCGCCTCCGATACATCCTTAAGGTATGGTGGCCTAACAAAATATCAAATAAAGAGCTCTGGAAGAAAACCAAACAGGAAGAAATAAGCACTACAATCAAGAGGAGAAAATGGAGCTGGATTGGCCACACACTCAGAAAAGATCCAACAAATACAACCAAACAAGCACTGCACTATAACCCACAAGGAAAGAGAAGACAAGGAAGGCCAAATATCAACTGGAGACGCTCCACACTATAAGATCTTGATAAAGTGGGGGTCACCTGGCAAGAGGCCAAAGCTCTAGCCCAGAAGAGAGTGAGGTGGAGAAACATGGTTGACGCCCTATGCTCCTGAAGGGTCCAAGAGGATTAAGTAAGTAAGTAAGTTCAGTTCATTAAAACATGAGCTGTTTTGTAGCTAAGACAATCCCCTAATCACACATAGAGTGCACAAAGTGTAACTTGTATGGTAGACCAGGTATGCCATCCCCAATATTTGTTCCTTTAAGTGTAGTTTTCATGGGGTATTTCGGTTGCAGAATTTTCACTTCACTAAGCCCTACATTGCGCTTTTATCTATACGCTGTCACAGCTGCAACTTAGCTGCTTGTACGTGATGGCATGTGTGCATACGTCGCAGGTTGTTCTGGCTCTTGAAGCTGGCCGGAGGACTGGAGGTACGAGAGATGTCCTCACATCTCCACGCCATGAAGAGAGCGCGTATACTGCGACAGTTTGCAGCTGGCAAGATCGACATGTAAGTAGTGGTGCATTGGCTCAATGGTTTGTTAATTGTCATGTTGCAAACTTTCAGTTCAATTACAGCACACAACTGTTTATCTGAAAACCAGTTATCTTAACTTTTTATTCAGCCCAAATTTTTAATAAGTTGTTATTTCTACCACTTCTCCGGTCTGGACAATACGTTTCTGAACTACGTGGCTCTCTTAGCTAGGAATAGTATTAAAATAAACACAATTGCTAATTTTAATTATGTTAAAATCACTTTTGCATTTATTATTTTAATTATGATAATTCAACACAATAGAAACAATAATAATGTAGTACGTTTCTTCTGAATAACTTATTATAATAACGTTTTGAAGGTTGTATTGAATGTGCCTTTTAACCAAGATGTACTCGATTCAAATGTAGAGCCAGTGGCATATTTCGTTGTTTAATAAAAAAATTGATTTGGCAGCTGTCATTTCATCTGGGTTACGCGGATGGCATTTGAAGTACCAGGAAGACGTGTGTCATGTGGATGGAAAACTGTGTAACTGTATATCCTCTAGTTGGTGCCTAAGGGAGAGAGTACACATCATGCACAGTGGTCCTTCTCTCCCTGAATATATAGTCATATATGGACTTGACTGATTGTATCTATGTGTAACCCGCTAAGTATAAAACAAGGTAACCCTAGGCACAATACCTCGGTGAATCTTGCAAAACGGGTAATACGAAGGTGGTGTAAGTAGGCGAGAAGATATTATTATTACCGAAAAATAAGATTGAGTGTGATTGAATACATTAGTGTTGCATAATTGCTTGAGGATTATTAAAAATGACATATAACATAAGGTTATAGTTGAAAATGCATTAAAAAATCACTGATTGCAGAAGATATTGAATGCCAATAAGTGTCTCATCATTATTAAAATTTTTCGTTTCTGTGTTTTCTTTCAATGTCCAGTTTGATCTGCTCTGATGCCATGGCACGAGGAATGGACATTGAGAATGTCCACTACGTCATCTCGTATGACTTCCCTCCTTTCCTGAAGACGTATATCCACAGGATTGGGAGGACGGCCCGGGCGGGTCGGGCCGGGACGACTGTGACCCTTCTTGAGAAGAAGGAGGCAAGTTGATATTGAAACCCACATATCGGTGAACATTAATCTACACTATTAAGTTGTGGGTCTGTCTGTTTGTACGTTTCCTTGTATCTCCATCAGTTTCGCATGTATGGGTCTGACATTTTGTTGACAGGCCCCTGGGGATCGTTCAGACATTAAAAAAATTTCCGGAGGGTGGGAACATTACGGAGGACGTTTTGACATAGATTTATGTAATTCAGAACAATAGGAGTTCGTAGTTACGCACAGTTGTTAGTAACGCCATGCGTATTTTGTGTGATTGTTCTGAGTTACGTGATCTACGTCAAACGTGCACTTAGGTTCCTACATACATTACGAGCGCTACATCAAACCGGAAGTTGTACATGAGTTTTGGGGCACAACATTGTCATTCCCATTGGCATTGCATTACCCAAACTGGGTAGTGCAAGGAGTCAAGGTCTTGTAGTGGCTGCCTTTTCTTCCGTGTAACTCGGCTAGTTGAATAGGTTTGTATCCGGGTGTACAGTACATGTTATCACAGTGGTAAGGTAAGGTTGCGAATCCAAGACAGGTTACACATTAATTCCCTTCGTGGGATCATTTGTAATTTATTTAATCTCAGGTAGACACCAGGCAGAAGGTATCCCGCAGTGTTTTGTCAAAAAATACATATTTCCAACTTCTTACATCCATACAGACGCTACACGTACAAGACCTCCAATTGACCAGCACACCTGACTTGGTGTTTTCGTAGCCATGTGTAATCATTGTAGTTTGTTGCAAGGTCGTAGGTCTTACGACATATCCGTGAGTAGCCATCTTTACCTATGTATTGTACCCTTCGACAAGGTCATGAACTACATGAATATATGGCGGTTGTCATTAATCTATTGGTTGATCCTCATTGTCTGAGGTTTAACTGGAAAATCCCAATGGTTTCTTCCTTCAGATCTATCACTTCAAGCAGATGACAAAAAAAGCAGGGAAAACCAACATCACTGAGCTGAAATTCAAGCGATCACAACTGAAGATGTTGCTTGATACCTACCAGATGGCGCTTGAACAACTGCCATCAGTGCTCAAGGTTAGTGAAGGTAAAACAGAAACCCATCAGAACACTGGATAAATAAAAATAAAACTATGTATGGCATGCGTATTCTTATTGAGATGTTTTGATAGTTGCTGCAAAATGTGTTATTTTTTTATTTTTATGTGTTATAAAAATTCCAGCAGAAAGTTCTACCAAAACCGTTTGACATTTCCCCCTGAAATTTGGAGTACATCCACAACAAAGCAGACAGTGCATCCTGACAAAATGAAATTTAAATATGTCTCATGACTAAACATTTTTTATATGATGTTGAATCATGTCTCAAAAATAACTTGAAATTATAAACAAATAATTTAGCGTAATATTTTGGTTTGATACAAATGCATGTATATATCATGCATGTATTTATTTTATCTGTGATTTATGTTGAAAAATACTTGCAAAAACAAATTTAAATGTCTGCCGTTTCCATGGAAACCAAATTGTAAAATTGAAGAATATCCAATTTTATTCATCCTAACCCCTTATGTTTTCCACAAAGTCTTAGTTGGCTGGCTTTTGTTTCACCATGCATATGTTATAAGACACAGTACCAGCTGATAATGTGTAGATGTCTAATGTGGTTCATAAAGTAAGTTATGATCTTTGCAGGGCGAGAAAAACAAGAGTCGAAATCAATGAAGGAGAGAAGTTCTTCTGAAGAGTATGTGGACACGTTACATGCCATTCGACTGCTGTTGTCTTACTTTGGCACTTGGACATATAGATGGTGCCAAGTGATTTTGTTGCCATTAATTTCACGTGTCTATAAATATTGCTGCCACATCTAATTGAACCTCTTTCGGTGGCTTACCAGTTTTCTTTATTGGATCTTGCCTTCTGCCTGGTATTTGTAAGTGCATCTGGTTGGAACAACATAGCTCTGTTCAACAAAATGATAATGCTATGTTATTTTTGGACAAAGGCACATAATATTTATTCACTATGTAATGTGTAAATAATATGAATACAAAATGTGCATAATTATTAACATCATTGGTCATTCATTTAAATATGTTTGCAAACACCAAAATCACTGTATTTTTCAAATTCAGTTTACTGCATTGAAATTGATAATGAAACAATATTTATTAATAACAGTGCTTAGCTGTGATTGTTGTTGGAAAGAAATGTGTCCCAGAAATCACAAATTATGTCGAGAAGAAACTGGCATGCTACTTAGTGAGTATGTGTGGTAAACTAAACATTATATGTATAGTCAATTAAAAAAATCAAATATAAATATGTTGAAGTGTTGTATATGAGTGACTACTTTCACCTGGAGGGGGCACTCAATATATTCCCAGTATACCATCCTTGAAAATTTATTTAACCAACCCATCCTAAACAAGTTTTAGACTTTTGTCAAAAAGATACCCTTTTCAAGTCGAGCGGATTGAATTTATACCCTTTTCCACGGATGGAGTCACATTCCACAAGTTAGGCAAAATTATGCCCTTTTCAAAATTATGCCCATTCAGAGGTAAAAACAAATACATGATCAGTTATTGTATAAATTATATTGTTTCATGGTATGTGGCATAGATTAATTCACTAACATATTTTATTCATAGATGATTCATATTCATTAAATAAAATTACTTGTAGTTCCACTCAAATTAAATAATTTTTCTTGTTTATATGTACACCCTTAATCACCCATTAAGTGCTATTTCATACCCAAAATACAGTGAAGAACGTGCTTAGATTGGTAAAATGGGAGTCTGCCTTGTACAAGAAATGTGTTTCTGGTTTGTTCGGGGGTAATTCACAACAACATGCTGAACCAACCACTTTTTCCAGATGTGCCAGATAAGTTTACTATTTACAGTGACTTTCCAGCTGAGCAAACTACTCAGTGTTATCTCCAGACACATTCCAAATGCATTGGTCTTTTAAAGTGTGCAACCTTCGGCTAATCAGACAGCAATCACTATTGTGCATCATACCAGAGTGGTGCATTTTATATAATAAATATCTGTTGAACTGGAGCTCTTGTTACTCACTGCTTCTTAAAATACAAACTATTTGTCACGCAAAGTTTGTTGATCCCTTATAGAATATTCTATAGGATTTTTGTCGAGACATTTCTATAGAACTAGAAAATATTCTATAGACTTTTCCTTTTTAAGTGTATAGAATTTTTATAGGATTTTTTTGGAGACATTTCTACAGAAATAAGAAAATATTCTATAGAATCTGTAGCATTCTATTGTTCTGTATATAATGTTCTACGGTAGTCTGTACAATTCTATGAAATTCTAGTTATATATTTTTTTTACTTATTTTGTTTAGACTGTTTTCAATAAACTTCAAGTTGTCCTTGACAATAATTCCTATGGCTGTTAAGAAAGAATAATTTCACACAATCGATTAAAACACATTTTAAGTTTTAATTTAATGATACCTATACATACACATGCCGTAGATATATATGTATGTATATATATATATATATATGTATATATAATTATATATATAATATATATATGCACACCCTCAAAATTTTATTTGGGAATGGCCCTAAAAAAATTGCCATAGATATATATGCATATATATATATATAAAATTATATATATATATATATATATAAAACTTTGTGAAATAAATGGACAAGTATGCTTTGCAGGTGCCAAACTAGTCTTGACTTAACACAGAAATAACTTTAAGCAACTCATTCGTACATCTATAGCACAACTTGAACTTCAATAATTCGAATACCCATCATAACTCGAATCATGGGTCCAATCTGGATGCACCACCTTTTGTAAAAACACAAACACGAACACATAGATTGTTAATAAGTTAATAAAATTACACTGTAATATTGTTACATCATCCCAAATTATAGGTGTCAATTAAAATGTTATGCTTTTGTTTTTTACCCACAGTATATATATATATATATACATACACACCCTCAAAATTTAATTTGGGAATGGCCCTAATTTTTTAAATGATATACGGCCCCTCAAAACGTGAAGTCGTCGCGGTCTCCATGGTGGCAGTTCCATTTGCAAAGTTTCTCACCAATTTCTGCTTTCTGGCTTAAATTGTGTTTCACCCCTGCTATTCCAAAATGATATGTTGTAAGTTTGCAGAGGTACCCCCAATAACTACAAGACGGCCACCAGGTGTATGTCATCCAGCCTGTTTGGTAACCTTTGCCCTATAGCTACGCGCCGCTGAATATGCACTCTGCTGATGCCACTGAAAATAGGATTATTATGCAATGCATTGACGTCGTACACTCGTACGTACGCTGGGGCCCGGAGGTTTGGATATCTAAGGTCCCACTATTTCAGTTGAATTTCTCGTGCCACCATTTTCAGCTCCTGGTATTCATTAGCTTCTTACGACGATGTGTTATATATATATATATTAAAAGTCTATACCTAAGTGTAATTAAAGGAATATTAAAACTTATCACCCCTACATTAATGGGAATGGTCCTATTATTCGCGAGCAGTACACGTGGGAATTCCCCCTTCGATCATCCGACATCAACTTCCGGTGGCTGGCTTAACATCTGCCACCTCGGTTCGAAGCAGCGTGTTTTAAAAACACAATACAACTGACGAAGAATATTAACTTGCAAAATGATGTCTATAATATCGAAAGCAACGACGAACGCCCGTCAGATGTGTCAGGTAGATTGTGATGCTAAACGCATGTGTGTATTCTAAAAAATTTAAGCGTAGTGCATTCCGAGGTCATGGCTTGATCGATCATCATGCCGTGATCAGTTTGCCGTCAACAAATCTACCGCATGCATTGATTGATTGCATGAATCGATTGATATGTAAAAACATGTCTACGGTCTGCAGATAAAGTCTGCTTTCGACGTCGTATCTTGGGCTTCGGTAGTGTTGATATGCCACCACATTATTTCAGCTGTTATGTAATCAGGTACAATTTAGACTTACGTACAATTTACGTTTACAAAGTCTACATATAGACTATAGTCATAGAATCACTGCATGTTTTGCAATTCGTTGATTACAGTTGTTACATGGTATTAAATTAATAATAATATTATGATCATCTAACCTAATAGTACGATCATCTAGACAGTGGCATCTATACCTTATGTGGCATCTAACCTTATGTCATGATCATCTAGACAGTGGCATGGGTAACATAACGAATATTTTTGGTAGTCGACACTATTTAAACTAGAAGCGCAGGGGAGTTACTTAGAGATGCCTCAAGCAGGACAAGAGGCCACTAGTACAGATAAACCAATAACAAAATGTCCTAAAAACAGGTATGAAGCAGGTTATAGATGCGTGTGTTTAAATGCTAGGAGAATAGAAGATATAATATAACAAAGATGCATTAGTTAAGGAGCAGTGTAGGTTGGACATGAGAAAGTACTCTTTCTCACAGAGGGTGATAAATGAATGGAACAAACTGCCAAATGATTGTGTTAATGCTAGTAGTGTGAATATGTTTAAAAATAGAATTGACAGATATTTGATAAGGGTGGGCTAAACATGAGAAAATTGTTGGACTCTCGATAAGCCAATGGCTTCCTTGTCCACTTGCCATCTGGAACTTGTTGTCTGGGATGACAATCTTGTTAAATCTTGTTAAATCTAACCTAACTATGGCTATGTCCCTGTGCCTATAGTTATGTCTTATGTCAGTTATGACTATATAATTGAGTATATATAAATGTGCCTGGGCCCTGCTACAAAAATAATGTTTGATAGAATTATTAATAATACATGACAAGGAACTAGAAAAGCACTACAATTTTGTGCAACCTTAGGATTGAATGTGTGCTGTGAACATTGACATTCTAACAGGTTTGGGGTAAGTACATATAAATGTCAAGTAAGTACATACATATATATATATATATATATATATATATATATATATATATATATATATATATATATATATATATATATATATATATATATATATATATAAATGTGCTTACTGTATCAAGTATGTAGAAACTTATTAAGTACTCAGTACCTAACAACAAACAAGTACATTAAATCAGGTACAGGTACAATTTAGGAATTGAACTTTATTCCAGTAGCTGCATCAACCAGTTAAATTGCAAGTCAGCTAGAACGTGTAAATTAACAACCATAGTTTATTTTATGGGAACCTAAAATCCCCGTTTTCCCTTCAATTGTATAAATACCTTCAATGGCCATTGGTTTAAAATGGTAAAATTTTCTGGGGTGTTTTGAAGTATATAGAAAAACTGTGAATAGGAGGATGCCTGAACTAATAGTGTATTGGTATTCCCTAAATTGTTTGTATCACTGCAAAGTGTGGCAAGACTAGTGCGACATAACAATCATTGTTCTATGCAGGTGAAAGTGCTGGCAATGCGAAGTACACAATTCCTGTCGACCGCAGTGGCTGTGTGGCAAAAACCTGACATCATTAACAAGAACATGGTCTTCCACAA
Source organism: Lamellibrachia columna (assembly GCA_963662155.1). Classification (NCBI taxonomy): domain Eukaryota; kingdom Metazoa; phylum Annelida; class Polychaeta; order Sabellida; family Siboglinidae; genus Lamellibrachia; species Lamellibrachia columna. Next base: position 12,445,876 of record OY759271.1, on the reverse strand, counting down.
GGCATGTGATAGCAATCTTGCCGCAAAAGATCGGCCACTTGTTGTTATCTACGCCTGGCTGGCTGCGAAGTCGAAGCATCTTCACAAGTACAACAACTTCTACCTTGAGAAGGGCTTTGACGTGTTGCAAATCAAAGTGCGACCAACTCAACTGATGTGGCCAGTTATCGTGCAGGGACTCAGTCAGGAAATGTTGGACTTCATACACGATGCCGACCATGCCCTCCAACCTCTCCTCATTCATGGTTTCTCGGTTGGTGGGTACCTGTACGGAGAAATACTCCACAAAATCTGCGCAAATCCCGATAAATATTCCGGTCTGAAGGAGCGAATCCGTGGCCAGATCTTTGACAGTCCCGTTGACTTTCAAGGGATCCCTTTTGGGGTAAGCCGTGCAGTGTCAGATAACCCAGTGGTTCAGAGAATTATTGAACACTCACTCGCGAGTTACCTGAAGGTTTTCAAGAAGCAGACAACAGACCATTACTTGCGATCGTCGGCTGCGTTTCATGCCAATGACCTCGCCATACCTTCACTGTTGTTATGCTCACATGCAGACCCAGTAGGCCCCGTCGAACGCATTGAGTATGTTGTTGGAAAGTGGCGCAACAAAGACATCCCTGTGGTGATCAAGCTCTTTGATAATTCGCCGCATGTGTCACACTTTCTGTATTACCCTGCTGATTACATGCAAGCGCTCAACCGCTTCCTTGGCACCATTGGACTTGATAATGAGGAAACCGACGAGGAACAATTTGTCAAAACAAGTGCTGCAGCCAGTGGTTGATTCTAGCGCCAGGTAAATGACTGTGTTACATTCAAGCACCAGGGAAATGACTGTGTTACATTCGAGCGTCAGAGAAACTACTTTTATATTCAAGTGCCAGAGAAATGACTGTTACATTCAAGTGCCAGGGAAATGATTGTGTTACATTCAAGCGCCAGAGAAATGACTGTTACATTCAAGCGCCAGTGAAATGACTGGTATTTCATGTACATATTACATGCTAGTTCTTGCCTTTTCACATCCACAAGAGAACTGAAGCAACTGAACTTAGCAAGATTCAACCACTAGATTAATTGAACTACTATGCACATTTTTATCTATTTAGGAACTTCTATATGAATGTGCTGTATTGTAATTGTGTGAACAGTTCATATCTGCATATGAAGCCTCTGAGTGCTCACACTCGTACATATCTTGAATTGGCAAAACGGTGTTATGAACAAGTTTGTTAACTGTTTGAGTTTGCAAACACATGACTATTGATGACATGTTTTAGTGAGTCCGTTGTCATGTTTTCTCAGGATGTACTCAATTTTAAGGAAACTTAAATAATCAATTAGCATATTAGGTCATGACAAAAAGTTTGGCATTGCATTATCTGAAAAACGTGCACACATGGTTTGGCGATAACCATCCATGTATAAAACGTTTGCCATTTTCAATATCCACGTAGCTAGGTATCTAAGACAGGTTTTATAATTGGCAGCTATGTTGTTGCATATTCTTCCATATATATATATATATATATAAATTTACTAAACTAAAAAGTTTCCTCTCATAGGCTTCTGTTGCAGCCTGACCTCTGGATGACCCCCTGGGTGTGTTTACATTGAACCTCCTCTGGTCAGCCTTGGACTGTTGACCCTGGCTGTGTGTTCTCAGCTGTATACTTAGCCAGATTATGTTCAGCTGTGTTGGCATGTTATCTGGTTAGGGGCTGTCCATAAAGTATGTCACACTATTTTTTGAGACCCCCCCACCCCCTTGTCACATTTCATAATGCTGGCCTGTACACCCCCCAAAACAAACTACGTTCGTTACTGCATCTATTTTTCACCAAGTTTGCAGGCTTTTTGCTCGACATTATACACTTCACTGATGCATGGTAGAGTCCACATTCCTTTTCTGTTCTAATTCAGTTGAAATATTCCCCCAAACTGGCATATCAATCAGTGATATCAGTCTGACATCGACGACTAGATGAGCCAAAACAATTTTTTTAATAATGATCACCGAGACACCCATCCACCCCCTATGTAATGCTCTGTAATACTTTCCCGGACACCTGCCACCCCCTGAACATGACATACTTTATGGATGGCCCCTTAAATGGCAAGTAACACCTCAAAAGTAGCTATGTTGGCACTGTGGAAATATGCCTACTATGGGCAGGTGTTCATAATACTATGGAGAGGCTGTAACCTTGGTTATTGATTATACATAGGCATAATGTGTCTAATATAGACTGCTGTCTATTACAACCAGGTCACATTACAAGTACTGGTATGCCAGGATTCAATTGTTTCAAGTGTTTTGATTCGTGATTTTACTGCTGGTGACATTGTTGGTAATGGGTGCCAATAATTAGATCCTGTGGTCGTTTATTACTACAATTTATGTCATGTAGACATATTACACATCAAAAACATTGCACACAGTCAACATTTTCTTATAAATATAATGTTATATAAGTCATTTTATTATCAGCTGTAAATCACGCTAACCTATTTTATTGTGATACGATTAAGTCCTCCAGGTTATGTTGTTATGTGCAATTCAGTATATGTGAGGTTACCGTTAGTGCAGAAATAAACTACACAGTTGGCCCAATTTGCATGGTATGCTTCATTGACAATATAGGCCAGTTTCCTTTGATAAGATTGCAATAAAAAACCATGCACCAGTTTACAAATTTAATCAATGGTCTGTTTTCAGCAGGGAAATCATTGTAGAGTTATTGTCTCTGAATTAAAAATTACATTTTCTTTTAGGACATCCAACTTGTTCCATTATTAGTGAAAGTGTTCATCAAGTTGGTAGAAGTATATATGAGTAACAATTTTCTTCAAAATATTGAGATTACAAAAGTTGTGTTTTGAAAATAATCGTTATTCATATGAAGTGTTCCATTGTACTGCCTACTTTTAAATAGAATGTGCATCGTTTTTCATGGCTTCGCTCATATGAAGCTAGTTTGAGTTTTTTTCATAGTTCATCTAAATTAACAATGTTCAATATTTTATATTTTAATCTTTATGGTTGTAGTATATTTACTGTATGAAATTGTATAAAATAGGATTTTGAAATCACAATAGTAACACGATTTGTTTAGATATTAATTAGCCAACCATGGTGTTTATAAATACTAATTCAGTGTCGCAGTGTCTATAAAACAGTCGTTCTGTTAACCAATGAAAACTGGTTTACTTTCTTTTTAGTTTAATCTTACTACGCAACTATATTGTATGGTGCATTTTGTATATCTCTGTTTCTGCATAGAATGATCAAACTTTGACCTGCAAATGGTTTGCACTGATCCAGGAAGGCTTATATCATGTCAACTCATGTGGATGTCCTCTGGTTGATGTCAGGTGACATCTGGTAGCATCATCTTCTGACTTTCCCATTTGGTAGCCGTCTCACGGGCATGAGATGTAACACCCCTGCAACCGTGTGTTTCATGATTCCTCCCATTACAAAATTCTTCAATTTTTTTTAATGGTTTAAAAAAAATTATTTTTCTTCATCTGAATCACAACTTCATTTTGATGGGTGAATAGCTGTGACACATCTTCCAGTTTCTTAGCTAGTGGTAAAATCCTGCCCTCGATGGCACAAAGGAGGTAATTTTGTATCGCATAGAATATCTCCAGCCTTCCCATTTTATAAACTTAACAGGTTTGGCTGCAGGTTAATCATGTTGCAATCTGATACAGATATCACATTGTACCAATACAGTTTTTTTAGATTGGAGTTAAATTTATCAGGTTATAAGCAGATAGCATGTGTGAACTGAGAACTATAGCAGATTACCATTTTGTGTATAGATTTGGCTTCAAGATAAGCATGTTTGTTGCCACAACTGTGTAACACAAGTCGTGATTTATTTTTAGCAGACTGTTTTCATGGTAATTCATTGACTTGGTGCAAAGGATGTCGTTATGGTTGATTTGTGTCAGTAACTCTAGTCGGTGCACAGTATTTGTGTGTTCAGTTTTCATGAATTCAGGTGACAGTTATTTTGTTGGATTTCGCATCATTGGTTGAAACTGTGACTGTTACGTTTTAGTATTGTATTAATATTCTTCTGCAACTGGTTTTTAATACATTGGGTACTGCTGTTTTTGGTTTTATACTACTAACTATATAATGTGGATGTATATCTAGCACCATATTTATAATTTATTCATCGTGTAGCCCTACCATTGGTATACAGATTGTGAATTGTAACATTATCTAGTTTCCACTGCATGAGGAATTTTTTAATAGGATTTATGTCCACTAATTTACTTGTTTCCCAATGAAGCCTACACACCATTGACAGGTGATCAATTGGCTTGTCTTTACGGGTGTCAGAAGTCTTTATTGTAATTAAATAATTATTTGTGCTGTGTTGACTATGTGATGTTATAATATTACTTCAGATTTTGGCTCCTGATTGAATAAAAAGTTTAACTATATAACTGCTGTTGAGGATTCACATTTTATTATAAAGACTAGAATGGCTAAACATACAGGAAATTAATTACACAAACTGACTTTTCTCATGTTATTCGCCAGCAGTATTTATATGTTCTTGCAACGTTTGTAACTTAATTTTTGATGGAAGGTGGTTGTGTTTCAAGAAGTATTGCATAAAGAAACCAAGGGGTGTTACGTGGTATGATAAAACAACATATTTGTTGTAAACAGTCACAATTAAACAGTTGTGCATGGAACGCCACAGTTAGAAGCAAGAATATGATGCAACGAATTCAATATTTATTGTGAATTTACTTTGCAGTTATCATAAACAATATAGTAGTAGGTCTATCTAAAGGTATCGTAAAGGCAATAAGCCATTACGTATCACCAACGAGGAAGTGATGCATTGAAATATTAACACACGGCCTTGCATTATTCTGAGATAACTTAGGACATATTATTCCCACTGAAGAGGCATGTATCCCGGATATCCTTGGTAATCTTTCCTGGGGAGATATTGTCCCCCGAAGAAGACATCATAGTATATGCTGTCCTCCAGGGGGAGTCACCGGTTATCCGTGGTCTAGTTCAAAGATCTGATATTATTATTATCATAATGAGATCTTTGGTTTAGTCGTTTCCCAGACCTCATCAGGTGGCGCCATCATATGTCCACTTCGGTGCTGGTCGTGCCATCTGGCGGTAACAGTTGTATAACTGCCATTTTCGCGGAGTGCAATTTGTCACAAATAAAATGCTAGTGAAACCAGTGTTGTTGGACGAATGTCAGACTTGGTAGGTATATGAAAGTGGCACCCGGAGGCTTGACACATTCCTGCTCAAGTGTTTACGGATGATACTGAAAGTTAGATGGCCATATGTAGTGTCAAACGAAAATATCCTAATTAAATCCATGGTAAAGAAGAGCAGCACGGAAGTCTGAATAAGAAGAGGGAAGTGGATCGGGTCATCGGACAAGTAAGAACGAAGACAGCCACAGCCTGACGGATCTAACAGACACCTGAAGGCAAATGGAAATTAAGTGTGTTGTCCCAAAACAACCTGGCGAAAAAAATGAAAAAGAAAGACAATAATTGGGATGGGAGACGTTGGCTGTAGCCAAACAGGTGGCTAAAGTTAGAACGAACTGGAGAAGAAGCTCTGCAGGGTCCAGCCTACAGTTGACTTTCCCATTGGTGGCCATATTAAAATGTTGCATAATTATAAGAAAACGTGACCATCAAACATTCTGAAACTTTGTTCCTGCCGATGTCTTCATCTCATTGACATGCTGATCGAGTTTTGTAAAAAGAAATAGGCATTTCTGGCTCTTGTAAAATGCCTGCAATGGTTACTAACGTATGCATAAATTACGGAGCACACGTGTCTAAAGGTAAACAAATCCCAAATAGCCTTCCGTCTATTAAAATTATCTGAAAATCTACAATTTCACTCTCAACATGCAGCTTCTACCAGCAAACCAAACCTGGCAATGTGCCTGCTCAAAAGCACTTCCTATATTCAAACATACTGTGCCCTACATTCGTCTGTAGCACACCAGGAAGTGTAACTGGTAGACGGCCTTTGTAGCCGCATGGGTCACGAGGCCAGAAGAAGGTTGTTGAAGTGAGCAGTGCGGGCTACTATACGGAGACACGCGGCAGTCGAGTGAGCGGAACTACTTATTTCACAAGTGCCCTGTTTAAAATAGCCCCGGCAAAGAGAACGCATTTGACAAACATCTTCCCGATTTCTGTATATATGTCAATTGTTGTTTCACAAGGAACCGCCACATGTTGCTTAGACGGGCGCGGGGTATAGTGCTTTAGGTTTGTGAACGTCAGGGGCGTCTGCAAGAATTTTTCCAGGGAGGGGCAAGAAAGAATCAGATCGAGATCCGGGGGGAGGGGGGGCAAGTGCCCCTTTGCGAAAATCCAAACCTACCTAGTTTCCGCTACGACATGCCAGCTCTTTTGTACAACTTTTGTATGTAGTTTTTGTGAAATCATCAGGCAAACTATTGCATCATTTAATGCATGATCCAGCATTTATTGAAGTGAACATGCAAACGCTGACAATTCCGCCCTTGGTAAAACATCATAACTTTGTAATATGATCGGCGAGTGGATGGAAATCATGCCCATAATCAGCCTTGACCCCATAAAGTGTTTACCATTTTGGATATCCACTTTTTTTAGCCTTACCAGATCTAACAACTTAAGTAAAAAAAAAACGCACTTTTAAGTGATGAAATAAACTGCATCTGCATTCGAGGGTGCTGAGTCTGCTGACGATAAAAAACTTTTAATTAGGCTAATTATTAATTAGGCTAATATTTAATTTTCGAATAGGAACGTGATGATGGAAACAACGATGTTGCCCCGATGGCACCCAAACTAATAATACTAATAATAAAACATTTTGCAGGAATATTATTAATTTTAGTATAAATATTTAATCGTAACAAGTTTCCCAAGCGCATTTAATATTTAACTGACACAATACTTGTTAATTTTTTTAGTTTTACACTTATTACCCCCAACAAATAGGCCTATTATTCATCAAAGATACACACATTTAATGTGTGACAGATTCAGGATTACAGTATTGTACATACGTAGTAACAGTAAACATTCGTATTCGAATGCTGTGAGACATAATATACACATTCGGAATCATAAAGACGTTTGAAAAAAATTCAAGCCAGGTACCCATGACGCAAGAGAGTACAACAGAAAACTGCTTCTAACCGAAGCGCAATGATGACTAGAACCGGCTCCCCCTAAATAATCGAAACAGAGAAAATCTAACGGCCCGTTTACACGAGCGATTGTTGTCCGATTATATCGTGCGACTCCGTGTCGTATGACGTAATCATATAAAATCGCCCGATTAAACACCCTCGCAACGATTGTGTCGTAGAACTGGAACTAGGTCCCACTGTACGACAGTCGGTGCGGTGCGAGTTTTGAAGCAGTGGCCAATCAGCGACCGCCGCGACAGACACGTGCTGCACTCGTCGTGACCTTTTACCAAAGCTCAAGTTGGGATTGGCGCGAGATAAAAGGTCGCACCCTACAGTGCTTAGACACGTCGCTCGTGTAAACGCACATGTACTTTGTTTGTGCGTCATCATGCGACACCGTGTCGTTATACATAATCGGATGAAATTCGTTCTTGTAAAGAGGCCTTTAGCTTTCAAAACACTTTGCCTAGGCTTGATCTCTCTACGATTCTCCTACAAAGCTATGCATCAAATCAAACCAAAAGTGACACATCTATATTATAAAGTAGTTTGCGCTTCGATTTTTTATCGCAAATTCACGGAATATGTGTTGTTACTTAACGTACTATAATCATTTGTCCTTTTCTTCAGTTGGCCCAAAGCGTTTTACACATCTCTTGGCACACTCTTTCTGTCTCTTCCGGCACAATATAAACTGGTTGCTAGAGCTAATATTTATGATGGGGCATTGGTGTACACATCTCTGGAAACTCTTCATGCAATTTATCATGCATTGTCCCATTGTTTTGGCACCATAGACGGCGGCAGTGGGATCCGGCTGTTGTCCTCCACATATAATCGCAATGACAACAAAGACCTGGAAAGGAGACGCATTTGACGGTATTACAAACCGTTAATGGATGTTCAATACTAAAACATTGGGACTTGTAAGTAGATCGTTGTTATATTTAATATTTTGTCAACTTACTTATGCACATGTATATTTATTTGTTAACAGTAAATACACATCAATATCTTTAAATTAGGCATATCATAATGCCCCAATACCGAGGGTGGTCACTGTCAAGCTGTATGTTGTCCTCGGTGCACTAATCCGTTTCTGGATGTTTCTTAACGCTATGCTGTCAGAAACATTAACCAAACGTCCAAGCCCACTATCTAGTAATTTTATCGACAGTCTATGTAATATCATAAGTTAAGTCTTTGTCTGTATTTAGGCATGCCTATTGTCGTATTGTAAATAATTTTGTAATGAGTCAATGGTATTTTTAATGAGTCATCCGGTTCCACCCGAAGACGGTTGCATGACACAAACACATCACTTAAGTAATAACTTTTATTTATGGCTACATATGTGTTTAATGAATGGTACTTACTACGTAGACTTGCATCTTGAGTTGAACAGCATTACTTGTATTTGTACACTGATATCTTGTACACCGGAAACTTGTATTCGCACTAACAGCATTGGTGTTGTGGCTAAATTGTGAAAGAAAATAATGCTAATAGGAAATATATTTATACATTATTGACTTTGCTTGTTCGACTTAGCTGCAAGTGCAGTATCATGGTTCAAGATGTAGTGAGATCGAGTGTGAAAACATAAGAGGTTGAAGGTTATTTCATGGCTTCACAAATGTATCATCGACACATATGACACCATTGTGTTGTTGGAATGATATCATCGACACATCAACACACAATAGATGATATACACTCAAAAGCAAGTTGCGGATTTGACGGTATTTCTTCACGGCTTCTAAAGTTAATTAAACCTGGTTCGACAAAATCTTTAACTTTAATCACAAACCAAATATTAACTACGGGCATCTTCCCCGACAAACTCAAAACTGCCAAAGTAATACCAATTTATAAAAAGGGGACGAAACCCTATTCTGAAACTACAGGCCAATATCAATCTTACCTGCAATTCCTAAAGTAATCGAAACAATTATTTACGACCAGAGAGATTCTTTCTTAAAAAGACACAAACTTATGTACGATAGTCAGTATGGATTTAGAAAGGAACATTCTACGGAATTTGCCGGTCTTGAATGAATTGATAGGATATTGACACGTATGGATGATAAGAATATTCCTATAAATATTTACTTGGACCTGTCAAAAGCATTTGACACTCTGGATCACTTAATATTAATTGATAAGCTAGAGTTTTATGGCGTAAAAGGAGTAGCTTTAGACCTATTAAAAAAATATTTAACAAATAGAAAACAGTACGTAGAATTTGAAGACGCCCAATCAGATATGCTTAATATCTCCACAGGCGTACCTCAAGGATCAATTCTAGGCCCTTTGTTATTTATAATTTACATAAATAACTTTGTACGATCTAGTCCAAAATTCAACTTTATTATGTGCGCCGATGACACGACACTTTCAAGTACCCTAGACTCTTTCGAACAATATAGCAAAAACGAAAATGTAGAATTCTTAATCAACACAGAACTGGACAAAATTAATGAGTGGCTTAAATTAAACAAATTATCTCTAAATGTAAATAAATCCAAATATATGATCTTCAAAACGGCTAGAAATAATATGATACATCCACTAAATATAAAAATAGATAATACATATATCGATAGAGTAGATGAGTTAAATTCCATAGGGATAAGTTTTAATGAACAATTAAACTTGGAAAAGCTACATAAAAAGAATTCAAACAGGTGCTCCAGAATTATAGGCATCCTAAATAAACTCAAACGATTGTTACCTCTTAATATAAAGATTATGTTGGATAACACTTTGATATTGTCGCATTTAAACTATGGCTTAACGGCCTGGGGCTATAGATGTGATAGAATAAAAACTTCAAAAGAAAGCCTTCCGAATTATATGTTTAAGCAAATATAATGCTCATACCGATCCACTGTTCAAAAGTCTTAATTTACTCAAAGTAGAGTATATTCTAAAATTGCAGGAACTAAAATTATGTCATAAATGTTCAAACAATAAACTACCTGTCTACTTGCAAAACTTACCACTTGATCAAAACAGTAGTGTTCACAACTTTAATACACGTGGTCAATATAATATACATACGATCAGGGTACACCACGAGTTTGCTAAACGAAGTCTCAGGTACAGTTTGCCACATACCATAAATAATGCACCTGAGTTATTAAAAGACAAGGTCACCACTCACAGTTTACATGGTTTCTCAAATTATATCAAACTTTATTATCTGAATACATATATTGAACAATGTGCAATCCAAAATTGTTATGTATGTCAACATGACTGACTATGTCTCCATTCCTCCTTGGTTAAAAACCACTCTATGTTTATCCGGTTGTAAGAATATAATTGGCATTTGTAATATACATACATATCTATATTAATTTTGTTCATTCAGTAATCATGCATTAATATCTATAGGGATTTATATATATATATAATTTAAATAACGGGTGAAATTAATCGACAGGGTGGCTCCTACGACAGCGATTAATGTTTAGTCTTAGTAGGAGTCTCCCATCCCTTATATGACATTATCTTTTATTTTCCGACCGTACTCTATATTCTTACCACTTCATTTTCTCAAGTCGACATAGATGTAATATATTGTATGGTTTTTGTTTCGAATACTCTGTTTTGGTGTCTTTAGGACGAATAAATATTTCCTGTTTCATGTGACACCATACCAAATACAAATGTCACAACGTTTATTCGCTTGCTAATGGCAATTGTTGTGGGAATAAAATCAGTAGGCGACGTGGGAGTAGGCGAAGTGAGGGTACCCCTTTGGAACTGGGAAATCGTCACCATCGTCCAAACGATGCGTTTTTGTGCATAGAAAAACCGGCCCCCAAAGCCAATCACATACACATTGTACGCTATTTACACATACTTACTCCTGGTCCACAACAAGCCTTATCAAAACACCTGTCACCCATTAAACCTGGTGATTGACCAGCATCATACTGCTCTATGATTGTTGTGAGGGAGTGAGAGAACAGATGCATGTTCTGTTTATGGTTTACCAAGTCCATAAGGTTGTTGAGGCGAAAGAGGTGCTTGAATGATTGACATCCTGACTTGTAGTTAATGGTAAAGCCGCTGCGCTTTAGAATGGTTGGCATATATCATTTACTAACCGAGTTACACGGTGTTTCACGAGGAGAAAAGGCAGCCACGCATCTTGTTTGTAGTAAAATCCGCGTCTATGAAAATCTACAATCTCGTTATTATGGAGCTAGCCTATTATTATTATTATCATCTTTATTCGGACTCAAGATCCACAAACATGTACATATTAAACAAATTGTAAGTTAGAAATAGCAGCTATGTATGTCACACTACTCCTCACAGCACGTTAGACCTCCGGTGGGTTAGATCCCCCATCTGTACCATTATTTTGGGGTTGTAGGTCGGTCGAGCAGCCAACGACTGCATAATCTGGTTCCCTAGAGATATAACAGTGGCGTCACATGGCGGACTGGGCACCAGACTTTGGGCGTTTTCAAGTAAAGGGCGCACTTTTAATCCCAAGCAGCCTCAAAAATCAAAGTGTTCCAATTATTTGGTTCATGTTATTTTCCAATACTATAGGTGATGTTACATCAACACTGACATGTTATTAGGAACATAACGTTACATGTATTTCCTAAACATTGGTTTCAAAAGTAAGCTGTAAAATTAGCAATCTGGAGAGGACATTCCTTTAGCACACAATATCCGATTGTGGTATGAGGTATGAGGTATGTGTTAACTATTATTATACAAATTGCAGTACTGAACAAATTATTATACAATTATTATTATTATTATACTGAAAAAATTATTATACAAATTGCAGTACTGAACAAAACTTTGCACCGAAATCCTCGATAAACAGAGCTAAGTAGCCCATTAAAACCAAAGGATTATATATTCTCAAATTGTAGACATAACACTAGGTTAAGCGGCCCTAGTTCCGACATTTGTTTTAACTCTGGAGAAAATGCACTAACTTGCTTAACCCTCATGCGGACGGATGGAAACACACAACTTACAATTAACTCCTCTGCCAGTGGTGCTGATGTGAAGTTGTAACACACTATATTTATTCCACTTCGAAGCCAAGAGACTGTGGTCTTCAAAATCTGAGTAGACTTAGGTAGAAACGTTCTCCTTGGAGTGACGACATCGCAATTCTACCATGGCAAGGAGCCATACTTTGTGGTAAGAACAGGGGAAAGGGGCACTTTCCTGTGACAGGTACCAGTTGTTTCTTCAACTGTCATGTCGACCCCTGGTGTGTAATACATGCGCAAGCCAACCAAGAACATTGGAATCGCCATTTATCTCCATCAAAATGACGTCCATGATATTTGGTGTAACAAAGAGTTCAGACGCAGCTCTCAATGTATCCACATTTCTGTCAAGTGCAATTTTTTATAAAGAAAATGGTACAATTTTGGATAATGAAATAACAACGTAACATAAAAAATATCGTGTTCTACAAAATATACCATTTCTCAATGTAAATGGAGTTGCTAAAAAGAAATCAACAGTAATCAATATAGACAAATTATATTAATGTCAAACATGTATGACATTCAATCTTGAAATTCGGGTAAATTTTGACATGGTTTGGTTTTTCAGTTATATCTCTGCCAATAATGGTGTAATCTATGTAATATTTTGCTTCCTCGTTAGACTCATATAGATCGGGGATTAACCTGAACTATTATTTTTTCCAAAAATGAAAGAATTATGCAAAGTTACAACCAATTATGTACCTTCCGGATCCTGTTTGATGTTGTTCTGGAGAGGACATTCCATTAGCACACATAACTTCACAAGCCTGCTGACTCTGGTAGTGGAATATCATATATTAATGTATACTAACCACTGGTGTATTACTGTTTGGCACTGGGATGTTGGTGTTCTGGAGACGACATAATATGTTTAACGGAAAATGACACGTACCAGTTTATGACGGTCTTTGTAAACCTACATACTTGGCAAAATTGGGTTATTGGTTTTAATTTGGAATGTCTAATATATTTCATAGCTACATTTCTGATCAGTCGGAATTCATTATTATTAGTTTTTTTGGGGTGTCCTTTTTGTGAGGACATTCCATTTTTGTTTAACAGAAAATGCACCAATAAATACACATTGACTTTATGCGGTACCTGCTATTCCAATTTGAACCAAATTTGTCACTTTTAGTTAACTGATTAATGGACAATTTAACACAATTGGTTGTTGCTTGATAATTCGCTACATAATATTGCAGTGCAGGTTTTAATACTAACATAAACTGAAGTAAGACTAAGAACTGTGTCAAAAACAGCATACTGTGCAGATTGTCCTTCACATATTTGTTGTATCTTCATAAAATGTGGTATGTATGTTCATTATTATAGCCACTTGTTGATAAGCACACTGAATTAATATCACACAATGAATCGTTCGAATTCAACGAGGGAAAGTGCTTTTTGGTAAAAGTGTAGCAGCCAGCCTCGTCAGCAGGAACAATAAAACTACAATAACTTGAAAAATACTTAAAATTGCTGAATACATTCATGAATCATTGGTGATATTGTTACCAGCTATAGTTTATCGACGACGTCTAACGAACGTGAACTTTGTTCAAGTTGCAGCGTCAATCAATAAAATCAGTTGCTAAGATTTATCTCGGTTACATACAGGCAAGTACTGCTCGGTAAATGTCGCTCGCTTCGATTTTTTGAATCGCCACTATCCACGATACTCTGAACACACATATACGTACCAGACTGCAACAAGTTCATAAAGACTGAACTTAGAGTTTACGTGACAAAATACCAACAACCACTCATCTAGCTCTTTTAGGCGTAAGCGGTACGCTGACTTGTGGTGTAAATACCGGCCAGCTTTATATGCAGACAGAAACGAGGCGAAGTCATAGCCCAGGCAAATGATCATATGTCCTCTTCTTAAACTGGTCCAAACCGTTTTACGCATCTCGTATTTCCCTCCTTCAGTTTCTTCTCACATTGGCTATACCTTTTGTAGACACTACATCCGCAAGGTAAAATGTCTCAAGAACGTACGTCATTACCATGGTGTTTATTATAAAACAAATACATGACAGTATGGCTATATCCGGAAACAGCCGAGATAACAACGATGTCTTCTGATTAAGCATGACATTATACTTTCATACAACATATTGTTTGAGCTCAGGTTGGAAGTTTAGACCATCCACTGTAGTGCTGAGAAAAGTGACCATTTAATTGGTCGGTTGAAACGCCCTATTCAATTCATTTAGCCCATCGTGTGTGTGTGTGTGTGTGTGTGTGTGTGTGTGTGTGTGTGTGTGTGTGTGTGTGTGAGTGTGTGTGTGTGTGTGTGTGTGTGTGTGTGTGTGTGTGTGTGTGTGTGTGTGTGTGTGTGTGTGTGTGTGTGTGTGTGTGTGTGTGTGTGTGTGTGTGTGTGTGTGTGTGTGTGTGTGTGTGTGTGTGTGTGTGTGTGTGTGTTCGATAAACCAGCAACATTTTAATTGGTAAGTGCAGTCTCAATCTGCCGTTTTTGACAATTATTTCGTTCTCAAAAACCATGCAAACTATCAGGCTTTACGATGAACTGTAGTAGTATTTAATAACTAAATTTTACGTTGAATATATCTTATGCAATGGGTTGTGAAGGAAGATTTTCACATTTGTGTGTGTATGTGTGTGCGTGCGTGCGTGCGTGCGTGCATGCGCGAGTGCGTATGTGTTTAAATAATATGCACCAAAAGTACGCAAACCAACTGGGCATGATACTTCTGCTGTTCACGCACTGCATCCGGGACCACCAACGAACCTGGTTTGCGATGGGCTAAATCAATTGACGCAGGCGCTTTAAAGAGTGCCGTTTTGAGAAACTAGTAGTTGTCTGCTACAATTTAGGAAACACAATCGCGCTCTTTTATCAATATATTATTATTCACATTGTCGGATATGTTTTGCAAAAACTACGCCTCATCCTACTATTGAAGTAATTCATGGGGCGGATGTGGAAGTAATGTTTCAGCTTACTAAGTGGGGGGAGGGGGTGGTCAACGGTGTTAACTCCTGCACTGCTTAGGAAACGTGGGAGCGCGTATTTCCGAAAGGATTTAGCCATTCTGCGGAAGGCCTTGTTGACACTGTGCGTATCACTACTGGAGGGCCAGATATGTATTTACACCAAACCTGTAACCTAACACTGGTTCCACTCGATAAGATGGTTGTATGGTACAGACGGATCGATTAAGTAATACAATTGTATGTGTGCATATGCCTACATAATGATAGGTATGTACTCATGGGTGGATCCGGGGGTGTCCAGAGCACCCCTTTTATTTCAGCTGGATTTCATTCATCAAGTCAGAATCAGTTCACGTGACACCGCGGGCGGTGTGGCGGTCGGCACATGTTCCTGAGATGAGGACATTCTGATTTTCGCATCTCTCGCATCCTACCTTATCCTCGTTGTACCCATTACTAGAAACAAACGGATTCGTGTTGACAGTGCATTTGACAGCAACTATTTTTATGCATGCAAGCTTGAAAAACAACGTGAGAGACAGTCACCTTAAGCTGCAGTGCATAGTAAAGACCGTAAAGACGCAGAATATCGCCACGAGGAGCCACCGACATGATGCCACCCATCTCGACGTTGATGTGAATCACGGCGACGGAGAAGCATTGGGGGACACAAAACAACACCGCCCCGTAGGCTTCGAAGTTAATACATAACGAAATATTTCCGTAATCGGGGAACAGATCCAGCAAACCATCAAGTCCAAAATGCGAAAGGTGTTTTTTTATTCCATCAGCACTGACGAGGTATGTGACATATCAAACAAAAACAGCTAAGATTTGTCTTGATAGATAATCGAATAATCCTTTGCGTTTTTATTGTGTTACTCTGGAGTTGCATACGCAGCCATCGCTGTAAAGGTCGAGCAGATCGGCTTTGAAAGATGCCTACCAAGTATGTGGTGATACTGTGAATATGACCGGGAAGACGAATGGCGTGCAAAACATCATTGCTATCTCGGTCGTTTCCGGTTATTGCCACATTGTCATGATAAAAACAAAATAGTAATAATCTACGTAAAATAACCAACATTTTGAGATTGAAAAACCTTTAAGGGTTAGCGTTCTCATGACCTTAAACACGTTTCCTTTCCAGGCCTTACATGTTGGTGCGATCATATTATGTGAATGTCTACAACTGGATCTCACTGCCGCCGTTGTTACAAACGATTCCAGAGGTGTACACACGAATGCACCTCCACAAATATTAGAGTCGGAATCCATTGTTGTCTCTACCACAAGAAACTGAACGAGTGCAGAAAACAATGCATAAAACGGTGGGGGCCTGCTGAAGAAAAAGAAACATGTTTGTTAGTTGTCAAGACGTTGATCCAAGAACCTTGAGGAAGTAGACTGTTTCATATATTTTGGGTCCACCTTAAGCAAAGACGGCACTTCAACAAAGGAAATCAAAATAAGGATTGCAGTACCCATGTCTGCTAAGTGAAGACTTAACACCACCTGAAAGAACAGAGACATCAGCTTCAACATGAAGCTCAAGCTCTACAGAGCTGTAGAGCTTGTATCCATCCTCCTCTACGGATGCGAGGGCTGGACTCTGACAGCAGAAACAGAGAGACGCATACAAACATTTGAAACGAAATGCTTCAAAAGACTTCCCCGCATTTCGTATACTGAACACAAGATAAATGAACATATGAGACAACGAGTGGACTCCACTGCTGGAAAGCAAGAGCCCTTGTTGGCAAAGGTGAAACGACGCAAGCTCTCCTGGTTTGGCCACGTCACTCGACACAACACCATTGCAAAAACCATCCTGCAAGGCACCCTGGAGGGCAATAGACGACACCCTGGAAGGCATGAGACGACACCCTGGAGGGCAAGAGACGACGGGACCACCAGAGAAAAAACTGGCTAGACAATATACAACAATGGACACATCAAGACCTACCGACCCTGCTACGTACAGCAGAGGACCCACAACGCAGGCGAGGACTGTGAATGAATGGCACCCCATGAACGTCCAGGTCAAGGGATGGAGGTGAAGGTGAAGGTGAAGATGAAGGTGAAGATGAAGACGTTGATCAACCACAGGTTTATGTATGCATCAATCGCTGGTCGATATCACACTCAATTTTGTTGCTTACGCCAAAAGTGCGGTTGATAAAACTTTACTATTTGATCACGTAAACGACGTTTAGTCTTTATTCAGGAGTTGCAGTTTGGTACCTGCATGTTTATTGTATCACGGAAAAATACATTCCGTGGATTGGCAATTAAAAAAACATTGAAGAGCGCTAC
The DNA here is from genome assembly GCA_963662155.1 of Lamellibrachia columna. NCBI lineage: Eukaryota > Metazoa > Annelida > Polychaeta > Sabellida > Siboglinidae > Lamellibrachia > Lamellibrachia columna. Next base: position 12,428,337 of record OY759271.1, on the reverse strand, counting down.
ATTACCGAACAGTACTCGCCCGGACATAAACAACGTACACATTTGCAACGTATTTTATTGGTTCTTGCGGCATCTCATCACTGATTCACGAGAATGATTTGAACACACACAATAACATGCGGTCGAAACATTTATATGATAGTCTTGTAGAAATGTTGTAACAAATGCATCATGCATATATGACTACTGACTTGCTAGCCGAACGGACAAGAATAGCTTTTTAATTTGACCAATGTAACGCTTTAAAAGACACATACGTACATCCATGTTAACACAACAATATTAAATAGTATAAGTTTGTAATTTTACAATGAACGTGGTGTGTATTAAGATAAAATGATGGTAGTAGGGTCAGGATACTCCTCTAAGACTAACTAGTCCCTATCGAGGAGCCACCTTATAAATTAGAATATTTATAAGTTAGTAAATGTGTTGGCCTAACAAGTCTTTCAAAGAGAGACAAAACATAAAACTAAATAAAATTAAATGAGTTCGTCAAACAAGTGTAATTCTTCCAAATAGATGAAAAACAAAAAGTGTGCCTGTAAATCTACAACAAAATCTACATGTACAACAATTTGTTATATTGCACGAGGTTTGATAGTTTTGTATGTATTGATGTTTGGTGTAGTTCGCAAACCCGTTTAGGCTGTGTGTGATGATTTTTTCTTTTACCAGAGTTGGTGTATTGTTTAAAGTGTTAGGTAGTTTGTGTCTCAGGCATCGCTTAGAAAATTCATGTTGTGTTCTAAATGTATTCATGTTGTCCTCGTGTGTTGTGAGTTTGGATGTTTGAATTTGGTGTCAGCTGCCAATTTTGTAGGTACGATGTTAATAAATTGTGCATAAATTTATAATAGAATTTTGAGTTCTTGTAATCTTAGTAAATCTGTAATTTTTAATAAATTTAATCTTTTGAAAAACGGAACCGTGTGTGAGATGCATCTACTCGTTGTTAATATTCTAACAGCCTTCTTTTGTACTTTGTATATTCTTTCTCTTTGAGAGCCCCATGCCATGATGCAATAGTTCATATGTGGTAGGACCAGTGTGTTATATATAATATGTTTTTATATTTTGGGGTAGTACGTGTTTAAGCTTATTTAACACTCCAGTTGTTCTGGAACACTTATTTTAAGTGATTTTCCTCCATTTTAAATTTGTGTTCAGAGTTAGACCTAGGAAGTTGAATTCATTTACTTTTTTAATGTTTTTGTTACTGATTTGGAGCGTAGGTGCATTTACTTGTTTATTTGGCATGTAGATAAGCATATATCTAGATTTGTCTATGGTTTGTGACAGTTTGTTAATTTCAAGCCATTCATTAATTTTACCAAGTTCGTCATTAATTAAGGAACCAGCATCAACGTTTTTCGTATTGTTTTTATTATTTAGCGCACTTGAAAGGATAGTGTCGTCTGTGTAAGTTATAAAATTTAACATTTCACTAGACTGTGAAATATGATTAATGTAGATTATAAACAACAGCGGTCGAAGAACAGACCCCTGTGGGACACCAATGCCTATTTTCGCCCAACTCTACATATTGCTTTCTATTTGTTGGGTAGCTGATGAATAGTTTCAGTTTAGGGCCCTCCAACACATAGTGTATTAGTTTGTCCAGTAATATATTATGATCAATGGTATCAAAAGCCTTAGGTAGATCGAGAAAGATGTTTATAGGTATTTTACTGTTGTCCATTTGAGTAGTGATTCTATCTACTAACTCTAAGGCGGCATATTCTATATTGAGTGATCAGATCGAAAACCATATTGATTTTCTGCAAACAACTTTGATTCTTCGAGGTATTCAGACAGTTGACCGCTAATTACTTTTTCTGTAACTTTTTATATTGTTGGCAAAAGAGAGATTGGCCTGTAATTAGTGAACACGGCTGGGTCTTCTTTCTTAAAAGTGGGAATGACTTTGGCGAGCTTTAGTTTTTTCGGGAAAATGCCAGTGTGTATGATTTGATTTGTTATTAGCGTAAAGGATTTGATGAGTGATGGTGCAATATGTTTTAATAAATGTGTAGATACACCATCGGATCCACAGCTATTTTGCTTCGGGAGATTGTTTATTGTTCTCTTGATAGTTTCTTTAACAATTTCTTGAAAATATTTTTGTTTTGTTTTGTGCATTCTCGAAATAGTATCTGTGGTTTTTCTCGCCTGAATAATGCATATTTAGCGATATTTGAACCAATACTAGTAAAATATGTATTAAATATGTGTGCTATTTCGAATCTGTTAGTTATTTCAGTATTATGTTCCTTAATTATCATAGGAGATAATTATTTTATTTTATTTCTAGATACAATTTAATTTATGGTTTTCCATGTGTTTCTTATATGATGTCGTATTTAAATTTGGTAAATGTAGTTTCTAAGTAATTTTTTTAGCTGCTTAGATACTGCTCTTTAATATGGCATTGTTTGTTTTTAAGTTTATGTTTAGGCTATTGTATTCTTGTGTGCTGGGTCTTGTCTTTTTAAATTTTTAACATAGTTCACCTCTGTTCTGTTGATCTAAGCAATCCCTGTATCCATTTTGACTTCTTATATTTATATTTTTTAATTTGACTAATTTAGCGCTTAAAATAGCACCGTGTATCATGTCATAGTTCATATTTGTATCAGCTGACCTGCTTTTATCTAGTTTGTTGTATTTTTCCGATGCAATTATCTCATTTTACTTGGGTCATGGCTTTCTCTGTTTGTACATTTTTTTGTATAAATTTGGGAGTGACCTCTTTATTAATTGTCATGTCAGATGGTGTAAAGTAGGGTTAATGATCAGATAGTGTTTTTAATAATATACCTACTTTTTTCTTTGTTGATAGTTTTTTATTTTAAGGAAGAAGTTGTCTATATGTGTACCAGTTGTATGACAAAATCTCGTTGGCAGGGTAATTTGCGGATAGAAACTATGTATTGTTAGCATATTAACAAAATTACTACATACTTCGTATTCATTTATTTTTTAGCAGATTTAAATCATAGCCCCCAGCCAATATTACTTCGTGTACCTATCGTTAAAAGTATTTTTCTACAATGTTTACAAACATTTGAATTATAAACGTAAGGAAAATTGCCACACTTGGTTAATCGAAGACGGAAACACAAAACTCTTGAAAAAAATGTATTCAAACAATATTGAGAAACATCGACGGATTCTCTCTAGCTGGGTGACATGACACTAACACACGGTCTTTATATGTTCTAAGTATGTTCCCAATATAGATTTAGCATAAACTCGAATACATTGCTACAAGTATTCCTTATTCCAACTATAACATATGTTGCTTTTAAGCGACTCTCGGTTGTTACAATAACAGCTTTTCCACAACAGTAGAAAGAGCCCTTCCCCGTTAAGCACTAATGCGCTATAATTAGCCGTACTAGAAAAGCCACATAAGATGACAGCACTTTTTGGGGCCAGGTCATCTGTCCATGTCATTGTCGAGAAGCCATGAAATCCTCATCATCAACCCCCTTGACTGCATTTCTTAGAACACATGTCGCGACATCTTGAACCCAGGCACGCTGCGTGGAGGACATGCTATTTCCAATGCGCAATGTCAAGAGGTACTATGATTTCTACTTCCCTCCTCTTTCACAAGTTTAATTGAAATTGAAATGTTGTCTGACACAAAACAAATTATGTTTCCGATATAAAAGGCGTCAATACACTAATTATGCGAAAACCTTTTCAATTCAAGACGCATGGCGACTTCGCAATATGTTAACACACCTCACAAATGTGCTTCAATTGTCGCATTTTCTTTACTATGATTTGAAATGGTTTGGTGCATATCTTAGCAGGTAACTTGGATAGGCATGAAGCGTTGTCAAAGTGTGTCTAGCCCTAAGATTATCTAAAAATAGTGAACATTTCTCAGGATAGTTCGCAGATTATCTCTGTTTCGAGTATTTGGGTGGGAGGCGGTTGGAAACTCCATTGTGCTTCAGTGAGAAGTTGTTTGTCATTGATATCTCTTGTGGCTTTTTCTACGTGGCTTGCGTGGAGGAGTTGAGGGAGGAAGTTGGTGTGAAAGAGAGTCTGAAGAGGAGTTAGCACCGTTTACAATCGGCTGGACCCGTTGAAAGATTGGAAAGGGAACGGCTGACAAAGAGAACGGATGTGCTTAGAGTTGTTTGATTTGTTATCAAACATTTACATTGAAAATATTTTCGTTTCGATGATCCTCTATGCCACTTGCATATGTACGTGACTTATGTTTGCAACAAGCCCTGCTGAACTGAAGGCACATGTTTAGGGCAAGGTCTTCCTTCGATGACATTGCCAAGAAGCTACACAATCCTCGTCAACACCCTTGGCTGCATATCTCATGTCGCAACATCTTGAACTTATATACACCCTATGCGCAACTTTAAGAGGTACAATGCAGCATTGTAATATGCACAACCCATTCACAAGTTTAGTCTGTGACAAATAAAAAGGTATGTATGTATGCGCGCGCGCGAACGTGTGTGTGTGTGTGTGTGTGTGCGTGCGTGCGTGCGTGCGTGCGTGCGTGCATGCATGCATGCATGCATGTATGTATGTATGTATGTATGCATGTATATATGCATAGTCAGGGCGGTTAGGTCACTTTTTGTCAATTACTTGGCGGATAAAAGCACCACATTTGTATGTGCCTTCCTTGGTTCATACTTATTGATTTTAGAAGAGGAGCCAAGCACGAAACATATTTTCAGACCACCCTAAATGTTGGCGATATTGAGCCGATGACAATATTACCACCAGGTTTTGCGTGAATGTTGTGTTACCACATAAGTAAATTTTTCATTATTTTGGGAGTTACGTACAAATGTCCTACACACGGGCTCCGATGTGCGCAAGCGATTTCGGAGTCCCGATTTTAACCACCGGACATCTCTTCAAATGGGCGCCAAACAAAAAGTAATGATATAATGATGTTTGCTCTTAGATGTAGATAAGATGCAGATAAGATAAAAAATATGTTGGATTCGCCTGTTTAAAAAGTAAAGTTTTAGCAATAAACGGTGGGGAAATAATCACTATTAATTGATTTGTTGATGCACATATGTGCATACGTATTAAATATTCATTTCACTATATGTTTTAGAAGGTTCTAGTATCATTTAACTAAAACATACATATTCACCATATGTAAACTTCAATTCATGTTACGTGGTGCTGAAAATTATAGTGATAGAGATACTAGCATAACCAATAAATAGTGCATTTTCCCATCGTGTATTATTGAAACTTTTAAACACACGAATCCAAAAGATTGTTATCTTAACTGCATCTATAGACAAACATAATTAAAATACCTGTATTAGTTGTTTGCTTGGCACTCATTTGTGCACAGTGGTAAAAATTCGGACTCGGAAATCGCCCGCGCAAGTAAGAAACCGCCTGTAGGAAATTTATACAAAAAGTCCTAGTTTCACTAGAATTCGATCGATTGTAAAATAATTGTCAAAGATCTATCTACTATGACATGCTATATACCAAGAGAAGCGTAAACCATCGAGGAATTTATAGGCAAAATGTTGCTAAACCCGTTGCTATGACAACATAACTTTCACGGAAACCTGGGGGTCATATTGCCAACGGCTCAATATCGCCAACATTTGAGCGCCCCGTGGTGGGTCGGAAAATATTTATTTTGCGTGGCTCCCCGTCTAGAATCAATAATACGACTCCTGCTTTTGTCCGTCAAATAACTGTTATTTTGCTAACCGTCCTAAATAGTATGTATGTATGAATATTATCTATGTATGAATAGTATTTATGTATGAATAGTATTTATGTATTTATGTATGTATGTATGTATGTATGTATGTATGTATGTATGTATGTATGTATGTATGTATGTATGTATGTATGTTTGTGTGTGTGTGTGTGTGTGTGTGTGTGTGTGTGTGTGTGCGCGTGCGTGCGTGCGTGCGTGCGTACGTACGTACGTACGTACGTACGTACGTACGTACGTACGTATGTATGTATGTATGTATGAATACATTTCATATCCACGGTAACAGGAACACATCCGTACCAGACCGCAACTCGTGGATAATGAATAATCGTAGTTTCGTGACAAAATGCTATCAACCATTTATTTAGCGGCTACGCTAAATTCTGATATAAATACAAATATTGGATAGCACATAACATGATATACTTTTATTAATATCACAGTGTATCAACCAGCGGTTGTATGTAGACATAAACCTCTGGTGCTGCGAGGATGGTCAGTGTCAGTGCATCATTGTCCCTTTTCTTCAGTTACTCCAAACCGATTGACACATCTCTCGTTGCATTTCTCCAACCTCTGCTTGCAGATGTTATATTGGTAGCTAGTGATAATGCTTGCGAAGGGGCATTCGTGTGTACATCTCTCAAATGTTTTGTAGCAAGCCAAGAAACACTCTCCCACTGACTTGACATGTTTTGCTGGGACGGCGACAGTGGAATCCTGTTGTAGGCTTTCAAATATGATCGCAATGAAAACGAGGGCTGGAAAGGAAACCCATTTGAACGTATTTTAAACCCGTAAATGTTATTAAGTATTGTATCCAGTATAAAAACATTGGGCATTTTCATAACAGTACATGTATATGACAACATGCAGAAACAGCAGAGATAGCAACGGTGTCTTCCGATTAGGCATGACGTCATACCCCCCTACGACACATTGTTTTAGCTCAAGTTTCGCGTCCAGACAAACCACTGCAGTGTTGTGAACATTGACGTTTAGCTGGTCGGAACCTAGTTATTGTCTGTCGTGGTTTAGGAAACGCCGCTGTACTTTACCAATGTTGTATTTTTATTCACTTTCTCGCATGTGAAAACCGTGTCTTGTCGTACAAGAGAATACTGAAGACTCGTAGAATCACTTCAAGCAAAAGCAATTTCATTCTACTAAGCGGCTGATCCACTTATGCGTAGTGCCGAAAACAACGTGCTCATAATGATATGGAAGTGAATGTACGTCAAACAATTAAGTTTTATTTCGTCCATATTGAATTATTGTATAGTAGCTATGCAGTTTAATAAATTGGCATACTAGGACGACATTTATTTTCGTAGATAGACGAAAGCAACTTAAACAACAACGTAAATCTCGCGAGGGCTTGTGGCAACGGCTACAGGCAATAGTATTTCAGTGTATGTAATGTTTTGCCATTTTACAAGTACAGTGTATCGTTTTTTCATCAAAACACTGATCTGTGGTTATATTTGATTTGATAAGAAGACGAAAACGTTTGTTTTTCGTGCCAAAGTTTATCGTTTTTCGTGTATCTGATTCTACTAACCGGTTGACGTGATTCTACTAAGCGACTGATTCTGATCCCGCCTATTCTGTTATCCATGATTCTGTTCAGCGGAAGCCACTGTTATTCGCAACGCGGCTGTCTAGTGGACGTAAGAGATGCTGGTACATTGGGCTGGTTGGAAGAATACCCCCATCCATTGGAATGCGGAAAACACTCGCCGACACTATGCAAGCCAGCAGTGGTTTATCAAGTTCTAGTTAGTTTCAAACACTTGGCACGTTCTGACTATTTTGTCTATACGTTGGTGTTCCCATAATCTGTTGATCTTAGTAGGCCTCATTCATTTAGACAACCAGCTTCAGAACATCATCGTGGTTGCACTGAGCGCTGCTAGGGTGCCTACTGTCCTTTGTGATTCGTTTATGTCAGCAATTAAAGAGACGGTACATACGTTAATGTGGTCATCCGAGCCACGTGGGATACGCAAACAATCTTGAGAGCCAGGTTTTTCACCAAAAGTGCCTGATCCGGAATTTTAACCCTGAACTCCGGCATGTAAAGTGGGTACGCTAACCACTACCGTACCGCGCGTCTCGTTGTTTGTTGTCGCCACACTATCAAGTACTCTGACATAATACTTAGTAGCGTCCATCAAATAGTTATCTCGATAGTATAGCTAATATTTCACATTACGTTTTCAAGGCACGGGTCTAAATTTGTGGATAATGACCAACTTAAGGACAGTACCAAAAGGTAATGTTTGCAACTAGTAAGTGCCCTTAACAAAAACATGTTTAGAATTCTATAAAATTTCTACTGAAATCTATATCATTCTACAGAACATAGCAGGATATTGTACAGAAAACAATAGAAAATGTTCTATCTGCAAAACTTCTATAGATTATTCTATAAAAAAATTCTACAGAATATTCTGTAAAAATTATATAGAATATTTTCTGAATTCTCCGCGGCTAAAATTACCTTATTCCTTAAGAATATTGTACAAAAAAACAAGCGGTAAATACCACTATATCGAACCGACATTAACTGCAATGTTTCACAAAAGTATGTACCAATAGGCCTATGTGACAAGGAAACGTTAACGGAAACCCATATTAAAATGTTTTTTTCTTGAAAATATCCAATGTCAATTAGACATTACTAGCAAAAATGCCAATCCTCTGGACCGGATAACTTGGTAGTCCGTAAGTGACTGTCACGATAACAATATTAAAAAACATTATCGCAGAAATATCCACCTATGCCTTGGTACTTGGTGCTGCCAGTCAATATCTCTCGAAGTGTCGACATAATACTGGCAGTTGTAGTAACGTGTAGCGACACCTTGCTATTACGTAACTTGGGACAATCGAAGAGAAGACGCATGACGTTGTCAACAAGTGTACGTAATTATTCGCATAGCATTGTGGAAAATTTACGCAACAAATACAAAGGGTAATCTGGTTGTTCGTAGAAAGGGTAAAAGCTGGGTGAATTTCGAAAACAATTCGTCTGAGACGACCCGACCGTGGGTCGTAGATGAACCCTACAAATCTGGCGCCCGAGATGCAAAAGGCCAAGAGGAGAAGCACAACATACAAACATACAAATATACATACATATACTCGCTATTACAGTATAGTTCCCATGGTTTTCTACAACATTTCCCCGGCTGGTTCGTCACGTCAGCATTCCGTTGCTGTTGTAACCATAGCGATAGTTTGGAGACAGTGTGTCGTTTCCTGTCGCTGTCTGCAGTATTTGAAATTAATCAGCCATGATTTTCTACCGTCTTTACCCACATTGCTACATACATGCTTAATGACTTACTTAGGAAGGGCACTTGCATCTTGAACTGAAAACAATTCCCTGTACGTGTTCGCTGACGCCTTTTATAGCGGAGACTCGACAACATTTGTTTTTCGGATATATTGTGAATTGCGAACAAATTATATATGTAGTGAGGTTATTTACATTGCTCGTTATACGTAGCTGCAAGTATCGTAGCAGGGTTCAAGATGTGGTGCAATGGGGTGCGAAATGTCTTGACGTGTGTTTGAAAACCTCTCAACAATAATAGTCTGGCATCCACCAACGGATCGCTAGGTAAACTTAAAAAATATGACAAGTACAATGGTAAGGTTGTGTACATAGACCTACATTTCGCGTTCCTGGTTCTTGCGTCATTAATAAAAAAGGGTTTCATGCCCGAGTAGTGTCGCTCGTTTTTAACACAGTCTTGATAAATGCACTGAGCGCATGTGAAGAAAGCAAAGATAAATGTTTAAAACGACCGGAGTCAGACATTTTTTATTTTAAACTAGAGCAAGTTTAAAAATAGGTGTCATTGGATCGTTTTACTCATTTCCCGTCCATAGTCCTATACTTAAAGTGTATGTTTATGTAGTGAAAAAACTGAGCTAAATACCTACAAGGTGCACTCTTTATGTGCTAGATCATATAACAAATTATCCGGCGAGGGAATATATACTTGAGCTAGTGTTCGTCAGAATCGTTCCAGCTTTGTTCGCCAGGACACAGGTTGTATCGCGGAACAGTTAACAAGCTCTGGTAGGCGGATCTATTAATGATCGATTCTCCTGATGTTTCTAATACTGAATTGCTAATTTATATTCCATGTTCCAAACGACACTTGGGTCTTTTTTATTTAGTAACGAGAAGTGGTGGAGCAAGCTGCCTTTTCGAATCATAGCTATTTACTGATTATCTTATCTCAGTTTGTATTATGTATTATTTTTGAAGACGCCTGTTTATTCGTTTCTGCTTCTTCGGGTAAGGTAATTTTAGTGTTCTACACACATTTACAGACGTTTAATCTTCTTGTAATAATGTTGGTTTTATAATTCATATCCCTACTATTATCATATTTTATGTCTAGGATCCCATAGTAATTTACCGCTAGGGCTCAGGACATATGAAGGTGGCGTGCGATTGTCTCCTGTGTGAAGCCTTTGACGCAAGATGATAGGAGAAGAAGTTCTGCATGACCCTTCTCATATCTGAATTCTTCACTGCAGATAATGATAGTCATCATCTGGTGACATGCAGAGAACAAGCACAATAATGGTTCACTTTATTTCAGAATGCTTGTGTATCTTGAAAGACATAGATAGAGAAATACGTCGAGACAGAGTTTGAAGTTAACCTTTGTCAGAGTATCCGAAATACGTGTGTCGTGTTGTGTACCGGGGAAAGCAAGCCTGGTACAATTGACTCATTTGTATCTAGATGTACGCAATTGACTCATTTGTATTTGGATATACGCGATTGACTCATTTGTATATGGATGTGCGCAATTGACTCATTTGTATCTGGATATACGCGATTGACTCATTTGTGTATGGATGTACGCAATTGACTCATTTGTACCTGGATGTACGCCATTGACTCATTTGCATCTGGATGTACGCCATTGCAGAAACTGTTGATACTGGAATAGCATATTGATGACAATGTCACCATGGGTACACCCCAACCGTACAATTAATGGTTGGCTCAACTGTTCTCCGGGTTGGCTCAACCTTACTCGGGTTGCCTAAACCGTACTCAGGTTGACTCAACCGTGCTCAAGGTTGATTCAACTGTACCAGACTGGCTCAATCGTGCTCAATGTTGGATCTACCGTTCTCCGGTTGGCTCAAACGTACTCAGGATCGCTCATTCTTACTCAGTTTGGTTCAATAGTATTCAGGTTGGCTTAACAGTACTTAGGTTGGCTAAACGGTACTCGGGTTGGGTTAACCGTACTTAGGTTGACTCAATTTTATTCAAGTTGATTCAACCATGATCAAAGTTGGCTTAATCGTACTCAAGTTGGATTAACCGTATGCAGATTGGATCAACAGTACTTAGGTTGACTCAACCGTATTCAGATTGACTCAACCGTGTTCAAGGTTGGGTCAACCGTTCTCGGGTTGGATCAACCGTACATAGGTTGGCTCAACCGTACTCGTGTTGGATCAACCATACACAGGGTGGCTCAACCGTACTCAGGTGGGCTCAACCGTACTCAAGTTGGATCAATAGTGGTCAAGGTTGGCTCAACCGTGGTCAAAATTGGCTCAACCGTGGTCAAGGTTGGATCAACCGTACTCAGGTGGGATTGTCCACACTCAGATTTGATCAACCATACTCAGGTTGATTCAACCGTGCTGCGTGTGACCAGGTGATCTAACAGGCGGTCAATAAGGATTCTAAAACAGTTGGAGGCATAAGTGGATTTACCCTCAATCGCAATGATGTACGTCGATGGGTGTTGTCTTGTGAACGAGCAGCAATAGTTCGATATAATGGCCGGTACGATGCGTAGTCGATGAATTGGAAAGACCCCCGGCTAGACGGAGGGAAGAGAGGGACGTCCACGTAATCATTGGTTTAATCCGTTCGTTGATCAGACTGACTTCCTGAGCATCAGCTCTGGTGTGGTTGCTTCCGGTGACATCGCCTCGGACCTCCAAAGTGCTCGTCTGTCGTTCATTGCAAAACGATTCCTGTCAGATGAGAGCTATATCCATGAGCCGATTAAGAAACTCAATTTGAAAACATGTGTGTATGTGTGTGTGTGTGTGTGTGTGTGTGTGTGTGTGTGTGTGTGTGTGTGTGTGTGTGTGTGTGTGTGTGTGTGTGTGTGCGTGCGTGCGTGCGTGCGTGCGTGCGTGCGTGCGTGCGTGCGTGCGTGCGTGCGTGCGTGCGTGCGTGCGTGCGTGCGTGAGTGAGTGCGTGTGTGTGCGGCAGGATCTGCAAATCGCGATTCGGCCTATTCCATCATTGACGCACTCATCTGACATAACTGGACACCATTTATCATCTTCAATATGACTCGGATTCATCATACTCGACAACGCGTGATTGCAAGAGAGAGAGAGAGAGAGAGAGAGAGAGAGAGAGAGAGAGAGAGAGAGAGAGAGAGAGAGAGAGAGAGAGAGAGAGAGAGAGAGAGAGAGAAGGAAAGAAAGAGAGAGAGAGATAGAGAGAGAGAGAGAGAGAGAGAGAGAGAAAGAAAGTAAGAGAGAGAGAGAGAGAGAGAGAGAGAGAGAGAGAGAGAGAAGGAAAGAAAGAGAGAGAGAGAGATAGAGAGAGAGAGAGAGAGAGAGAGAGAGTTTGATAAACCAGCAACATTTTAATTAGTAAGTGCAGTATCAATCTGCTGTTTTCGACAATTATTTCGTTCTCAAAAACTATGCAAACTATCAGGCTTTACGATGAAGTGTAGTAGTATTTAATAACTAAATTTTACATTTAATATATTTTATGCAATGGGGTTGTGAAGGAAGATTTTTACATTTGTAATGATGAGTTCATGAAATGACTTAGGGCGGCGTCATTTCATGATTGATCGATCGTTTATTGATGTCGTAATATAGATATGATAATGGTGGAGACAAATCCAACGAGTCGTCATTTTTTAATTTATAACTGTTCAATATCAATATATAGACTGTGTTCTCTCCCCACCCCTAATCTAGGGTCCATACTACGTATTCAGCACATCTGCCTTTTTCATGTCACGAAAAAACTGGCGAATATCTCGTGGAGAACTTTTTATCCGTGATGCTACAAGATGAAGGCTATCCATTAATGTAAAGAACAGGTGGCCACTAGGGTTTTGGGGCAAAAATAACTTTCTAGCCACATTTCTCATACTGGACGTTCGGCCTTCATGGCACCATATTGTTTTCTACGAAATTGTGAATTTTCAAGATGTCGGACTGTGTCACAGCGCCGCGCCGCGCCGAGAACACGGTTTCGCCATTTAAAGCAATAGTAGTTCCATAGTTCACCGCTTTGTACGAACAGGGAAATGTCAACAATTGTGAAAGGCCCAATTATTACGATGGAAATCCGAAATATGTGTGCCATCTTAACGGGTAGTTATTCTGGTGCCACAAATTCAAAGCACGATTATGAACCTGGGTCTTTAAAAAATGGCTGAGGTCTAAAGGGTTAATTAATGGAAGTGCGAAGGCTCCAGTGGCTCCGCGGGGCTAAGTTGGAACGCACAATAAAGCACTAACTGCACTTTTCGTGGTGGTCTGTGTAGGCCCTAGACAAAAGACAAAAGTATTTCGCGGATCCTTCATATAACGACAAGTAGTTTTATTAATAGTCAAGAGCACTGAAGTGACCCTGGTGGCTTCTCACCAGTCGAAACCTGTCATCCAGACCAATGCCTTTGGGCGAGTTAGCCTTCAGGAAATATTGGAAATAGAATGTGTGTGTGTTCGTGTGTGTGTGTGTGTGTGTGTGTGTGTGTGCGTGCGTGCGTGCGTGCGTGCGTGCGTGTGTGCGCGTGCGTGCGTGCGTGCGTGCGTGCGTGCGTGCGTGCGTGCGTATGTGCTTGCAGGCCCGTAGGCTGATGGGTTCTCAATTTCTCACGTTAATGAGAATTTAAATAGTTACCTAAAACGGTTTAACTTTAATTTTTGGATATCCAGTGAGCAATGGCTTGCCTTTATGAAGCAACACGTGTAAAGTGTATAGGTATAGACACATGGTATTTGATACAGTGTCGACGACAGTGCAGGCCTGACGTACTATTTATTTATTTTATGTACCCACATCGGGAATGGGCGGCCCGTTTGAAAACTAATTGTATACACGGCGCTTGGAACTCGATTAAATAATTAAATTATATTAATATAATCACATTTTATATGTTATGTTTCAATGAATAAAAATGGGTCTAAAATAGCAAATTTTCCCCGGACCCCCCAAGTGTTCCAATTTCTCTAAAAACGCACCCCCCCCCCCTAAAATTCAACTGGGTTCCGCGAGTGTGTGTGTGTGTGTGCGTGCGTGCGTGCGTGCGTGCGTGCGTGCTTGCGTGTGCGTGTGTGTTGTGTGTAATTCGATTTATTACGATCAATCTGTTTGTTCGTGGCATATCGGTCAAGTATAGAATGCACAATATACGTGCTGACAAACATGCACGAATTTCGTTTCGATACAGCGTGTATGTAGACCCATCAATGCAGCCTAAGTGTCCGAGACGGCTTGTCATAACAACACAAATGTTTCTACATGGGTTGCCATTGATGTTATCTGAACCTACGATTGTGAAGCATATCTTCCTCTGACCGCTTAGCCATGCAAGTCTGTGATATCGCTGCTGGGCAGATCCAAAAGTCAGGCTGGTGCCGCCGACGACGATTTCTGACCTATTCATCATTATCCCATGGAGCGAATCCACTTCGACGTTCGTTATAATCGCCACTCATCGTTACCACTGTATGGCGATTTCAATCGCCGAGACATTGAATGAGCATGTGGGAGCGGTGGTCTAGTGGTCAGAACACCGGACTGTCAGTCCACCACTTTCGAAATTTGGGCAGTTTCGTTCACTCTACTCTACAGAGGCTGTATTTTGGAAGAGACACTTGAAGTCGTTGGTCCGTTCTATCTGGTGTATATGTCAGGTTGTGAAAAGGGAGTCTACTTCTTCTCTTTAATATTGGCGCATTTCTCTTGACATTTCTTTAGTTGTTTCTCGCACTGCCGCTTGTTGTAATCAGTTTGTATTCTCACAACAGGGCACTTACGCAGGCATCTAAAAAAGTTTTTATCGCATAAATATAAACACCGCTTGCGTAGTTGGCCAATATCACCAGCAGATCCACGTCGACATATGTGTACCAGTACAGAGAAGATCGCCAAAATCTGGAAAAAACAATAACCCTGTGAAGCAACGGCAGTTGGCATGGCTATCATGAATCGAGAAGAACTGGGATACAGATTCAGCCACGTATGGGACGGCTTGGTTGCCATGCCAACTGGCGAGCAGAAGAAGAACTAGTCGTCCCAGAATTCGTTCCCTGATTAAAGCTACCGACGGCAGCCGAAACGTTGAGTAAGTAAATCTACAAACCCGATGAACATTTTCACGAATATATTGCCCTGGGGTGGGGGTGGGCCTCTATTACTGGAGGCCTGGTGGGACAAAGGACCGCCCCACCTTTGCTACTTCTACTTTTGTCATTTAATAATTGTTTCTCAATGAGCAACTTTGTATTGGCAACTAAGCGATATCTCATTTAATATACATGTATTGTATTTTATTTTTCTTGATGAGCATGTTTGTGCTAGCTGCCAAGCTACCTTTTCGTTGATTCATATTATTTTCTGTTGGTACAATTATTAAATGACCTTTACCAACAATCACACTTTGTGTGTTCCTGTAGCAAACGAGCTCAGGGTTCTGCAATTAAGCACCAGCAGGGTATAAATATTGTATCTTACCAACAAAGCCACATGAGATATCATCTAAGTCTCAAGATTTTCCAGTCTCCCCGCGGGACGAAGATTGATTCGTGCACAGTTTGTTGGTGTAAATGGCTATACATTGTATGAGTTTGTAGCACTGTAATTACAACGCTGAGTTTGCCTATTTTAAGCATTTCACATAACCAGTAGCGCAACTGCGATACACTTACTAAGATACAAGCACACTGTTACACCGTATGTTTATTTTCAAAATGTGCGTCAGTGGCGTCAGGCAGGTTTGCAAACAGGCGCTATGGAGGCCTGGCTGCCACATAAGACCGTATCACAGCGACCAACACATCGATATAGAGACAAAAGACAGTTTCAGCTATATGTTTTTCCCTCTACGTATCGTAAGTTCCGTAACTTATAGGTACTGACGTTTGTTGAATTTGACAGTCACATGTTATCCACAAGCTTCGCGCCGAGAAACGGATACGTGAATACTGCCAAAATGGCCTCCATTGGTGAATACTGCCAGAATGGCCTCCATTGGTGAATACTGACAGAATGGCCTCCATTGGTGAATACTGCCAGAATGGCCTCCATTGGTGAATACTGACAGAATGGCCTCCATTGGTGAATACTGACAGAATGACCTCAATTGGTGAATACTACCAGAATGGCCTCCATTGGTGAATACTGCCAGAATGGCATCCATTGGTGAATACTGACATAATGGCCTCCATTAACTATTGGATTAGTTTACTCTTTATATGTTAAAGAATCTATTCAGGCTTATGAAATAAAACTAGAAAGGGAAGCAGATTGCGATGAAGCTGGTTGGTGCAAAATTGTTTCAGGAAATTCAAAATTAACTATTGGATGAGTTTACCGAAGTCCAAACATAAACGAAGAGGACAACACAAAAATAAAACACGCTATAAAGGAAGTTAGTAAAGGGGAATGTATTATAATGGGATATTTTAACCATGGACACATACGATGGAATTCTCTAGAGAGCACAGGGAGTGAGGACCAACAATTTATATTTTTAATCCAGGATAGCTTTCTTACTCAGCACGTGCTAGAACCAACCAGGGGAGAAAATGTATTAGATATAGTTTTGTCATCACAAAAAGAATTAGTGGACAATGTAAAAATACTTGAACCATTGGGTAACAGTGACCATAATCAAATACATTTTGACATCAATGTAAAATCAGAAAGTAAAAATAAGAAAACGTACAAGAGAAACTTCCACAAAGGTAACTACAAAGATCTGAGGAAATAATTAGCAAAGCTAGATTGGAATAACATGCTGATGAATAAGACCGCATTTGAATGTTGGAGACCATATCGTAAGAAGGATATATATATACGCTTGAACGCATACAAAGGAGAGCAACTAAAATGATTCCAGAACTGAGAGACCTTAGTTATGAAGAACGCCTGAAAGAATGTGGTTTAACAACTATAGAGACAAGGAGGTTAAGAGGAGATCAGATTGAAGTTTTTAAGATATTGAATGGGTATGAAAATATTGATAGGAATGTGTTTTTCTCACTCAAGAAGGATAGCAGAAGTAGAGGACATATGGTAAAATTAGTAAAGGATCAATGTAGATTGGACATCAGGAAGCACTCGTTCTCACAGAGGACAATAAATGAATGGAACAAATTGTCTACAGATTGTGTAACTGCTAGCAGCGTGAATATGTTTAAAAACAAGGTTGACACATATCTCAGGAGGGCGGGTTATAAGTAGATGAACATTGTTGGACTCTCGATAAGCCAATGGCTTCCTTGTCCACTTGCCATCTGGGCCTTTGGCTTGGATGGCAAATCTTGTTAAATCTTGTCTTGTTAAATCATTGGTGAATACTGCCAGAATGGCCTCCATTGGTGAATACTGCCAGAATGGCCTCCATTGGTGAATACTGCCAGAGTGGCCTCCATTGGTGAATACTGACAGAGTGGCCTCCATTGGTGAATACTGACATAATGGCCTCCATTGGTGAATACTGCCAGAATGGCCTCCATTGGTGAATACTGCCAAAATGGCTTCCATTGGTGAATACTGACAGAATGGCCTGCATTGGTGAATACTGACAGAATGGCCTCCATTGGTGAATACGCTACTTGTCAGTTTGTAAACGTTATTTCAAAGAAGGTGTGCTTAAGTTTTACTTGCTATGTAATCTAGATATCTAAAAATAATTACAACATTGTTGAGGCCGTGAAATACACTGGAGGGGCATGTGGCAGGGGTCTCAATCTCAGTCCCACCTGTTTTGGGGGACACCTCCCACCAGATGTTAGAGTCAACCTCCCACCAATCCCGCAGCCCACCTATTTTTGATGCGAATCTCCCACATCCCACCAATTTTAAGACCAACATCCCACTTACCTGCACGCTAGCACTTAATGGGCTCACTTATAGCTGAAACTGCATTACGGCTATGTATGACACAAGTTACATAGGCTTATAAGCTAAGTATTGAGACAAGTTGGAAGCAAACAAATTATAGCTGAAACTGTCTACTGGTCTGTATCTACGCATACGTATTGACAACTTATAGCTGAAACTGTCTATTGGTCTGTATTTCCGCATACGCATTCATAACTTATAGCTGAAACAGTCTACTGGTCTGTATTTCCGCATACGCATTCATAACTTATAGCTGAAACTGTCTACTGGTCTGTATTTCCGCATACGTATTGACAACGTATAGCTGAAACAGTCTACTGGTTTGTATCTCCGCATACGCATTGACAACTTATAGCTGAAACTGTCTACTGGTCTGTATTTCCGCATACGCATTGACAACTTATAGCTGAAACAGTCTACTGGTCTGTATTTCCGCATACGTATTGACAACTTATAGCTGAAACAGTCTACTGGTTTGTATCTCCGCATACGCATTGACAACTTATAGCTGAAACTGTCTACTGGTCTGTATTTCCGCATACGCATTGACAACTTATAGCTGAAACTGTCTACTCGTCTGTATTTCCGCATACGCATTCATAACTTATAGCTGAAACTGTCTACTGGTCTGTATTTCCGCATACGCATTCATAACTTATAGCTGAAACAGTCTACTGGTCTGTATTTCCGCATACGCATTCATAACTTATAGCTGAAACTGTCTACTGGTCTGTATTTCCGCATACGCATTCATAACTTATAGCTGAAACAGTCTACTGGTCTGTATCTCCGCATACGCATTCATAACTTATAGCTGAAACTGTCTACTGGTCTGTATCTCCGCATACGTATTGACAACTTATAGCTGAAACAGTCTACTGGTCTGTATTTCCGCATACGCATTCATAACTTATAGCTGAAACTGTCTACTGGTCTGTATCTCCGCATACATATTGACAACTTATAGCTGAAACAGTCTACTGGTCTGTATTTCCGCATACGCATTGACAACTTATAGCTGAAACAGTCTACTGGTTTGTATCTCCGCATACGCATTGACAACTTATAGCTGAAACTGTCTACTGGTCTGTATTTCCGCATACGCATTGACAACTTATAGCTGAAACAGTCTACTGGTCTGTATCTCCGCATACATATTGACAACTTATAGCTGAAACAGTCTACTGGTCTGTATTTCCGCATACGCATTGACAACTTATAGCTGAAACTGTCTACTGGTCTGTATCTCCGCATACGCATTGACAACTTATAGCTGAAACTGTCTACTGGTCTGTATTTCCGCATACGCATTCATAACTTATAGCTGAAACAGTCTACTGGTCTGTATTTCCGCATACGCATTGACAACTTATAGCTGAAACAGTCTACTGGTCTGTATTTCCGCATACGCATTGACAACTTATAGCTGAAACTGTCTACTGGTCTGTATCTCCGCATACGCATTGACAACTTATAGCTGAAACTGTCTACTGGTCTGTATTTCCGCATACGCATTCATAACTTATAGCTGAAACAGTCTACTGGTCTGTATTTCCGCATACGCATTGACAACTTATAGCTGAAACAGTCTACTGGTCTGTATTTCCGCATACGCATTGACAACTTATAGCTGAAACTGTCTACTGGTCTGTATCTCCGCATACGCATTGACAACTTATAGCTGAAACAGTCTACTGGTCTGTATTTCCGCATACGCATTGACAACTTATAGCTGAAACTGTCTACTGGTGTGTATTTCCGCATACGCATTCATAACTTATAGCTGAAACAGTCTACTGGTCTGTATTTCCGCATACGCATTGACAACTTATAGCTGAAACTGTCTACTGGTCTGTATCTCCGCATACGCATTGACAACTTATAGCTGAAACAGTCTACTGGTCTGTATTTCCGCATACGCATTGACAACTTATAGCTGAAACTGTCTACTGGTCTGTATCTCCGCATACGCATTGACAACTTATAGCTGAAACAGTTTACTGGTCTGTATTTCCGCATACGCATTGACAACTTATAGCTGAAACTGTCTACTGGTCTGTATCTCCGCATACGCATTGACAACTTATAGCTGAAACTGTCTACTGGTCTGTATTTCCGCATACGCATTCATAACTTATAGCTGAAACAGTCTACTGGTCTGTATCTCCGCATACGCATTGACAACTTATAGCTGAAACTGTCTACTCGTCTGTATTTCCGCATACGCATTCATAACTTATAGCTGAAACAGTCTACTGGTCTGTATTTCCGCATACGCATTGACAACTTATAGCTGAAACTGTCTACTGGTCTGTATTTCCGCATACGCATTCATAACTTATAGCTGAAACAGTCTACTGGTCTGTATTTCCGCATACGCATTCATAACTTATAGCTGAAACAGTCTACTGGTCTGTATCTCCGCATACGCATTGACAACTTATAGCTGAAACAGTCTACTGGTCTGTATCTCCGCATACGTATTGACAACTTATAGCTGAAACTGCCTACTGGTCTGTATCTCCGCATACGCATTCACACCCTTGTTCGTATTTTCATCTAAACACCCACACATGAACTGGAGTTGCACGAGGCACCCTTCATATTGCATATGTAAATAAACAAATACTAATTTGACAAGATTCTGAAGCCAGTGAAACTATATTTGGCCAAGGAATATAGTTGTAGAACACTATTAACAGACAATAGTTAATGAAGCGTAATACTTACGATATAATATTTCATTGTATTTAAGTAATCGTGTTCCCTTGTTCACTGCCAGAGGAGAGTCGTCTCTATGTACTTCACCCGATGGGTGAATTGTCGTCTATCTGGTCACGCGCAGGGGACCAATACTTAGGTTAAAACAAGTGTGCAGTGTGTAAATAAATGCAGGTGGATGTTAAAAATACTTAGGTTAAAACAAGTGTGTAGTGTGTAAATAAATGCAGTTGGATGTTCAAAACAAATAACTTCCTGTATAACATTAAGTATTACTGGGCAGCCGACATTTCTATCCGTTCTCGTTGGTTTTACCTTTATTACAGTTATGACGATTTTGGTTTTAACTATCATGGCTGCTGCTTAATATTCGGATTCTCCAAAATATGCTGTTTGTAAATGTTATAGTTAATTTAAATATAGTTAATTATTTTGGAAGACTTAATAACAGTGATGTACTGTATTAAAACAATGCGGAAATTGTAAAATATATCAGGTACTGATTATGGCCCTCCACACAATTCTGCCATTTGCATTTATCAACAGCTGGATACCATTGGCCGGTCTGTCAAACCATTTGTTTAGATTAATGATGTATGTCACTATTTGTCCACCTCTAGCTTTATGTCCTTCGATTTTCCCTGAATGACGGGTTTTCAGTCTTACTGTTTCTCAATACATGTCACAAAAATTGTAATTTATTATCCTTTGGGAAATGTGTTGTGGCCAATATATATGGCAGAGTATTCGTGTCATAAACGCGACGTTTTGACCGTAACACTTTTAGAGCCAATCACAGCTTTGCTTTTGACTGTGACCCTTTTAGAACCAATCACAATCTTTTGTTTACCGTGACGCTTAAGAGGAGTGTGTTAATGTATTCGCATGGCGAAAGATCGGGTATCAGCGAGAAAAATGCACACAGAGAATTCGCTAACCTATCTTTTCCGAAACAAATCTACTGTTTTTCGGAAGAGACAGTAAAAAGTCGCTTCTACCTGGTCCCTTCTACCTGGCGTCTATGCTAGGGGAAAATAAAAGATCACACACCTTGAAATGGATAAAAACTGTCGTGGACTGAGTCTTAGAAACAGAGTCACAGTGGTGGTCTCTATCTCTAGCTCACTACGTACGCATGTATTTATGTATGGTGCGATCGCACGTAGCTCAACAATAGTCTGAGCACACACACACGCACACGCACACGCAAACGCACACGCACGCGCACGCGCACGCGCACGCGCACGCGCACGCGCACGCGCACGCGCACGCACGCACGCACGCAAATATAATTTTATGTACAAAGGAGGGGTTGTACAATATAATACAGGAGACTTAAACGCCGTGGTCTACCTTGTGGCCGGGTGGTGTAGCGCGCGTTGTTAGCGCTAGATGTCGGATCGAATCTGACATTGATCTGAATTTTTATTTTATCTTTTAAAAAATACTCTATTAAACCGAACCATCTTTACAATACACTGCACTGTTTGCAAATAGTATTACCGAATTTATCATAAAATTATTTATTGACGAAAAATAACATACACACATTTACCATTTCCATTGATATTATGCTTTTTTAATTTCACTTCTCCAGAAAAACCACAGTTCCTTTGAGACATAATATACCACAGCAATGGGATTTATCATAACATTAAAAATTAAATTAATCAAGACATGACACTCACATTATAGTAGGTACATTTATTTATGTTGGACTGCTTTATGCATTAGCAACACAACATGCCTTTTTGTTTTTAAGCATGTTAATTAGTGTAGACCCTGTACCTCGTCATGCGTGTAGAGTATGTTTAGTATATTATGTGAATGTATATGTATATATATTTGAACTGTTTATCTGTTATTCGCATGCCATTTGACAATACAAAAAACCTTGAATGGACATGGACGTTGTTTCAGTTGGCGCATCAATGTTTTCGGTAACGTCCGAGAAAGTTAAGTTCGCAAAATGTAGCTTGCTTCTATTGATCACTTCGCACATGCACGAAATATCTTGCTTTGAAAACATATTCATAAGACTGTAACCTATCTCCGTCGCCGAAACGTAGTGTATCTGACGAAAACTAACAATCGATTGCATCGGTGGAATAAACGTCTACGTTAGCTAATGATATAACATTTATGTGTCTGTGCGCGTGTATGTGTGTGTATGTGCGTGCGTGTGTGCGTGCGGTCGACGCTCCGAGCTCAGTGGTGTTTCGTTCAATTATTCAAGTTCGCGCGGTGGTGTTGGTCGCGGATTCTACAATATACCAAAAGCGTAATATACATAATATCAGTACGGGCGGACGGACGGACATTCGACGTTTTGTAGTCTGGAGGGTGCTTAGCCATGACGGCATTATTATGCGTCCACACCGAGCTCGCATTGAGATTTTCTAAGTCACGTTTAATGTCAAGAAACAGAGTAAAATTTAGGTGTTATAAAATAGTCACAATATATGATCACAATGATCATTAGAACTTTGTGTTAATTAAAAAAGGTTTACTATCATTACCATTTTGTTACTAACACCATTTCATCACAAGGATAATGATTAACTTAGATTATTGATATTACGTGTAAGCATATACTATGCGTATATCGTATTATTACCATAATGGTAATAAATAATATCGGTCATAAATGGACCTGTTTATCATGTGTTTGAGTGCAACTTGTGACTCGATCGGTGAACGCTACTTGACATGGAATTCAGAGAGATGACTCGAGACTTGACTTGGACTTGGAGATCATTGACTTGAGACTTGACTTGACTTGCACATCATTGACTATG
>OY759271.1:12397397-12399897 GCA_963662155.1 Lamellibrachia columna | reverse complement strand
AGGTACTATATGTTTTAATTCAAAATTGCCCAAGTTTAGCTTATCACGCTTATTAAACTAATATAACTAAACAATAATGATTAATCATTGACATATTTTTAACCACAATGTTCGTTCGAATTTCATAGAAACGCGTGAACACCGCTAAATGGCTTCAATGTTTAGACACATAATTAAACAGAAGTGAGATACTTTGTGGTGATGCACTGTCGTAGTTGCCTGGCCACGTAGTCAGAAGTAGTCACAAGTAGCCATAAGTAGTCACAAGGTCTATTGTGAGACTCCACTTTTACAACTTCGCCGCCATTGTTCGCCGCCATTGTTCGCCGCCATTGTTCTCCGCTATCGCACTCTGCCGGACCGTTGCTTTCACACGCTCCAGCGCGGCGCAATCTTACTTTTATCTCGGAACTCTTGTTTACCTTCCTTGTGCCGGTGGTGCTTGTCGTTCTGAACCCTTGGCGGCCTCGGGATCGCAAAGCGTCAACATACACAATGCACGCTGACGCAGCGCCTGCATTACGGCCGACATCCAGACGAGGTGGCTGGAAACCAAGTGTGCTGAATAGCAGAACAAACAACCACGATGGAACCGGCCCCTGGTTGAATACATGTACCTTGTGTGATCTTTATTTAGTACTAAGCAGTGGATATATTATTACAGCCGAGTTTAATTTAATTATAATTGTTACATGATTTCTGAAGAACAGGACCTACATGTAGCAGTTTGAAATTAAAGGTCTATATATCACAATATGTTCATCAGGCGCTTTAAGATTAATTGCAGTTATAACAGTCAGTATGGTGCAAACGTTCGCATTTCGCCTAAATTCAGACCTAAATAATGCAAATCAGCATGTTGCGAAAATTGTGCGAACATACGCATACTACGCATGTGTCTGAGAAAATACACTCTTGTAGAAATAAAAAAAACAGCTAAGAATTCCTTGTTAAAACTAGCCTGTTGTTGACGATGTTTAAGCTGTGCTTGTGCAACAAATTAAGCATCTTGTTAGATATGACGCCGTCCAGCGAATTGTGCTGTGTATTTTGATTCCGCGGAGTCCACTCTCCCCAATAGGGGCGCCACACACCACATCACAACCACTGGTCTATCACAACAAAGGTATTATATCGAAATCGGTGATCACCACTGCCACAAATTCAAAATGGACGGCTGGTGGAATGGTATAACTAAGCAACGTCTTTGTTGCTGTTGACTTGTTGCGTTATTGAAACTGTGCACTTGAGTACCGAAACATAGTTTAAAACAGAAACATACGTTATTGTCTTTCTAAGCAAAGTTTCTATAGCAAATAATACAAATAATTGTATTGTTGCAAGGATCGGCAGAATTGAACTGTTTACAGCGGTCACGTTCATCCTGGAGACACACCAGTTCATGATGAAGAATCGGCTAGGCGTGCAAATGATGACGGTGTGTTACAGGTGAGATAAACAAAACCGTGCTACTAAATAATAAAGAGACTAAAACACGCCAATTCATTAATCTGGCATAACACTTCAATAATAGTTAAAACGTGTTACGATGAATTGAATGTATTCAATGCTGCCGAGTAAATAAATACAACTAGCGTGCGAGCGGGCGTGCATGTTTGTCACTGTACGAGATCAAATGAAAGTGTTCGTTTTGAGTTCAACAACAACAACAACTTCACCACTGAAGATGTATCGACCGGACTATATAGTTGACACTGTTTTACAACTGTGGATCATATGATGTATTACTGCCAGACGCAAATGCCTTTTCCCGTGTGTGCATGTCATTGTTTACACTTCAGCCCGAGGTGTACGGCGACCATGCATCGTGAACTACACCAAGGATCCACACAGTAAGAGTGCTGCCGCCTAGCGGAATTCACAAGACGCGACCATAGATATTGAATATGTGGTTGTTCGTCGAGGGTAAAATTCATGAATTGACCTGGTCGTGGTCGCGTTTTATGGGTGGTCGTTGAACCTTTTATAAACTCAGTCAATCAATGAAAAACGCGTATGCGTAAAGATTCTTCCTCAAATCGTTTTTGTCGTTTGTCTCGTTCATATCCATTTCGCGTAAAATCGAACTTTTCTATTATCAACTACGCCATGGCACCTCGTTTGTCTAACGTTTTTGTCTAGGTTTGATGAAACATCGGACAAGCTAAATCACTAATTATTTTCATCGTATCCGGTACAATTCCGGTCAAAAATTGCAAACATGGTTTGGTTCTACCAAGGCTGTTCACACTTTCCCAAGTTACCCGATCTAACGATCAAAGTTTAATTCTTTCGATGATTTTAGCTAATGTATGCATTCTTTTATTAAACCGACTGTGCGTATTACTTAACTATTCACACACTACATATTATTTAAACTATTCACACACTACATATTACTTAAACTATTCACACACCAGATATTACTTAAACTATTCACACAATGCACATTACTTACACTATTCACACACTACAACTTACTTAAAATATTCACACACTG
>OY759271.1:12353102-12397197 GCA_963662155.1 Lamellibrachia columna | reverse complement strand
GTATATCAGAAATACACTTGCCACTCTGGAAGATGGTGTCTAGTCTACAAAGTCACAGACAAGGTGTGCACTAATCCTCTCGTCTGAATATACGAATGATCTGATATCTGTTTCTCCGAGGTTGGTTAGTGGCATGGTCAAAACCAGAACTGATGTGCGAAACAGGTATATGCACCAGACTCATCCTACCCTGATGAACAATACCAACACTTCCTGGACCTGATGCAGTTAAAGATCACTGCCGTCCAAAAACGTGAATAACTATTTGTAGCTTTGACGAACTTCATTAGTTTTACCCCAAAGTGGCAAGGAACGCCAGAAAGCATGATCACAAAGTTGGTGTTCGAGGCCAATAGCACCAACTTTATGGACCTTTGCACGGTGCGATGAGTTATTCGTTGTGGCGATGCACTGGCGCCTGGAAGTCTTCAAAAAATATATACCGTAGTGGTGTGGAGGTATTCGACACGATCGTGGATGATGGTATGACTTTGCAAAAACACGAATTTGTTAAATATTTCAAATAATTATACAAGAAGTAATTGCGCTGCTTGGTTTATATTTCGCATACACACTCTACTGTAGTTTATATACACAATGGTTCTCCTCCTATGTGTCCCACCACTAGAGGTCACCACTTCACCAGGGGCCACCTTGCCATGCAGCAAATAAGGTTTCCCATGAAAATGCCCTCCCCCAACGAGACGCCATCCCTCTTAAAAGACCACTGCACCTTTGTATAAGTGGTGGCGATATAAGAGGGGGACTATTATGTTTGGTTGTGAACGTCCATGTCTTTTTGATGCCCAATACACACCGCACAACGGACATTGTTGTTGTTCGCGGATATAATGTTTATTACGACATGTGTTTTTTCAATGTTCGTACATATGGATATGCATTATAATATTATTTCTTTGACATGTTAGTGTGCGTGTATATATATATATATATATATATATATATATATATATATATATATATATATATATATATATATATATATATATATATATATATATATATATATATATATATATATATATATATATATATATATATATGTAGACATTTGCGTGTGGCTGTTACGGTTGTGTGATCAGAAAATTAAAACGACTTTTACTATGACATACAATTTATTAGAACATACATACAATAACTATATATTGTAGTGTTCTTTCTTTGCTAATGCATTAGCTAAATACACAGACTATGTGATAGAAAAGAAAAAAGAGATCTAAATTATTATTTTCCATTATGTGAATGTGCAAATGTGTTACTCGCGTTACGAATATAGGGCATGCCAACAATCGACACATTTAAAATCAGTCTCCTCACACTATGAGTGCAGTAAAAGTGGCTGCAGATGTTATGTAACAAATGTTTCAAGTATCCTTTCGTGGAATTGAGTAATGTTTACCTTGATTTACATTGATCCTCCGGTTCTACATATTTGACGCCGTCGAGGAATTGAGGAGGACGGGAGTGTTGACTAGTATAATCCTCCGCCCTATGCTTCAAGTATGCGTCAATATGTCCCTTGAACTAGTTGATATTCTTAGGCATTACCGTTGCCCCCCAGAAGTATATTCCACTCAACTACAATCTATTGGATAAACGAGTACATACGTACATCCAATCTCTAGTGCACATTCGTGATTTTGAAAGGGTGCCGTCTTGTGGTATACGTGTCAACTCTCCGTCATCCGTCGGAGTCTCTGTCATTTTGACACAACCAATAAATCTCCGTCCCGGAGAGTGAAATTTCCGCCATTGTGATATGTTCAATGAATCAATGAACAATACATATGCGAAGAAATATGTTGATTATACTCCGTTTATTATTCGCGAATCGTGAACAATCATCCAAGTACTAGGAACATGCAATTAGTGGACCATAATATTTTATAAATTTGTCTAATGTACTTTAATCAAGTGGAGCATCTGACGGAAATTTAATTCATTGCGTTGGCCATGGACACCATTGCATATCCTCCTGTTGGTATTGTGAATAGTGGCATATATTTTTGTCGGAAAAAAAATCGTTGATCTAACCCCCTAAAAGCAATACCAACCGTGGGGCATAGGCACGAAGCGGGAGGGCAACATTTCCCTACACGGTCGAATATCCCACACAAGTTAGTTTCTTGGCCAGCGGGAACTACCCCCTTACTGGGGCTTTTGACTATGCCGATCCTCTCAGTAACGTTTAGGTGAACTTCGATCCACCATCGATTACACACATTGTATGCTATAATTCCTGCTTGTCACTGAACGCTGTAGTTTGTCACTGTTGTACTATGAGAAAATATTATCAATCATTGGAATATATCAACCACTGGAAATATTGAAATAAACGGTGCTTATGAAACCCAGAACCAAAAACCAAGAAAATAGTTAAGTAACTATGCACATATCAGACATTTACCATAGAATCTAAAGAATAATAATAATAATAGGATAAGCGGGAGTGACACAATGTCGTATTATTGTCATTGTTTGATGCAGACATTATAACTTTAGATTTTTCTATAATTAGGTTACCTTTCGGAAATAGGCAGCATGTCATACTTAAGCGCCGAATTGGTCGCGCACGTAAATGTTTTGCTGAAATGAGGTCGCTCCATAGACCATCAGGAACGGATCCAGATCGGTCAGATTACGAACGCATCGGTCAGATGGAACTGAATTACGCTTGGTTGTTGGCGCAGGAAAAAGAGTTCGTTAATTGATTAAAAAAGAAGGAGATTAACTTAAAAAATAGAGACACACAGCAGATATGTCAACATTAGCAACTAACATCTCCTTTACTATGCAGGAGACTGGATGGGCAGCTATGTTGTTTGCTTTTGAGTCATATCTAAGTTAAAGATTTATTTTGTCGATGCTAATCTCAAGATGCTAATCTCAAGAAACAAATGCATTAACGCGAAACAGAAATCATGGTTTGGTTTTGGCGCTATGTACCTAAAAGAGACAATAAAAACTAACCATGTGCAACTAAAATCAAGAATATCACGCCAGCGGTTTACTCAGAATGTGTTCTTAACGTGGGAGATTCCGGTCATTTCTGCGGTTGACTGAAGGCTGACATGTTAACCAGCGCAACCGATAAGCGCATGTGCAGTTCTATGAAAATCGGGTAACCTAGACTAGTTTGGTCGCAAACAGCATGGCCATATCCTATTGGCTATGGCACTCGTGACATAGGGTTATCAGAGATTATGAATAGTTTGACAGTCATGTGAATATTTAAGTGTTGTGATAATACATTGATAAATGATAATAAATAAATTATTGTGATACACTGTGACACCGTTTGTCCTTTCTACCGATGCTGTCATTTAGAACATGATAGACAAACAAATGCCCCACAACGAAGGCGTAATCACTACGCTATTTAACCTTATTCATGCACCGGATATTAAATGGTGTCTAAGTTAGAGGGTTGTCGAGAACAAAAGAATGAGAGCAAAGTTCAAACATCCACAGCTATTATTACAATGGACGATACCAGAGGTGTTCGGTGGAAAACGAATATCGGGTTTTTATAGCGGCATGTCATTACTGATCGCATGTCCTGAGTAGGCCTAATAGTATAACATGTGGCGTTTATGCTGCACTATGTCATGCAATAGATAGGAAAACCGGCATTTTATCAGTCCACAGCGTAGGGTATAATTCGTTTTCTCGCAAAATCCTTTTATGTCCCACACTACCAATTTGATGTCAGCACAAAACCACTCTTAAGTTCGTTTCAGTTTTGGCGTACAACCCGTCTTGCGGATACACGCATCATATAATTATTGGCAACCAAATAAGCAATATCAATTTATTTGGTGCAAATATTTTTATACTGCTCCCAAGATCGATGGCAATAATTTACGATTGATGTCACGCTAAGACCACACTTTGTACACTTTACATTTGACAAATTAAGCATTAGAGTTTTGTGAAAATTGCTGTTAACAGTGATATTTAATTAAATTTAGTATTACATAGATGCAGACTTGTTTTTCGAGTGGGCTGATTCGAGTGGTACATTTTCCTAACTTACGGCTTGCTTTGGAATTCAGATAGATGACTCGATACTTGACTTGGAGGTCACTGACTTTGGACCTGATTTGACTTGCCAGTTTATGACTCGCCAACAAGTCTGGTTGTTCTAAACGTACGCAAAAACGAGATCACGTTGTTGTGACAGGTCGCTCCGAATATAATAATTATTAAGTACTTATTATAATTGACTATTATTGTGGTGAGATATTATCCGCTTAATTTTCCCGCTTGACTTGGATTTGACTTGGACTTGGAGGTCAATGACTTGAGACTTGACTTGATTAGCAGATCAGTGTTTTGAGATTTGACTTGACTTGCCAAGTTGCGACTTTCAAGTCTGCATATATGTGAGGAGACATTTGTTGACGACAGTTGGCCGTTTTCACGAATATTTCGATGACAATATACTACATAGACACAACAGGTTTCACGACGACACACACATATAAATTCTTTTATTGATGCCATTATTAAGCATATCACTGGACTGGAAATGTGTCATATAAAGTGTCTCCCGATAGTTGTCACTCACTCGCTCACTCACTCACTCACTCACTCACTCACTCACTCACTCACTCACTCACTCACTCACTCACTCACTCACTCACTCACTCACTCACTCACTCGCTCAATCAGTCACCCACCCACTCACTCACTCACTCACTCACTCACTCACTCACTCACGCACGCACGCACGCACGCACGCACTCACTCACTCACTTACTCACTCACTCCCTCAATCACTCAATCACTCAATCACTCAATCACTCAATCACTCAACTCTTGACCGATAGGATCATTAGGGTACACGTCTGAATGACTCATCAAGTGCCCGTCTCCACAAGTGTCTATCCTGTGTGGCATCAATGAGATCTTTGAGTGGCATGTCTGACTATATGTTGGCAATTTTTATATTCTTCTAAATTATGTACGATAGAATGATAAAATATCTATAGTAGCGTTTCTACTGCAGCTAATATGTCACTAGAATCTAGGAATAGGTGTATTCAATGTGTAAAATATATATATTATACGACGCGAGTACATCGCCTCAAAAGAAAATTTGATTGGTTGCTGTTTGTTATGTCACGTGATATTGGTCCTTTTCAACAATTCAGTCTACTTGACGACACATGGAGAGCACAGTGTGTTTAGCTGCATTGAAAACTGACTTACGTACCTAATTTAACCAATGCATTGAGCTGTCACACATAACGCCAATTGCACAGGTGGAGTGGAATACAGAATTTGCAGAAACACAGGAACCAGGACCCACCGATTACCCGGAACTACTAGAAACACACGCAGTGGCACGGGCACTATGAACAACAATATCGTAAGCTGACATTTTCTTTGTGAAATGGCAATATGTTTTCCATTGCTAACACATTATTTCTTCGCCTACGTCCTAGAACGGATAGTCGGAATTATGTTCCTGCAAACCTAGTTCTGAACATATTTTGAAATTATTAATTAAATACACTAAATTGTTTCGATGAGCATAAATTTGGCTTCTTTGTGCTTCTCCTAATGTCTTACAACGAGGCATTTTTAAGTGTTGGTCCTCAGCATGTTATGTGTTGGCAAAGAGGTCGTCATCTTCAAAATCTTCCACGAATGCCATATCGTGTTTTCCAGATTATTCTGCTGATTACAGCGGCGGCCATGATGATGACGGTTTGTTTCGCATATGACACCGAGGATGATTCTCCTTTCGGATTATGCAGGCACAGATGTTGGGGAGAATTCCTCAATTGCGTACGCAACTGTCCACGCGTCAATAGGAAGAACATTGGTAAAGGGAAAGCTAAATGCCACAAGAAACTCGAAACATGCAATAATAGGTGCAGGAGGCGATTCGGTTGAGCTAGAAACTGCATTACAATGGATACTAGAAAGATCACAATCTGACCTGCCAACTACTTCTGGTAGCGTAGAAATTGTTCACTTTGCTAACGAGCTGATGGCGTGAGATACAGCTACTACTGGTACGGACGATTTTGTTTTAATAATTTTGCATACACCAAACTCATTTCTTCTTGACGTTGTAACTATCGGACTATTGCAACGCCGATATTAGCTCGACCATTGGGACAATTTAGTGCTCAAGAACTGCAATTAATACTCGTTGACCACACAAGTAAGGCTAGATGCAGTATGACTTATAATAATACTAATGGCTGGTGCATATTCAATTGCATGACTTCCTAATATACTTTAATAAAGTGGAGCATCTGACGGAAATTTAAGTCATTGCGTTGGCCATGAAGACCATTGTATATCGTAGCTACTACTGCTACGGACGATCTTTGAACAATTTTGATAATTGCATAAATAATTTTACTTCCTCAACCCGAATACACATTTGTGCTATTTATTATCCATCATAGCATGCACCAACCTCACTTCTTGACGTTGTAACTATCAGACTGTTACAACGCTGATAATAGCTCGACCATTGGGACAAATTACTGCTCAAGAACTGCGAGAAATACTCGTTGATCCAACGAGTAAAGTTAGATGCAACGTGGCGTATAATATTACTAATGGTTGGTGTATATTCAATTGCATGATTTGTTTATTGTCGTGTCATGTTGTATTTGTGATATTGTATCGTGTCGTTTACATATATTCTATTAAGTGGCTGAGTCAGCCGGAATGCTTCCATCCCGGTCAATTTATTTGATTCTACTAACCCGTTGATTCTGTTTTCCGTGATTTTTATAAGCTAATTACAAGCATTCGTTGTATTAGTATCAGACAGTTTCAGTCTAGGGTACCGGGGTTCGAAACAAACCGCTGCCTTTTCGAAACTTAGGCAATTTCGTCCACCCCACTTTGCCCGTGTCTATAGCCGCTGGTCCCTTCTATCTTGGGTCTACGTCAGGGAAAGTAAAAGTTCCCACACACGGAAATGGGAAAAAAACTGTCGTGGATTCATTGCGCCTCACAGAGCTGGTGATCTCGATCTAAAAAACGTACTATACTACCTCCCAGTTTAGCTGTGATCAGCTGTTTAGGGAATATCTCATCAAGCTTCAAGCAAACATCATTTTCATACAGCTTAACTTTTCCAATTCGCAAGGTCACTATTATAACAAACTACATAACAAGAATCAGACGATTATATATATATATATATATATATATATATATATATATATATATATATATATATACGCACGCACGATCATATGGCCTAAGTTTTTGAATTTGCAATGTCACCATTATAAGAAACTACATAATATACGATAATTATTTGGAATATAAAATATATATATATATATATATATATATATATATATATATATATATATATATATCATATGGCCTAACTTTTCGAATTCGCAAGGTCACAGTTTCTTATAATGGTGACCTTGCGATTTCGAAAAGTGTGCGTGAGTGTTTGTTTGTTTGTTTGTTTGTGTGTGTGTGTGTGTGTGTGTGTGTGTGTGTGTGTGTGTGTGTGTGTGTGTGTGTGTGTGTGTGTGTGTGTGTGTGTGTGTGTGTGTGTTTGTGTACGTTTATGTGTGCGTTTGTGTGTGTGTTCGTGTGTGTGTTTTTATGTGTTTTTTTATGTGTTTGTGTGTGTGTTTGTGTGTGTATACACGCAACCGTTTGCGCATTTGTGCGCGCGTGCGTTCGTGCGTGCGTACGTGTGATTCACTATCCTTTGTTGTCCATGTCATATCTCCATGGCAACGAGAGGAAAACTTCAGCATTCATAAAATAAACATAAACCTTTCCACCGATACCGACCTTAGTATATTCCCCGGATTCCAATTATATATCGTATTTACGACGTAACTGTGATGTCACGGAACACTTATACATCATGTTTTAATGATATTTGTATATACATTGAAACACGTTTCCACAGATACCAAATTCCATATGGTTTGTTATGATTTATGACGTGTTATGCGGAAATATCTATTCCTTCCCACATGTTAAAATTTTCAGTTCATTGGGTAAACTTCCAGACTCCAAGTAGAACACAATTGCCAACAACTACATTTAAAATTATCATTGGGTACATTTCCATACTCTCCAAGTAGAATACACAGCAAAACTAGATTAAACATTTTTATTATATAAGATCATAAAAAATATTGCCCTGAAACATTCCTAGATGGGGGGTGAACGTTATACCTGGCCACGGACTAATGGTGTTTACTGCTAAATACATTGCAATCCCGTTTACGTTAAATTGTCACCTCAATTCACGTTGCATGGTTCATATATAAATCTGCTGTGTCATTGTATGTGCATACCGACTGCACCTGTTTAAAACACGTACTTCATACAAGAAAGACTGAAGTGCACGTATTAAAATAAATACTCGTTAAAGGCACGACGTCAGGTCTACTTAGCAACGATACCACAACCGTGGCCTCT
The DNA here is from genome assembly GCA_963662155.1 of Lamellibrachia columna. Lineage (NCBI taxonomy): Eukaryota > Metazoa > Annelida > Polychaeta > Sabellida > Siboglinidae > Lamellibrachia > Lamellibrachia columna. The sequence continues at coordinate 12,388,740 of OY759271.1, read as the reverse complement.
CTATGCAACAGCGAATGACAACTTATATACTATTGCTAGCATGGCTTTGGCAACGGGGCTATGTCATGCGGGCAACTCATAGCTTTTAGTCCGTGTATTTTGTAATCAACCCAAACATTCTAAGGTATGTGTCGGAATATTCTGTTTATTAAGCAGGTTATTTCTGGCCAGTGAAGGACATCAAGGGACTTTAGCCCTACCACTTCGCTGCATTTTATTTTCGAGCACAAGGGTATGTCAGAGCTTGTACTTGTTGAATTTAACTGAAGAGCTAACGCACGAATATCTCTCAGCCAGTCTGGAATACACACTGAAGCACTATAAACCCCTCCTCAATTCGACCTTTTTTTAGTTCGCCTCATTTTCAAATCATATCGCGAAAAATCGGTCCACACGAAATTCTTCGAAAAAAAATTGAAACTGGTGCGGCTCTACATACCATAGCAAGTTACCCGATATAACGATCAAAGCCAATTAGTTTGATTATTTTAACAAAAGTACGCACTCGTTACTAAATCGACTGCGCGTATTTCTTAAGCTATACATTCAGACACTGTACATGTGAACATCATGTGCTACATCAATTGAGGACACCCTCGTCATCAGGGGCTTCTGAGTACATTAGTACTCATGGCAGATCCACATATTGAAACGCTGAGTTTTCAATTGCTGTGTTAACCAATGGGATTGTTCCCTGGAATTTACGAGGCCGGCATACGGGAATTTAATTTAATTTAATTCGTTGGACTAATGGGTAATCTTAGACATATTCTTGAAACGCTCTTTGAAGTTTGGGCGAGGACGCGTTTCAGGCGTCTGGTTCCCATAGAAACGTTGACCAGGACAACAAGTGGGACGAAATAAAATGAAATACAAACTTCTGTACATTGTGTCGGATATATGCCAGTTATAGCAGTAACACTATCGTACACTGCTTCAGATATATGCCAGTGGAAGTAGTAACACTTCCATACATTGTGTAGGATATATGCCAGTGGTAGTAGTAACATTTCCATACACTGTGTAGGATATATGCCAGTTATAGCAGTAACACTATCGTACACTGCTTCATATATATGCCATTGGTAGTAGTAACACTTCCATACATTGTGTAGGATATATGCCAGTGGTAGTAGTAACATTTCCATACACTGTGTAGGATATATGCCAGTGGTAGTAGTAACACTTCCATACATTGTGTAGGATAGATGCCAGGGGTAGTAGTAACACTTCCATGCACTGTGTAGGATATATGCCAGTGGTAGTAGTAACACTTCCATACATTGTGTAGGATAGATGCCAGGGGTAGTAGTAACACTTCCATGCACTGTGTAGGATATATGCCAGTGGAAGTAGTAACACTTCCATACATTGTGTAGGATAGATGCCAGGGGTAGTAGTAACATTTCCATACACTGTGTAGGATATATGCCAGTGGAAGTAGTAACACTTCCATACATTGTGTAGGATAGATGCCAGGGGTAGTAGTAACATTTCCATACATTGTGTAGGATATATGCCAGTGGAAGTAGTAACACTTCCATACATTGTGTAGGATAGATGCCAGGGGTAGTAGTAACATTTCCATATACTGTGTAAGATATATGTCAGAGGTAGTAGTAACACTTCCATACATTGTGTAGGATATATGCCGGTGGTAGTAGTAACACTTCCATACATTGTGTAGGATATATGCCGGTGGTAGTAGTAACACTTCCATACATTGTGTAGGATATATGCCAGTGGAAGTAGTAACACTTCCATACATTGTGTAGGATAGATGCCAGGGGTAGTAGTAACATTTCCATATACTGTGTAAGATATATGTCAGAGGTAGTAGTAACACTTCCATACATTGTGTAGGATATAGCCAAATGGTATTTAAAGGTTCCTCCTCTGTTCGAATTTTTCGCTAGACCCATTTCAAATAAATGTTGCCAAAAATCAAACCTACATAGAATCCACTAAAACATACTAAATCGTTTGTGCAACTTTTGCATGTAGCTTTTGTTAAATTGTGAAACAAACTATTAAATTCCTTAACGTTTGGTCAAACATTAACTCACGAATTTCACCCTAGGAGAAATTTCGTAACTTTGTGATGTGTTCGGCGACAGTATGGAAGTAACGCATATAATCGGCATTGTCATACACTGTGTTTACTATTTTGGATATCCACTATTTTAAACCTTACCAGATCGATCGAATAAAGTCAATTCTTTCGATGATTTGAAACTAATAGGCATTTTGTTTTATAAAATAGACAGCAGATATTCAATACACTATTCACATACTACATATTTGAGCATTAACGAACAGGATTCGTGATAGGCTAAATTAATTTAGTGTGGAGTTTTTTTAACGTGTTGGTCATACGTGTTAGGACCGATATACGTGAGCTGGACAAGTGGATGGACTGACAGGGAACTATATTCTTGTAGTGGACACAGTGAACGAAACTGCTAGGAGCGACAGTGCATTAGTACGTGGAAAGTATTAAATGAGACTGTGGCCATTTTTGGAAAGAGGATGTGTGGACATTACTGACATTGAAAAAGAAGATTTTGGACATTATTGAGATATGCACTCTCCCAAAACAAGGGACCATCCTAGGAAGACGCCCCAAAATAGGCTATTAGAAAAATTGCATACAATGAAAGGATACGGGCGTACTAGAAATGTAGAAGACAGAAAAACAACAGAAGACATTGTTTATTTTGATTTTCCAAGTGGTTCGATACAGGGAAACTACCCAAGACATTTCTACTGCACACATCGCAATTATTGATAATATTAATACGAAGTACATTTCTTTTGCGCCTAAATCCTTGTAAACGAAGCTCAGAGGCGCATTTCTGCAAAAGGGTTAATATATCTCATAATCAGTTAGCAATATTTAGCAACACATGGATGGGTGCGCTAAGGGACTGAAGTGGTAGGCACGGTTAAACCGATGATTCTTTAAATGATAGCGAAATTGTGTAAACATTCTACTGATCTGCTATTGATACACTGAGAGGGATCGAATTCCATAAAGTCGGTGCGGTAATTGAGAAAGTCCTGGTTCCAATGTTAGTCTCAACTCTTGGCCTAACCTGCTCTAGCAAACTGTAGCAATGCGTGAACATAGTGTTCCAAGGAGGGAAGTGGCCAGAAGGCTAAACTTGAACCTTTCTACCACAGTGAGGCTATGGAAAACGTACAAAGAGACAGACGAAGTTGCTGATAGGCTTGGGAGAGGGAGGAATGCCAGGAGAGATATATTGTCCACATGGTCCAAGTAGACTTCAAAGTCACTGCTGTGGACCTTGTTGAGTGGACGCAGCGGAAGCTTGGGGTGACTGGAACGGCTGTAGGAGGGTTTGATGGGTCAGTTAGGATCATGCGAAAAACATGGCCAAACATTCTTAGATCCCCGGAACAGGTGGTGAACGGTGCTTGCACCGGTGTCGATAACCGCCTTTCGTGGCATTCCGTTGTGGCGTGTTAAACACATTTATTAGGGCGTTTTCTTTCATACTCCCACCGCTCATATGTTTGTGTTGCGTGTCGCTCGCCGTGTATAAATCCAAAGCTTTTACTCCCGTTAGGCCTGTTTTCTCACAGCTGGAATGTTTTCTCACAGCTGGAATGTTTTCTTACAGCTGGAATATTTTCTTACATGTTGCGCCGAATGCTGCTTATTTGTTTGCATCCCGCCCTGGCCAACCGTTGTATGCTATACAGTCCAACAAGTGGACATTAAAATACACTTCCCCGTGATAATGGGCCATGTGACGTGATATGAGCTGAAATTTACACACAATATGGATCAATGCACACCCACAAAGGCAGACATAATTTTCATTTTTTTGCAGGCAGGCAGGCATAAACCATGGTAACACCTGCTTCGGAACGGGCGAAAATGTCACGTTTCGTGTGTCACCGAGACAATATAAATTTCCCAACTCCTTTACTCTAAACATCGCTACCACGGCGCGGTAAGGGTGTCGAGGAAGCCCGTAATTTATAATCGACTGCAGGGGCTGATCCAGGATTTAGAAAAAAGGGGGGTCCAAGGTAATGTATGAAGCGCTGAAGGAGCGAAACGAGGCGCGAAGCGCCTCGAGGGTGTGTGTGTGAGGGGGTATCCCCCTTCCCATCCATTTGATGTTTTTTTTTAGACAAAACACTTGAAATTGTTAGAGTTAGCGCCTAATGTAATCAGCCCAAAATTCAGACATGCGACATCGTACTAATTTTCCGTATACAATATGGATTTTCACGTAGGGGTGTCCCCCTACGTACGAATTCCTTAGTAGCAGTCCGACGTTTTCAGACACTGATCTAGCGCAGCCGATATACATGGCGTTCAGAGATCCCCAAAGTTATTCTTAGCATTATCGGTGACGTCGTTCATATATTCACTGCACAGCACACCGCACGCACGTGTATACACACACGCCCACCTCATGTTTGACCATATCTCCCCGCGAAAGAATGAACATACTATGGGAATGTTTGGCGCTGATAGACGTGTTGGCCGCAGTTGCTGGATCTGCGCAATCTGCAGATTGCGCTCGATTGCGATTTGCGCCTAAATCCTTGTAAACGCAATGCCCTCAGCACATCCCCACGGGAGCACTACCTGCCAATCTGGCAATCCCGTTTTGCAGCCACCTCTCTGCCGAATTCCACAATCGATTTAACCCAGAAAGCAGGAAGGGTATAGAGATTCTTACTCCACTCACCGGGATCATTAAAGAGACGGGAATGTACAACATGTTGTGGACGGATTGATGTTCTTGGAGTCAAACATGCCAAACGTCTCTTCGCTGCGAGCAGATCTGAAGGAATGGCAGCGTTATTTGAGAATCGCAGAGCCCGCACAGTCATCGTCCTCGCCTAAACTGACTGAATGTCTCGTGCACGCAGATGAAGACATATTCCCGAACATCCACACCCTGTTGAGGATCAGTTGCACTCTTCCAGTTGGAAGTGGTGAGGCAGAGCGTTCATTCTCCTGTCTACGACGGGTTAAAACCTACCTAGGCAACAGGATGGGGGAGGATCGGCTTTCTGGGCTCACCGTGATGAACATGAACCACGACATGGAGATTGATGTGGAAACAGTTTATCAAATGTTCATAGAAAGGAACAAACGGAAAATGTTCTCAAGCTACATACTGTATCAATAAACAAAGTGACTTAAATCAGGTGTGCTAATATTATCACAATGGAAAAGGAAACGAGTACTGGAGCTTGATGCATAATGATTAACAGATCTGCTGATGAACAACTGTTATTAAAACAAAGCTGATATAAACAGAGTTTCTGGTGTCTAGTTGTATGTTTCCAGCACCCGGCAACGTTCTATTAATTGACTATTGCCTGCATAATTATATTGTGGTTAGAATGTTATGGTCTTTTGACATCTTATTCAACTAGTTAGCTTCTTCAGAACTGTTTCGCCAAGCTGACATCAGTGGTTCTTTAACGTCCCAAATTGAGACGGGAGCGACATTAACGTGATCTCCGAGTTACAAGGGTACACAGTCCACAATGTTGAGAGCCAGTGTTATAAACCAAATCTATGGTGTCCGGTTTGAGTCTTGAATTCAAAATTATGCCATGAAAGGTGAATGTGCTAATCACTACATTTACATTTTTGGGTTCTGTAATATAAGTACACAACGTCAATTAGCTATGTCATACTGTTCTTCTTTCTACGGTTTGTGGACCCCTGGACCCCCCTGGATCCGCCTATGGACTGTTGTAGTGCACTTATAACTACAATAAATTCAGACAACATAGAAAGTGCTAGATATGAGGACATTTTCTATATATCCCACATTAGGCCTTTTATAGATTTATTAGTTGGTTTACGGACCTTTTCTAATACAAAAACGGATCGTTCGGCCGGAAAATAATAAATAAAAAATAATTAAAGAAATTAGCAAGTTTTAACAAGATTGCCATCCAATGCAAAGGCCCAGGTGGAAAGTGGACAAGGAAGAGATTGGCTTATCGAGAGTTTTTCATTGATGTGTAACCCGCCCTCCTGTGATATTTGTCAATTTTGTTTTTAAGCATATTCATGTTGCTAGCATTTACACAATCTGCATATAATCTGTTCCATTTACGTACTTGTCCTCTTTGAGAAGGAGTACTTTCTTATATACCACCTACACTGATCCTTCACTAATGACACCTCGTTGTTCTACAATCTTTCTGTAGTGAGAACAGATATGTTTATCAATATTTTCTTAACCATTCAATATTTTGTCAACTTCGATTTTATCTCCTCTTAACCTCCTTGTGTCTAGGGTTGTTAAACCCCATTCTTTATGGCGTTCTTCATAACTAAGGTCTCTCAGTTCTGGAATCATATTAGTTTCTCTCCTCTTTTTTCGTTTTAGCATATTTATATCCTTCTTACGATATGGTAAAAAAATAGTACCGTATTGGCCATATATATTCAGACACATGAAATAATAAAAATCTCAGATGTCCGAAAAAATATGCCATATGATATATGGTACACAAACATAATTCCCAAATAAGCTGTCCGAATCTCCATGCACGCGAACGAGTCCTGACATCGTGTCCCGTCAATTAAGTTACCCTTTATTTACGCCGCTAAATGACATTACTACCTCATTTTTATTTCATTTTCTATGCCAATACTGCCGATTGTGACATTGCTAGCGGTGTACACTTAATAACAGTGCATAAAACACAATTAAAACATATACAACAAGGTTGGGTCATACATAAATGAAAATCTGTAAGACTATCGACATATCTACGGCTTTCGCGTCCTTTGTCATCAGTTGGAGCTTGTTGCATCGGACGGCAATGTTATTAATTCTTGATAAGTGCTCTTCGTGCTGGTCTAAATATATCCCAACACAACACGATACGTTAAAAGCAGTGAAGTGGTGTAGAGTGGCACTACAGTTAGTCACGTATATTCGATATATTGCAACCAGGATAACAACCATAATCAAACAGATTTGAACACAATGTCGATATTGTTGAATTCTGTATAGCATGGCTGACATAGCTCACATAGAGACAGTTATTGATATACTCTCAATATTGCTGTGCATTTCTGCACTGCTGGACAACATAATGAAGACAACTAGAAATGCAGACAATGAATAAACGTTGGTTTCCTGGAAAAGTTACGACTCGGTCTCACCTAAAAAGTTACAAACACATTTCTTATTAATATGAATGTTTCAATGGCGTATATTTGTGTAATGGACATCTTTAATATAAGAAAACAAGCAAGAAAAAGAAATATAAGGTTCAAATTATGAAGAGATTTGATTTGAAGATAGACACCATAACTTACAAAATGTTGAAATGTCTTAGTTTAAAATTAATTAAGATAATTTGGCCAGAAAGACAAATCCTTCATCTTTAAAGATATGCTGGGTAACATTGTCTTATATTGATTCAACCATTTAAAAATGTTTTTGGCTCTGGCTGCTATGGTGCTGACATTATTTAGGTTACGAGGACACCGTGGCTCCTTTTTGTCCAGTAGGGGAGCCCGGGCTAGTCGCACGTTGTAGATATTTACTAAACATTTCTTCACAACTGTTATGCATTTGTATTTGAACCTAAGCCTGGCATATACATACACTATTTTGACCATATGATAAATTCATATTTAAAACGCTTGCGCTTGCTTATACTTGCAATATTACACATTATTTAAGTATGTCGTGCAACAAAGTAAATTGTCTATGAGGGTCTAAACGATGATATTTGTAGGCGTTAGTGTACATTTGATGAAGAAACGATATCATACTGTGGAGAAATACTGTGAACACTTGCCTAAAGCTGCATTATGTCATGATATGATATATCCTTTCCACAATACCAATGTTTTCGATGGCCCACAACTTCCACACTGTTATGAAATAATAAACGCTTTGCTTTTCTAAGTGTTTTAGCTAACGAACGAGGTTTACACCAGAAGAAGTTATTATTTATTGAAAATCAGCAGGCAATAAAAATACGCGTTTCCAACAGATTATATTTCAGAAGAATTCTTTTCCGTTATCATAGACTCTCTAGCGGGAGTCTCGTTGTTCAACACTGTCGAGAGGTATGACCACTTCATGTACTAGTCGGATCAACTGTTGATGCTATGTCAGAGTAAATACATTTTAACTGGTGATCCGTTTAAGTAGGTTACTTGTGCATGATGAGAACTCGAAATCAGGTCATTTCTATAGATCTCCGCGATTCAAACAACGTATATCAATAATTGTCTTACATATATGCGGTACTGGTTACAAACGTCTATTCTCACAAACAAACACCGGCGGTGGGTAAGTATTTGTATATGGTCAACCACAAGGTGGCGCTATTGGCCACTAGGATCGCTGCTCAATTATCACTATATGAAAACATCTTCAGGGACTCAAGTATCCAAAGTGTCACAATTATATACAAAAGTGCACACTCTTTGTGCTTATCTGCATAACTACAAGCACGAAGGGGTGTAGTTACGAGTGTCTGTAAAACAGCTGTGGACACCTGAACGCACTCTGTGTTCGTGATTTCTATTCGGGATGTATGTCTATTCCGTAAGTAATATTTTCTTGCATGCAATATGATTTTGACGATGCAAGACAATATAATGTCATCCTACGATTCATTACTGTTTACAAATACGTCCAATGTGAAAGTACCGCGTCGTGTCGTCCAAAGAAGCTCCATCAATTTCAATTAAATCTGCTTCCTCAAATGGTCCAGTACATCGCGAATCCGGTTCATGTATGCCCAGATGTGTAGTGTGTGACTAGCCTAAGTAATGTGCGCAGTCTGTTTAATAATAATAAAAAACTATTTTTGTTCAAATCATCGACAGATTTGATTTCAGTCATTAGATCTGGTAAGGATCAAAATAGTGGATATCCAAAATGGTAAGCACTGTGCGACTGTGTAATTTTTCACCATTTCAATTTTTACTTCACTTAATGCTTGAACAAACATGAAGTAGTTTGATAGTTTGTCGATGATTTCAACTACATACAATAGTTGCACAAGTGAGCTAGCATGTTGCAGTGGGTACTAGGTACGTTTTGTTCGCAAAATTAATGTGAAATATGACTGACAATTTAACTATGTAAAGGACTGTTATATTTAATCTATAAAATGTAGATGGAATGATGGCACAGAGTAGTGTCAGTAAATCAACAACGCATATGTGATATTTATGGAAGTGCCCTTTATCACAAAGAAAGACAAATGACTGGAACAAATTATGTGCAATGTCAACATGTTTAAAAACAAAATTTACATAAGTGTAACACGGGTGGACAGCCGGTACACTAACAGTTGTGGACTCTCAACAATTGACAATGGCCGATACATGATTCACGTTACATAGTTTCTACATGATCTGAACATTGTGTTATATTTCCAGATTGTGGTGATATGCCTATTTGCTCTGGTCAGCCAAACGATATCCGTGAAGTCTAAAATTGGCATGACTAAGCTGGATTACTGTCTCTATAAGGTATTGTTGTCATACAACAGATGCCTGGTTGACTGCAGGAGCGGTTTGGGTGGTAAAAAGCTTTGCAAAGATAAATGGAAAGCAAGTAAAGCCAGATGCCAGACATTGTATAGGAGCAGTACTGGTTGAAGTATAGATGTGACGACGGTGCTACCGATCAACAACGTGCGAGACGCTTCCAGGGAGGTCGTTAGTGAGATCTGACGTCAGTTGAAACGTAGACACGAACAAGGACCGGACTACACACATATGTGCGACTCTCAATGACAAGAGAATACTTGCACTTCAAAACACAATCAACATTTCTATAAAACGTAGATATAAGGCGAAGCTTGACTTTAATTAACATTTTGCCAATATCGTGAATGGCAGCAGAACCAGTTTTCATAAAGAAATGAACAAACATAACTGATATAATGTTCGGGAGCTACGGAGGATAAGCAAGTATAAACAGGTGAGATTTTAGTTTACGGTGAAATGTTGTTATGTTTTCTACATACTTAACACTAACAGGGAGTGAGTTCCAGAGAGTCGGTGCAGCAACTGAAAAAGCTCTAGTTCAGGCATTTATCTTAACACTGGGAAAAAAATTAGACTATAATTAGATACTAGAAGCTGAAAGTGTTTAATAGGTAATTATGCAAATCTTAAACATATCATAACGTGTTATTAAATGCCCTCACATTTCCATGGAATCAGATTTAAATTGCGTAGTTCCATATAAGTATCGGTGTGTATTGTGTTTTCACACCTTTCTCAATGTTGTCTACATAAAATAAAGACAATGATCACCCAGGATTTGCCTTGCCATTTTGTTCGACACACACACACACACACACACACACACACACACACACACACACACACACACACACACACACACACACACACACACACACACACACACACACACACACACACACACACACACACACACACACACACACACACACACACACACACACACACACACACACACACACACACACACACACACACACACACACACACACACACACACACACACACACACACACACACACACACACACACACACACACACACACACACACACACACACCGATTGCAACCGATCGATACAATCAGTCGAACCTACCATCTCTTGGGAAGCAGACTAGCGCCTTGCTACTTAACTGCGGCGCCAGTACTTGTGATCTTGTTTGTCATATGCCGCTCTTGTGTCATCAACTCATTGCTTTCCAGGTTATTATGGGTGATGATTGCATGCAATATTGGTTTTTGTCTATGAATGATCTCCATCCTGTCGCCCTCACGTCAGTTGTTATGAAAGCTTTTGAGCGAACAGTTTTCAATAAAATGTCCATTTTACTGAACAAATTAACTAATCCATTACAGTTTGCCAATAAGAGAAACAGATGTATCGATGATGCAGTATGATATGTTCTATAAAAAGTGTAAAGGAGAAGAGATGGTGAGAGATGATACGTACAATTACCTGGGTATTGTGATTGATTCAAAGCTTAAATTGAATGAGAACACTGAGAGCATGATGATGTAAGTAAATTCAAGGATGTACTGTCTCAGGAAGCTCAAGAGATTTGGAGTCAGTGCGGATCTTCTTCTGATGTTGTATAATGCAGTCATGTCCAGTACTATCTCTTTTGGGGCAGCCTGTTTGGGTGGGAATGTTTCAAAACATGATCAAAGGATGGTGGATAAAGTCATACATATAGCCAATTGTATTGTTGGTAGACAGTTAGAAAACTTCCAGTCTTTGTATCGTGGGAAAGTGTCACATAAAGCTAGTCAAATGATCCAAGACTCCTCACACCCCCTCCATGTCGAATTTTATTCAAGGCTCAGTCACAGAAGCATCAGAATTTAACCCCCTACATCAAGACAAGCCGTTACAACTATTCTTTTGCACTGTCTGCCATTTCAATTCTTAACGCTAAATTAGACAGAAGTCTGTGATTAAAAAACTTGCGATTTACACTGTATATATGTGATGTGCCAACTCCAGACCTAATTCTCAGGGTTTGTTTCTGCCGTGTTGTAAGTGTCGATCAGCACTGTAATTGCCTGGTCAGACGAATAAAGTATTAATATATTGTATTGTATTGTATGTTCACTTTGTACAAAGCATAAATTACCAATAATGCTAGTCTGCCTTATTACTGGCGCCAAATCGTCGTTGGCATCTCTCTTTGCATTTCGCCACTTCTTTCTTACATATATATTTTGTTTTATTAGTGTAGACGCACTTGTACAAACATCCTTCGTAAAATGTCACCGTGCAGTAAATGAGACAGCGACGGAGCAACTCCGGCCTTTTCACCGGTATCTTCGTACAACCTGATGGGTCTAGCAGCGTCAGTGAACACATCAGCACGGTCTGCAAAGACGAGAGTTAACGATAAATACAATAATAAAGGACTTGGATATAATGTTGTTTTTATATCAATGCGTATGATAATGTTGCTTTTATATCAATGCGTATGCACGTATGTTTTGTGTGTATATATAGGTTTGAGTTAGGAATTGTATAATTAACAGTTTATAAGGCATAATAATCACACAATACACATGCGATGTATCCATTCACGCTGGAACCGTTGTGTTCGTAGGGGAGAACGGGGCTAGTTGTAACATGCGATGTATCCATTCACGTTGGAGCCGTTGTGTTCGTAGGGGAGACCGGGGCTAGTTGTAACATGCGATGTATCCATTCACGCTGGAACCGTTGTGTTCGTAGGGGAGACCGGGGCTAGTTGTAACATGCGATGTATCCATTCACGCTGGAACCGTTGTGTTCGTAGGGGAGACCGGGGCTAGTTGTAACATGCGATGTATCCATTCACGCTGGAACCGTTGTGTTTGCAGGGAAGACCAGGGCTAGTTGTAAAACGGGTAAGTTATAATTGATATACTACAACACCATTCACCCTTTGTTGTTAATATAATAAAATGTTTGGAAGCTAAATTTGTCGTAGAATGGTCCAACATCAGTACACCTTGTATATACCTATAACCAACTTAAACCACGTTTTTAATTTCTCTCGGTAGAATGTAATTTGTTGGCCCCGCCGACAATAAGAACATTTATGGACATTGGTGATAATAAGATGTTTGGCCACTTAGTCAGGATGCAGCCAATAAACTATGAACACACGTCGACGCAAAGCAAAACGGCGGCCGAGAAAGCGGTTGTTTGGTCGTATTAGAGAGACATTAAGACCGTGCCTGTCACCTTGCTGTTGCACATACGTTACACCTCCCCGCGACGCTTCACGGCAACAGCGGAAAGATGAAACCAAATAAGTTGCCATTGCTATCACTGAAACACGTATTGGGGACTTCGCCTCCAGAAAATCACTTTTAATATAATATTGTGTGCATGTTTACAACTGAAAGATCCCGTCTGGATCATACCAGCAAAGTCTCGTTTTAAGGGAAAATGTGCCGTTTTCATAATTGGAAGTGCCCTTTTGGGCCGTTGCCATATCCATCATCTGCCATTTTATTGAAATCTAGCCGATTTGCTCGGCGTTGCACGGGATAAAATGCAGCCAATTCAAGAGCTTATGACCCCTTGCACTACCCAGTACAGTGTTGGTAGGACATTGCCAATTACAATGATAACGCCATGTCCATAGAGCGTGCTTATTTGTAACTGCCGGTTTCACGAAGGAACGTATGTGGACGTTTGACGTTGATCACGTAACTCGTACGTAACTAAGAACTCTCATTGTTCTGAGCTACGTAGTCTACGTCATTCGTCCACATTGGTTCCTCGTAATGTCCCCATCCTCGAGGAATTGCGAATTTGTTAAAGACAGACAGTCAGACATACAAACAAACAGCCATATAAAATCACAAACTATGGCATAGATGTTGTTGTCCACTTGTTCCATTGAAAGTTTACTAAAACGCCCTGACAAAAAGAATATAACATTATATATAAACAGTACGTGGTTGATAAGTCAAGGTTTGGGGAAAGATGCTGACATTCTTTTTATGACATGGATTCTTTGCAGGGATAATATGTTGATAAATGTAACAACATTATTGTTTACAAAAGTTGTCATATCTTGCGCAACTTTGCATCAGCAAGTTGCGGCTACACATCATGGAAATATAAATGCTAACTTCTCATCAACCTGGAATTTGTCTATGTATGTGATAGGGAGTGTTATGCAGTAACCTGTTTTATATAAAAATGAACCCGTCCAACGGCAACACGCAGAAAGCCGTTACAACTATTCATTTGCACTGTCTGCCGTTTGAATTCTTAACGCTAAATTAGACAGAGTCTGTGATTAAATAACATACGATTTACACTGTATATATGTGATGTGCCAACTCCAGACCTAATGTTCGGGGTTTGTTTCTGCCGTGTTGTAAGTGTCGATCAGCACTGTAATTGCCTGGTCGGACGAATAAAGTATTATTGTATTGTATTGCATTGTATTGTATGTTCACTTTGTACAAAGCATAAATTACCAATAATGCTAGTCTGCCTTATTACTGGCGCCAAATCGTCGTTGGCATCTCTCTTTGCATTTCTCCACTTCTTTCTTACATATATATTTTGTTTTATTAGTGTAGACGCACTTGTACAAACATCCTTCGTAAAATGTCACCGTGCAGTAAATGAGACAGCGACGGAGCAACTCCGGCCTTTTCACCGGTATCTTCGTACAACCTGATGGGTCTAGCAGCGCCAGTGGACACATCAGCACGGTCTGCAAAGACGAGAGTTAACGATGAATACAATAATAAAGGACTTGGAGATAATGTTGTTTTTATATCAATGCGTATGATAATGTTGTTTTTATATCAATGCGTATGCACGTATGTTTTTTGTGTATATATGGGTTTGAGTTAGGAATTGTATAATTAACAGTTTATAAGGCATAATAATCACACAATACACATGCGATGTATCCATTCACGCTGGAACCGTTGTGTTCGTAGGGGAGACCGGGGCTAGTTGTAACATGCGATGTATCCATTCACGCTGGAACCGTTGTGTTCGTAGGGGAGACCGGGGCTAGTTGTAACATGCTATGTATCCATTCACGATGGAACCGTTGTGTTCATAGGGGAGACCGGGGCTAGTTGTAACATGCGATGTATCCATTCACGCTGGAGCCGTTGTGTTCGTAGGGGAGACCGGGGCTAGTTGTAACAGGCGATGTTTCCATTCACGCTGGAACCCTTGTGTTCGTAGGGGAGAACAGGGCTAGTTGTAATATGCCATGTATCCATTCACGCTGGAACCATTGTGTTCGTAGTGAAGACCGGGGTTAGTTGTAACTTGCGATGTATCCATTCACGCTGAACCGTTGTGTTCGTAGGGGAGACCGGGGCTAGTTGTACCATGCTATGTATCCATTCACGCTGGAACCGTTGTGTTCGTAGGGGAGACCGGGGCTAGTTGTAACATGCGATGTATCCATTCACGCTGGAACCGTTGTGTTCGTAGGGGAGACCGGAGCTAGTTGTAACATGCGATGTATCCATTCACGCTGGAACCGTTGTGTTCGTAGGGGAGACCGGGGCTAGTTTAACATGCGATGTATCCATTCACGCTGGAACCGTTGTGTTCGTAGGGGAGACCGGGGCTAGTTGTAACATGCGATGTATCCATTCACGCTGGAACCGTTGTGTTTGTAGGGAAGACCGGGGCTAGTTGTAAAACGGGTAAGTTATAATTGATATACTACAGCACCATTCACCCTTTGTTAATGTAATAAAATGTTTGGAAGCTCAATTTGTCGTAGAATGGTCCAACATCAGTACACCTTGTATATACCTATAACCAACTTAAACCACGTTTTTAATTTCTCTCGGTAGAATGTAATTTGTTGGCCCGCCGACAATAAGAACATTTATGGACATTGGTGATAATAAGATGTTTGGCCACTTAGTCAGGATGCAGCCAATAAACTATGAACACACGTCGACACAAAGCAAAACGGCGGCCGAGAAAGCGGTTGTTTGGTCGTATTAGAGAGACATTAAGACCATGCCTGTCATCTTGTTGTTGCACATACGTTACACCTCCCCGCGACGCTTCACGGCAACAGCGGAAAGATGAAACCAAATAAGTTGCCATTGCTATCACTGAAACACGCATTGGGGACTTCGCCTCCAGAAAATCACCTTTAATATAATATTGTGTGCATGTTTACAACTGAAAGATACCGTCTGGATCATACCAGCAAAGTCTCGTTTTAAGGGAAAATGTGCCGTTTTCATAATTGGAAGTGCCCTTTTGGGCCGTTGCCATATCCATCATCTGCCATTTTATTGAAATCTAGCCGATTTGCTCGGCGTTGCACGGGATAAAATGCAGCCAATTCAAGAGCTTATGACCCCTTGCACTACCCAGTACAGTGTTGGTAGGACATTGCCAATTGCAATGATAACGTCATGTCCATAGAGCGTGCATATTTGTAACTGCCGGTTTCACGAAGGAACGTATGTGGACGTTTGACGTTGATCACGTAACTCGTACGTAACTAAGAACTCTCATTGTTCTGAGCTACGTAGTCTACGTCATTCGTCCGCATTGGTTCCTCGTAATGTCCCCATCCTCGAGGAATTGCGAATTTGTTAAAGACAGACAGTCAGACATACAAACAAACAGCCATATAAAATCACAAACTATGGCATAGATGTTGTTGTCCACTTGTTCCATTGAAAGTTTACTAAAACGCCCTGACAAAAAGAATATAACATTATATATAAACAGTACGTGGTTGATAAGTCAAGGTTTGGGGAAAGATGCTGACATTCTTTTTATGACATGGATTCTTTGCAGGGATAATATGTTGATAAATGTAACAACATTATTGCTTACAAAAGTTGACATATCTTGCGCAACTTTGCATCAGCAAGTTGCGGCTACACATCATGGAAATATAAATGCTAACTTCTCATCAACCTGGAATTTGTCTATGTATGTGATAGGGAGTGTTATGCAGTAACCTGTTTTATATAAAAATGAACCCGTCCAACGGCAACACGCAGAAATTGCATCACGGACGGTCACTTTTATTTGACAGAAATCGCCATTGAAGAAAGTCAAGTTTTGTGACAAACAATTGTCAAACTTCCACCTCCTCTTTTTCGTGAAACAGTTTTGATTATTCTGTCATCAGATATGAGACGGACATCTGGCCGGCAATATGATGGCCTGTAATATGAGTATAGCAGTGGCGGATCTAGGCTGTTGGTATGGGGGGTCTAATCATATGTCGTTCTACTCACGAACCCGTGGAGGGGGCGAAACTTGACGACACATGAGTCGTTCTACTTTTATAAGGGTTAATATTAGCCGGCTACTAATACTTCAGTGTTTACATTGACACTAGTTCCGATGTAGGCCTATATACGTTGTCCTTTACCGTAATATTTGTCACGGACACAGGAGAGGTTTAAGACTCCCCCTCCATGGCCTTATAGTGTCTTAAAACCCTTAAGACCCGACCTTATGTCGATTCTTAAAACCCCTAAGACCCCTCCTGGAACCGCTGCTGAGTATAGTACTGTGCATAATTATGTCGATTCACACGTTGTATAACATTGCCGTGCGACGTATAATATGTTAGTTGACTTACCCTTCATCTTTGATGCTGACATATTTTAAGATTAAGATTATTTGCAGGAATAATATTGACACATGTAAACTGCAATATTTGTAATGCTAATCTTGCAGTTAAGTGCGATTTTTTACCTAATCCCTTTTCGCCTGATAACTTTTTTATTGTTGAATTTTCATCTCTAGCATATGTCAAAGACATCCAGGTGGGTGTGGAGGTCACACCTTTAGATAAATTGAAAAGTGAGAAAATTCAAGATGGCCGCCAAAATAAACTTATTCTCGTATCTTTGCAATCAGATAAGATACAGTCATGATTGAAATGTCTTTTTATATGTTTTCAGACGTGATGAATTCGATTCCATCATTATATATTTTTTTTAATGTAAAAAAAGCAAGATGGCGGCCATTTATGTGTTACAATAAGCATATTTGAATTTTATTGACATCTTACTCATATGCTTTTCATCATGCGTAACTCATTTACTCCTCTCGTTTAGGCACGAATATCCACCCTGCCATGGACATAATAATGCTGGAGATGGTGCAGTTGCTTCTTTGCATGTTGCAGCTTGAGCAACTCTGTTGGGGCTAGCAAAACGTCAATAGGAAAACCAGTCATTTTACATTGGACCCATCGTCTTGCGGCCAACAGTAGCAGTTAATTTTAGTACTGCCATGTTTTCGACTCAAACGAATGTAGCCAATTTGCTAGAAGGCGGGCCCTGACCACATTTCTTGGATGCTTTCACTAGTGAGAGGTTTAGTGCGCTAGTCTTGCTTCTACCAAATTTAAACGACCACATTTTCATGCACTTAATTCCAGCATTGACTGATGTCTAGATACTGGAGAGTGGCCATATCATGCCATCATGAAGAATGTGGCTTGCTCCGTGACATGTGAGTTACTTGACCACCAGAGTTGCCCAATAAATTGAGTGTAGATTTCAGAACTTTAAGCGCTAATACAAATGCAAGATTCAACGGGATCACAACCTTTGAATCAATGAGCCTGGACGTCTGATATGATGGAGCTGTGTGTTTCCGGGGCAGTTCGACATTGAAGTGGCGAAACCATTAGAACATTCCTTATGCTGTCCTGATGGGAAACATACACCAAGTGGTTGAAGATATCGCCCAGCAGACAAAATGACGTTGAAAATACGTTGTTTCAACGTCAGGTACCACGTTGTACCAATATTGAAAACTAGTTGGATTTGAAAGTTGCACTGACGTCGGGTTTCCACGTTGTATCGACGTCGGGTATCGACGTCGTAACAATGTTGAAAACTAGTTGGATTTGAAAGTTGTATCTACGTCAGGTTTCAGCGATGTAACGACGTCGGGTTTCCACGTTGTACCAACGTTGAAAACTAGTTGGATTTGAAAGTTGGATCGACGTCGAGTTCCAACGTAGCATCGACGTTGGATTTCAACGTTGTTGCAACGTTGAAAAGTAGTTGGATCGACGTCAGGTTTCAACGTTGCAACAATGTAGCAAATTGATTGGATTTCAACGTTGTGTCAACATTAGATCGTTACTGTTTTCTGATAACCAACTAAAATTGTTTACAGGTGTTACTATGAAAATTTTAGTTTCCCTTCGTCAATGCTATGTATGTCGGCGTGTACACGTGGGTCTGTAGCGTAAATCGTGTACTAGAAGAGCCTGACTCACCGGTGTTACACTTTTTCGTCGAAACAGTCAATTAACATGGTCATTATATACGTTTTGAACAAAACAAAGACAGATATTCACCTTATTCCGATACATGAGACATTTTATTTAACAATATGTATATCAATGAACCCATGGAATACAATGTAGACCATTACATCACTCTTGTTTGCCCAATTTGTTGTATTCAGTATCATGCAGACATTAAAAAGAGCATAAGGAGATCATTAATCACCAAGTTGAATTTTTTATCAAAACAGTCATTAAATATTATGTTTTGATAATAAAACAAACATTAACAAAATAAAGATATTCACTGTGTTATGATACAACAAATATGGTATCATTTGGCAATGAACCAGTGGAATACATTCAATGTAGATTAATTCCTCTAATAACCAGTATTCAGCAGAAGACATAATTATTATGTGCTTTCGTATTGCTAATTGTAACAGCAAACAACGGTTGTCATAAATATGGGGTCAATTCTATTTCGGCATGTATTTTCAAGAGCCGATCGGAATTGGAATCTTTTTTGGAATTGCTTCATTGAATGCAGGCTAGTCTATTAATTTCCTGTACAATCACTACAAATGTACAAACACATCAGATTTGTTTGGTTCTATTTCAGTTGATAGAATGTTACCCTACATCTGTCTGGTAACAGCCAGGTAGTTGTAAAGAATGTACAGACAATGGCTAAGCCATTGTTGAAACAATGTGACAAGACCAGTAAGCTGACCAATTCATGGCTTCAGAAACACCAGCTCAATGAAACAATGCACAACAAGCAAGTTAAATACTCCTTTATGTTGCGCTGGGGGGATCTTCTATGTATATGGCTTCCACACATTCTTAACACACACAAGAGGCACAATTATAAATGTGTATTTAGACCAGGAACTACAACTTATTTTGATAACAAAGAAAGATCACAACACCATGTCATCCATTAAACTGCGCCGACCTTAAAATCCGAAAAGTAATAATGGCAAGCTGACTTAAATTTCAATGAACCCCATGGTTGACAAAACATTTTCAAACTAACCTTACGATCTCATTTTTATTAAATCACACAATAATTATAGTTTCCTAACTAACACTAAACACTACCAATGAAAGCAAAAGTATGACTTCAGATTTATCAAGAACACTGTTACTCCATTCTGTCTAGTTGTTCCTCAGTCTTCACCACGTCTTTGGTCGAGTGCGTACTTCGGCTACACTGAGAGCGCTGCATCCACCTCTGCTTCAGTTCATGTCTGCTTCTTCAGGTCACTCGCTTAAAAGGAATTAAATAAAGGTATTAACCGACACATCTATTTACAACGAAGGTCAGATGAAACGAATACAAAGCACACTGCACAAGCCCCAGCCAGTCAACATGGCTGCTCTATTGTCCGGTAAATTCCCGAAGCAATTTATAAAAACTGCAGGTTTATTCCAATAGCAATGACTTTGATAGTTATATAATAAGAGTGTGCAATTTATACATGACACTACATGACCACATTTCACTGGAACAAGTGCAAGGTATGATCGAAAACGAGAGGGAAGCGACGACACCGAGTTTTGCGATAGACTATATGTCGGAAAATGTGCTCAGATTCAAATCGGTGAAAGCATGCAAAATACATCACGACAAAGACAACATTATGGTCGTGTGTGTTCCGTACAAACCATAAAACTAAACAGTTCAACAAATAAAAGCGGATGGTGATACTTACTCGCATATATTAGTGGATTGTTTCGCTTCCATCGATTTCGTTCGTTCGAACTCAAGGCAGCATGGCGGCACGCGCAATGCATGCTGGAATACGGTAGATATGCCGCTGCCTTACTCAATACCAAAATGTGTAGTGAAAGCTGCTTTAAATTACCTAACATTACAAATATAAAGGGTCTTATTATTTGTAATTTTAGTTAAGGCATCTAACACCGCACGTGTTGTGTTGTCTTAGAGAATAGAGATGTTATAGTTAACATTCGCACCTTGAACAAATAAAAAATTGCAACATTGTATGAACGTCAAATGTCCAAGTCCTTATAATGGCGATGACCTTATAATTGCGTTGTCGACGTTATTTCAACGTTGTGCCAACGTCACATATATCCACGTCGTTATAACGTTGATGATCAGATATTGTAAAACGCCATATTTATATGTATGTACCTAGTTGGTTGGGCTGTCGACGTGATTGCAACGTTGTATGAACGTAAAATTTTCACGTCATACTAAAGTTGATTATCAGACGTTGCAAAGACGTTGGGTTAGGTTGTCGACGCGATTTCAACGTTGTGCCAACGTCATATATATCTACGTCGTTATCACGTCGATGACCAGACGTGGTAAAAACGTTGTATTTATAGACGAAACTAGTTGGTTGAACTGTCGATGTGATTACAACGCTGCATGGATGTCAAATGTCCACGTCCTTATAACGTTGATAACCAAGACGTTGGGTTGGGTTGTCGACGTGATTTCAACGTTGTGCCAACGTCATATATATCTACGTCGTTATCACGTCGATGACCAGACGTGGTAAAAACGTTGTATTTATAGATGAAACTAGTTGGTTGAACTGTCGATGTGATTACAACGTTGCATGGATGTCAAATTTCCACGTTCTTATAACGTTGATAACCAGACGTTGTGAAGACGTTGGGTTTGGTTGTCGACTTGATTTCAACGTTGTGGCGACATCAAATTTCCACGTCCGTCCTTGTGACGTCGATGACCAGACGCTGAGAAAACGTTGCATTTATGTTGTTCGACGTCGCAACGTATATACAACTAATAATCAACGTCATACCGACGTTGTATGCCGGCTGGGCGGTGTCATCCGCAACCACCAACAAAATAACAGCCTCGTCACGTGAAACTTGTCTCTTCTTACTTTAATTTGGTTGCGTGACACTGCCAATGTGGGCATAATGTTTAGTGTCGTGTCATGAAATGATTATTTACGCTAACTCATTTCAAGAGACCTTATATATATATATATATATATATATATATATATATATATATATATATATATATATATATATATATATATATATATATATATAATGTCTTAGTAGTACTACCTTGTCGACATTGAACGTGGAGTGAGCCACAATTTGTCCAATAACATTGTTGACTAACCCATTGGTTTCTCGGGGTATAATGGATCTCCAATTGATCACGTAGAGTTTTTCTCTCTTGTTCTTCACCCTAGATTATCACCGTCATTTCGTCTTTGTGGTTGATTTGGGCAGATAACCATTCATTATATCTCATCTCGTTCACGTAATTTAGGACACCAAGTTAGGACACCGGTTTTTGGTCTAACTGGTTGTGATCAAGTGGTGTCCTCCTTTGGTATTGGCAAGGCAGTTGTACTTAGAGTTCTGAGATGTGGTAAGAAATATACCTTTTTCGGATGTCATTGAGCAAGCCGCACACTTCATGTTGTGGTCTGTCTAGATGTCAATCAATGACAAAAGCATGTCAAAAAATTTGGTCATTCGAAGCTGGCAGAAGTAAGGTCAACGCACCGACCTCTGTTCACTAATTCCAGTGGAATCATCAAAGAAAATGTGGTCAAGTCCGTATTCAAGTACCAATTTGGTCAAATTCACCAAACTGCGAACAGTTGATCGCATGAGGAATACCCAATGTACTCAGTCCAACTGCTGTTCCTGCTGTTGATGTCATTCTCGTAGTTCCCTTGTCTGGACACATATTTTTCTGGTTGTGAAGATATGAGAATAAGTTGATTTTTGCGGCCGTCTGGATATTATTATACTAGAGATGAATAGGCAACAATAAAAAAACTTTATCAGGCAAAAGTGTTTACTGCCCTCGGCTGCCAGACTATGCAGGTTTGCATTCATATGTTAATCTATTGCACATCTCCATGCAAGTTTTCAGATTGCCTCTTGGTAATCCGGCAATGAAATTTGCTCATTTTCGACATTTAGAAAGGATGTCATTTGTTCTCTAATGTTGCATCAAGCAATCTGAGTCCAGGAGAAACCTCCAGTATGCACGCACGCACGCACACACACACGCACGCACGCACGCACGCACGCACGCACGCACGAATACACGCACACACACACACACACACACACACACACACACACACACACACACACACACACACACACACACACACACACACACACACACACACACACACACACACACACACACACACACACACACACACACACACACACACACAATAACACATAACAGTTGGAAATCATGACAAGATTACAAATGACACTTTAATCAATGTAATATATGCCGGCCCTGGTGACTAGCCTGCGTACCAGGAATAAACATGTCTGAAGAAAGTAATATGCAGTGCATGCCAATCCAATGATACAATAAACTAAACAAGATAGTATTTACATATTTAATGAAACGGAGCAGTGGAAATTGCAACAACCAAAGCAGTGCAAGAATTAACCGCCCTCCCCCTTTATAAAAGGGAGCACGTGGAAGAAGAAGACAACAAGAAGACGGTAATTCAAAGCAACACATTTCAGATGTCAAATTGACAAGGGAGACATTGGCTTATTGGCACCAGTACTGGTGATCGTGTTTGTTTCCTGTCGCTCTAATGAGATCAAGCCATTGGTTTTGCTAGTTGTCGGGTTATGGTTGAATACAAACTTGGGTTTTGTGATGCTAAGTACATAAACGTCGACTGTGTGTACAATGTAATTAAATAATTACAATATAAACATTAAATAACCTGGATAATTGTTGAATAAATAGTTTTATATGATGTTTAATCCTGTACATAAACGTTTCGAGCAGTCAAGGGACACAACAAATTGGTTTTAAGAAGGAATGCTCGATTGTGTTGAAAATGTGGTCAGATAATTAAGTAATTAATAATAGCTATTGTTAATTGGATGTTTGATTTTCATTTGCGTTAACTTCGCACAAACTGTAAATCTTTGACGCTAGTCCGCGATGCCGCCGGTACCATATTTTCGTTCGCATCTATTCGTGCACTCCTTCATCAGATTATTGCACCTATCTTCTGCTTTGCCGTTGTGAACGCACTTGCAACTTCCGTAACTTCTCATGCAGTAGAGAAGACAGCGACGGAGCAGCTCTGGCCATTCCACCGGACGGTTCGTAGCAGCCGAAAACTCTAACAATACCGATGAACATAGCAGTACGGTCTGGAAATAAGACGTCATCAGTCAGCAATACATACAACAAGAAAACTTGGGACATGCTGTTGTTTTGAAAAGTGAAAGCCTTCTTTATATATATTTTTATATATGTATGAATTTGAAGAAATGGGAAGTTGGCTGTCACTGTGATAGAGAACATATAATATGTGTACAATCAACATGTGTTGGTAATTTAAGTTTAGTGATCAAATTTGTTTAAGATATTGGTTTAATTATCATTATATTTTTCACTAAGGTATTACTTACAAAATAGACGTGCAACTTGAATGAAACATCGGTGATTCTTTCGTGAGCAGGGGCAAACACCATTCTAGCTGAATAGCTGCTGACCTCGGTTTGAAATTACTTCCGGTATGGAAGTAGTTCGGTGTGGATTGTGGATGACCTTGGCTTCTTTGTCGTGTTGGTACGTGTCTTGTTGGATATTATCAATGCGGCTGCCAAACGTTTGAACCGTGAATTAATCGTATGAAATGTGACCTGAACATTTCAAATATAACTGGATCTTTTGAAACCCAACGGGTTCATTCGAAACGTGACTGGGTGAATTGTCCTAATGCTAGTTTATGCTATTTTAATTTACACAACACACTTTTCAAGTGTTGCGTAACGCGGTCATTTTACAAAAGTGTGATACTTTCTTAGTAGCGATTTTTATTTGAGCAAATAAATGGCATAGTTCGCGAATGGCTGCAACTTCCCTAACTCCGAACCACCTCCTAGCTTATATTAAAAACACAATGTATGTCATGTATGTCATGCTGCTTGGAGGATAGCGCACTCGCCGCACTACAACAATATACTTCGGACTAGATGTTTACCCATCACACTCTACGTATGTTCACCTGGCAGTTTTACATAAGGAGTTACCTATCAACAGGACGACGTTGAGGGTCGCTTTCTGAATGGTTCTAAGATGATGTAAACATGCCGACAATTGTCGAAATATGTACAGACCAGTGTGCACTGGTTGCTGACAAACATAATATAAGATTATCTAAAGTAGTGTTATTAATATTACCAATATTATTTCCAGTAAGGTATTACTTACAAGGTAGACGTGCATCGTGAATGAAACGCCGTTGCTTCCCTCATGGGCATGAACAAATATCCTTCTTGCTGGACACTAGAATAACTGCACACTAGGGTTTTCCAGTATTGAATAACTAGCGAAGCAAGTCGGCGTGCGTCGTGGGTGTAGTATCTGTCTACCGTACTGATATACTTCTTGCAGGGTACTACCGTGATTGAGTTGTTCGAAATGTGACGTGACCATATTAAATATGACTGGATCGCTTAAACGTGACCGAAACGTCTGCAACGTGACTGGATCGTTTGATACGTAACTGACCGTTTGAAACGTGATTACGTGACTATTGCTGCTGCTGCTGCTGCTGCTGCTGCTGCTGCTGCTGCTGCCGCTGCTGCTGCTGCTGCTGCTACTGCTGCTTGTTTCTTCGAAACACTTTTCACAGTGTTGATCTTTTTAACGATTTAACGATTTAACGATTGACCATTTAAGAAATACGCTGTATTTAAAAACGTGCGCCACTGAATTCTCCTATTCAGGGCACAAACCTGGGTATGCGGACTTCCTGGGTTGCCTTGTCGTCAGAATCTTCCTCTCGGCCTCAACGATGGAGTCCAGGGGAATGCAGAACAGCACATTTGGGACTTGCTCGGCTGCAGGAACTACTGGTATGATGGCAAGGTTGATCGCGACGTTTGCTAGTTATATTCTTAGGACTGTTCTTCCTTGCTACGTTCTCTATTACATGTCTGATTTATATAAATGTGATCTTCCCTTTTGCACTGTTCTAACCTGCTGCCATGTTACGTCTGACCTTTGAAGAGACGCCTGTCACTTGTCGCCAAGCTCGTATTATTACGTTGATTGTACGATCGTTTGTATCAAAGAAGCAACAAGACTACATTTAAATCTAATTTTTATTTTCTGGTAAAGAGTAATGCGTTTTACATAAAACACAGTAATTAACAGTTTAATATATGAAACGTGAGTATATACGAAACACTAAGTTAACATGTTTTTACATTAAATTTCCAAATAACCATTCATATGTGTACGTAATTCAACTAATACCCATGCCCGTGCGTGCGTGCGTGCCTTATGCGCGAGTATACAAATATTTTTTTGTCTTTTAAGTCAGACAAGTTTGTCCCATTGTCATTCTCGCAAACTGAGAATGTATGTCGTTCTCGCAAACTGAGAATCAATAGTTCCATATGTCATGATTTAGGGGTTGAGAAATTAAACACGTGTGACAGTGGTTTGCGCAATCAGGAATGGGCGTGGAATGTGTTACATCGTTAGCCGACCGGTCAGGGGAAACAAGGTTGGCCGGTCTTATGTAAAATGCGACTATGTGGTTATGTCGGTGAGTGCGCTGTCAAAGAGGTGTTGCAATATTCTCCTATGGGATCTACCATTAGGACAATTAGGATATGGTCGCCAGGTATATATTCTGCGGTATTATATAGTAAAGTTGTCCTACACAAGCATTGGTGTATAACTATGAAGAAAGTATGGCGTGTTCGAGGAAAACACATTGGCGTATGGGATGCAAATGGTGACCGGGATAACCCGTTTTGTGTAGATATTATTAGTTAACCAATATATTTTACTATATTAAGAACGTAAGAACGTACACACACACACACACACACAGGCACGCACGCACGCACTCACGCACGCACGCACGCACGCACGCACGCACGCACGCACACACACACACACACACACACACACACACACACACACACACACACACACACACACACACACACACACATTCACTCACTCACTCAAGCATACGCGCACGCATACGCGCACGCACGGTCGCGCACACACGTTTAAGGTTACCCTTTCTGCAAAGTTGCAATGGCCTTAACATAAGGGTGGCCTCTCTTGACTGGGAATTATCTTGTGAAAACATTCTCTGCTACGTGGACAAAGTGGCTAAGTGGACAAGGTGGGCAAAGTGGACAACGTGGACAAAGTGGCAAAGTGGACAAAGTTGCAAAGTGGACTAAATGGACAAAGTGGACAACATGGACAAAGTGTCAAAGTGGCGTCTGCCAAAAATAAAACTGAGACGCGCAGACGGTGGGTCTTAGATGAACCCCTGAAAACGTTACGCCCGAGACGTAAAGCTTCTAGGAGTAGCATGAAATGCACGCATACATACAAACACTTGACCTGGAGGCTTTAATTCAACAATGCAGATAATGTGGCCGCAGATTGTTCGATTATAGGATGATGTCTTTTCGTTGTGTTTAATTTTTTTGGCACGCCACGCCTTCGCGTGCGCTGTGTTCGCCCCTTTTGCTCCCTGACTTTGTCGTATCTGAAATCAACATTGATTTTATTCATAGGCAAGCAAGATGAGTAACCAATGTTAGCACATTGTGGGCTAGCATTTACATTAAATGGGTCTAAAAAATAATTAATTAATTACCGAAATTAATATTCCTCTACACCATGCCATAAAACCAATACATGAATTCCCCGGTACCACACTATATAAACAATTTATTTGTAAATTACCAAATGGATTCCGTACGACTGCATCACACAAATATTATATTTTCATCGCAAAGAAATTTGTGGTGAAAAAATAAATGTAGCCAGTGCGTATGACGCATAATCTTTGGTTTTTAATAGTACAAATGTACAAAACAATAAATTCTAGAAGTAAAACTGATGAAAGATTATCATATAATTTATTTCCTGACATATTGTTTTTACATGTAGGCTATTGTTCTTACACGCATTAATAGACGCCCCCTGCGCATCGTCTGTCTGTTCAAGCCGCGTAGGCATGCTTTAAACAGTAACATAACTGCTAAGCACGCCTAATTAATAGGTACATGTACAACCAAGATGCCGTACGAATGTCCAATTTTGTACGAATGTCTCAGAGGGAAATTGCTCTGGACTATGCGTTTTTATTGACACCTTCCGTTTTACTGTTCCGTGGTAACACGCTGCATTTCATCTATCGTCAAAGCGGCAAATAACGCATTATCTGCCGATATATGTCCTTTTGGAAAATTACATTCGTACGGAATCTCAACATCGCCCCAAAGGACAAAAACAGGTTTTCATACAAAAATGTTAAACGAACATTTAATGGAATACTAAAATAAGATAAAATGCAATAGTCTTGTTATGTTCTTGGCTTTGTACTAGCTGTCTACAATAACATTTGACGTAAACATCTTCAAAAAGGGACAATTAACCTTTTGTAGTTTATAGTTCTAAGGGTTTTCAAAACATATACAAAACTATACCTTCCCAGAAAGTTCTCATCAAGGCGAGCACAAGTAGCGCCATAGCAGTCTTCTTAATATGCTTTGGCATAATTTATAGCCCTCAAAATCGTGTTTCGCAGTTTCGTGGGACACACACACACACACACACACACACACACACACACACACACACACACACACACACACACACACACACACACACACACACACACACACACACACACACACACACACACACACACACACACACACACACACACACACACACACACACACACACACACACACACACACACACACACACACACACACACACATACACACACACACACACACACACACATATATATATATATATATATATATATATATATATATATATATATATATATATATATATATATATATATATATATATATATATATATATATATATATATATATATATATATCGATGGCGTATTGGCCTGAGACATTATGCAAACATTGCTATCACGACTGTCACATATGAACTACCAATTTATCCTGTCTGCATCAATGTATGTATGTGTGTATATATATATATATACATATATATACATATATATATATATATATATATATATATATATATATATATATATATATATATATATATATATATATATATATATGTATATATATATACATACATACATACATAAATAAAAAAATAAAGATGTTACGTTTCATTCATGGGGTCGTAGATTAATCCCTGAACGTTTGGCGCCCGAGATGCAAGCCGTCTAGGAGGAAAACGTTAACATAACCAAATACAAACATATAACCATACAAACATACAACCATACAAACATATGCCAGCTCGATTATAATTATGATGATTTTTCCCATATAATATGTACATATTGAAGTTAATAAAGGAAAACGGGCCAACGGTTTCAAGGAAATATACGCATCACACCAACTCGTATTATAATAAAAAATGCATCATATATAATATTCATCATGGCAATAAAACGGGACAGTCCTGCCAGATCTCTCTGGGGCCAGCTGTGACACCCTGAGAACTGGATGCGATACCCGGATATTTCACATAACCGGACTGTGGTCGTGGGCCAGCTAGTTGGCCATGATCATGTGACAACGGTCACATGACCAGATAATCATGGGGTCTGAATCCATATGGGTGTCCTACCGCCTGTTTTCGATGCTGACCATCCCATCATTTAGAAAAGAGGAGAAAGGGAGTTGGTTGCTGGGTGTTTGTATGTCTGTGTTTGCGCTACGAGGGAAAGATGCCCCGTGGAGGGGTGCTGCTATTGACACGGAGCGATGCTGACTTGTTCAATAGAGGCCCGCTAATTATCGCCAAATATTGGTCCAGTAACTGAACATATCCATTGAATAATCTACACTAAACACCATTAGATACAAACCAACTAGTCCAAGATAAGGACACTATGTGATGTGTATGAAAAAATATGCCATCAATCTTTGCTTAAAACCTAAAGTATAGAGGTCAGGCCACAGTTCAAGACTGCATTGGTGGTCATGTTAACGTTTTGTCTGATTATAAGAAAACGTTACCATTTTCACAGCCACTGACATCATCTCATTGACATGCTGACCAAGTTTTGTCAAAATCACACACCTCCAACTCTTTTAAAACGCCCCCACTTGCGATGCCCGTCAATGTTTACAAAAGATAACTATGTATTCATCCGCCCACATGGCCCATAACAGAACAATTCCCATAAATCCCTCCGTCTGTTAAACCCTCAAGACAATGCACTATTTCACAGCCAATAGCTTCTACAAATAAACCTGTAAATATGCCTGCTCAATTGCACTTATGTCATATCATATGAATTGCTTAATTTCACATATCATAATTGAATACGCCCTACATTGTGAAACAATAAACAGGAAGTTCAACTGTGGTCTGCACCATATAATGCCTGTGGATCTGTTTCCCGAATCATTACGGTCCACTATGATCCACCAGGTAGCGCGATGGTATGATGGGAAGGGTGTATTTGATGTTGCGCTTTGCTATCCCTATGAAATAGGGACATCATTTGCTTCTTGGCATTGCTGTAACAATGGATCAGGATAATCTTGAAAATGTCAGAAAGATCTATATACAATATTGGAAATGTCAAACACAATTAACTCCAAAAGATTAATAATAATAATAATAACAATGAATTCTATAGCTCATATATACGCAGAAACCTGGGCTCAGAGGCGCAACAAAATAGAATCATTAAGCATTATCATGAAGAGGGACGAACATAAATCAATAAGTGGTGGGGAGTTCATTGCAAATCTTAGGCGCAGCTACAGAGAATGCACGCTTGCCCAAGTTGAGCTTAGTTTTAGGAACAATAGGTTTTTGTGAAATAGATTATCTTACCTACCTAAGGCAATTTGAACGATGTAGGAGACTATCCAAGTATGATGGTTGTTGTGTAGACAGAGCACGATATGTAAGAGTAGACAATTTAGATTTGATTCGATAAGTAACAGGCTGCTAGTGTAACTGTCT
The DNA here is from genome assembly GCA_963662155.1 of Lamellibrachia columna. Taxonomy (NCBI): domain Eukaryota; kingdom Metazoa; phylum Annelida; class Polychaeta; order Sabellida; family Siboglinidae; genus Lamellibrachia; species Lamellibrachia columna. The sequence goes on along the minus strand of OY759271.1, from coordinate 12,357,926 downwards.
AAGTATATATGATCTGATGGTGGAAAACGAGGCGCCAAGAGTACAAAATCGTGCAAGACAATTTTGTACGCGTTGGACTTTAGCTAAGTCTCTTTTAGCAATGCTGTTTAGTAGTGAATTGCAATCGTCAAGGCGGCTACTAATTAGTGCAGTTGATATTGTTTTGGCACTAGATAATGGTATGTGACGCCGAATTCAACGGAGATCACGTATATGGCAGACACCTGATTTGCATACTTGAAAAATATACTGACGGATGTTGAAGTCACCGTCACAAACGGTATCATATAGGGCTGTATCATTGCCAGGTATTTTAATACCACTGAACAGCTCAATCTACCAACTCTTCTTCTTCTTCTTTAATGCCACAAAATGGATACTGCAGTAAGTGGTTTGTTGTGACAATATTTTCATACCCATTCAATATCTTTAAAATGTCAATCTGATCTCCTCTTAAGCTCCTTGTCTCTATGTTTGTTAAGCCAAATTCTCTTAGGCGTTCTTTATAACTAAGGTCTCTTATTCTAGAAAAAATTTGGTTGCTCTCCTCTGTATACCTTCAAACGTATCTACATCTTTCTTACGATATGGTCTCCACGCTTGTATACAGTATTCCAAATGAGATCTAACTATTGCTTTATATAGAGGTATAATTAGCTTTTTTGCTTGCATGTTATGTTTCTCCTAATCAACCCAAGACTTTGATTATCCTTTGTAGCTGCTATACCACACTGCTATGCCATTCTGAAACTTTCATATCAGCACTTATTGTTATTCCTAAGTCTTTTTCTTTTACAGTAGAACCTAGAACAGTCTCTCCCATATTATAGTTTATATCAAAGTTCCCGTGTCCTCTATGTAGGCATTTACATTTCCCAAAACAATTAATAACATCTGCCATTTTTCAGACCATTTAACTAATTTGTCTAGGTCGTTTTGTAAATGTTTTTTATCACCATCAGTGTTAATCTTTCTAAACACCTTATTATTCTTCATTGCCTTTATTTTCTTAGCTACCATTTCTGAAGTTACAATTAACTGCCCTAAATAATCATATTTAGCCTACTGAAATGTAGCACCTGGAACTGGTAATGAACTAATATCCTCTATGGTAAACACCGATCTGAAGTATCCATTTAGGTCTTCCGCCTTTAAAACCCTTGCGATATTATATTTCCAGCACTGACTTCTAGTGGTTCAACCTTGTCTAGTTTTATTTACTCTTGATGTATGCATAAAAACTCTTGCTGTCATTTTTTATGATACATTATAATCATTGCTCATTGCTTCTTTTAGATTGTCTAATTTCATTCGTAGCTCCATTACATGCTTCTTCGTAATTTATGTAGTCATCGACATTTCTGGTCTTTAAACCCTCCACATAGTTTGCTTGTACAATATTTTTCTAATAACTTCTTTTGACAAGTGTTTCTTTCTAGACCGTTTTCCTTGTTTTTTGAAGGGAACAAATTTTTCAATGATACTCTCAATTTCACATTGTATAATGTTTTAACTAATTTAGTTTATGAAAACAAGAGTAAATCTAGCACACCCACATTCTCTCCCCACGTTGGTTCTGGCACGTGTTGAGTAAGGAAGCATCCGGTATTAAAAATGAAAATTGTTGGTCCTCACCCCGATATTTCCAATGTATGTGTCCATGGTTAAAATTTCCCATTATGATACATTCCCCTTTACTCACTTCGTTTTTTTAGCATTTTGTATTTTTGTGTTACCTTCGTCTTCGAACTGTAAAACTGGAAAAGGAAAACACAAGAGATCACGCACAAATCATGCATATATCATGCTTGACCAGGTTTCCCCTTTATTGTTTGTCAGATTAATTTGTCAGAACACCGCAAGGTGGCGCCCTCTTGCACTTGCACCTCAGATGAGGACATTTCTAACATACAAACTGGCATTTCTCCCTGGTCGTTCTGAATTTCTCATGCCATCCTCCATAATTCGTGTTGTGCCCATAATCAAAGGCAAATAGATTTAGGCAGGTTTGCAAACCAGTGAGAATTGTTTTATTTCTCAGCAGGTTATTCCAATGTAGCTTTGTACTTTCTCATATCTTTATATTTTTCTTAGTGGAATTTAATGTTGATATCAAAATATATTTCATTATGATCAATGTTACCCAGTGGCTCGTGTATTTTGACATTGTCCATGTTTAGGCCACAGGGTCACCACAATTCACGTTGCGTTGTTCACATAGACATTTGCTGCGTTATTGCACGTATATACAGACTGCACCTGTTTAAGACAAGTGCTTCAGTCAAGTAAAACTGAAGTGTACTTATTAAAATAATAAAATAAACACTCGTTAAAGGCATGTCGTCAGGTCGATTTTGCACCGACACCACAACCGTGGCCTCTCTGTGCAACTGCGAATGAACTTATATAATATTGCTATCATGGCTTTGGCAAATGGGGGTATGTCGTGCAGACAACTCATAATTTTTAGTACTTTATAGTCAACCCAAACATTATAAGGTATATGTATATATTGTGTTAATCGATCCTCACACAACAATTTTAAAAGTAGTGCGACTGTTTCCAATGGCAAGTTACCCGATATAACGGTCGAAGTAAATTTGTTTGATTATTAAAAAAGTACGCAATCTTTACTAAATCGACTGCACGTATTTCTTAAGCTATACATTCGTATACTGCACATTTGAACATCATGTGCTACATCAATTGAGGACACCCTCGCCGGGGCTTCTGACTACACCAGTACCCCTGGCAGATCATGTTAAAACACTGAGTTTTCAATTGCTGTGTTCAACAATGGGGTTGGTCCCTGGAATTTACGAGGCCGGCATACGGGAACTTAATTAACTTTAATTGTTGTAGGCCCGTCGTGGTTGGTCGGATGGGTAATTGTAGGCATATCCTGGAAACGCTCTTAGAAGTTTGGGCGAGCGCGCGCTTCAGACGTCTGGTTCCCACAGAAACGTCGACCAAGACAGCAAGTGGGACGAAGTACAAATGAATTAGCCCACTAGGGTGCAATGTGTCGGATATATGCCTGTGGTAGTAGTAACACTACCTTACATTGTGTCGGATATATGCCAGTGGTAGAAGTAACACTACCACGCGCTCGCGATGATGATCGAGGATGTAGTTAAAGTTATGTGTATTGAGCCAAATGGTATTTAAAGGTTCCTGCTCAATTGTTTTTTTTTTGCTAGTCTCATTTCAAATTGATTTTGAGAAAAATCAGCCATACCTAATATACGCTATGTCGCTTGTACAACTTGTGTATGTAATTGTTTTGTGATATCATCATACAAACTATTAAATTACTTAATGTTTGGTCAAACATTAATTTAAGTGAAATGGAAACGCTGGAAACTCATGAATGTCTTTGTCATGTGTGTTGGCGAGAGGAATTCACGCCTATGATTGGCATCGACCTGCACAGTGTTTACCATGTTGGATATCCACTATTTTAAACCTTGCCATATCTAAAGACTAAAGTAAATTCTTTTGAAGATTTGAACAAAATAAGCTACATATTTGGACATCAAAGAACCGGATTTGCGATAGGCTATATCAATTGAGGATGGAGTTTTAAATGTGTTGATCCCATTGTTTAAGACAGGTATACGTGAGCAGCAGCAGCAGCAGCAGCAGCAGCAGCAGCAGCAGCAGCAGCAGCAGCAGCAGCAGCAGCAGCAGCAGCAGCAGCAGCAGCAGCAGCAGCAGCAGCAGCAGCAGCAGCAGCAGCAGCAGCAGCAGCAGCAGCAGCAGCAGCAGCAGCAGGTTACGCAATGGTTACGCAATCACATTTCAAAAGGATCAGTTACGTAACAAACGAACCAGTCACGTTGTAGACGATTCGGTCACGTTTAAGCGATCCAGTCACACTTTAAATGATCAAGTCACATTTCAGATAACTCAGTCACAGTATTATCCTGCAAGAAGTAGATCAGTACGGTAGACAGGTGTTACATGCACGACGCCCGCCGACCAACTTAGCTAGATATTGCGTTCAGCAAGAGGGATATTTGCACATACACATTAGGGAAGCAGCGACGTTTCATTTACGATGCACATCTACGTTGTAAGTAAAACCTTACTGGAAATCATTACGGTAATTAAAACACAACTTTAAAGAATCTTAGATTATGTTTGTCAGCAGCCAATACACCCTTGTCTGTACATATTGTGGCAAAACCTGGCAAACATTCGACAACTGTCGGCGTGTTTACACAATCTTAGAACCATTACTCCAGAAAGCCTCAACCCTCAACGTCGACCTATTTATACGTATTTACTTATTATAATACTGCCACACGTACAGTATGAAAGTTAAACATATAGTCCGAAGTCTATTGCCACACCTTCCTACCTGTCATGGTATTGTCTGATTGTGCGGCGAGTTAAGTGCGCCATCCATCGTGCAACGTGTCAAACAGTATGTTTTTAATATAAGCTTAGACGTGTTTCAGGGATCCAGGGAAGTTGTAGCCATTCGCGAGCTATACCATTTATTTGCTAAAATAAAATTGCCACGATAAAAGTAGTGGTAAGATGACCGCGTTGTGCAACACTTAACAAGTGTGCTGTGTAAATTAAAGTAAACAAACATTAACATTTGGACAATTCACTCAGTCGCGTTTCAAACGAGCCCGTTGCGTTTCAACAGATCCAGTCACACTTTAAATGCTCAAGTCACGTTTCATACGACTCATTCACAGTTCAAGCGTTAGTCATTCCATACCGGAAGTAACCTCAAACCGAGGTCAGCAGCTATTCTACTCTTCGGCAAGTGGACGTATTTGCTCCTGCTCACGAAAGAATCACCGACGT
>OY759271.1:12345602-12348102 GCA_963662155.1 Lamellibrachia columna | reverse complement strand
AATATGCACATAGCATTAAAGAACCATCACACATCGTAATACAATCAAAATAGTTTAATAGATTAAATGAAATGCACAGCGATTTTTATTGGGTAATTTATTGTTAATTCATCGATTACCATAATACGATCGTTATAAGTGAAAAAGGCTTATTTTATTCCAAAACGAATAAACCAACCCCCTGAACCGAAATTTCTACAGCCACGAGCTTATATATATATATATATATATATATATATATATATATATATATATATATATATATATATATATATATATATATATATATATATATATATATATATATATAAGCCGTTTATGAGTCATTTATAGACGGATTTACGGTGTTGGATTTATACTTTATTACTTGTTTTTAAGTTGCCAGTAGAGGTTACGCCTAGCATATAAGGGAGAACTAGTCTGCATGTAAGGCCTACGCTATACTTACAGTAAAAAACTAGCTTCGGTACGCAGAGATCACACGTGATCGTAGCTGCCCAATAGTGGCCTATTTGGCAATCGCTAGTTCTATCTTGTTTACGTTCGTAACGAATTGTTTCTTGACGGAACAAAAATCCTCCCGCCATCCTTCATAATTAAATTTTAATATCATTTAAGTGTACTTGCTCTTTTAGATCATGATGTTACAATGTTCAATTGTTAAGGTACTGGAGATAATTATACAATATGTCATTTGTATATTGCTTTTGTGTCTTGAGTATTAGACTCAAGACACAATGCTGTTATATTTACGTAACACATAACCATGTATAAGTAACTACAGGTCAGTTATTTTTAATTGTTTGTTTCTTGCAAACTGTCTACCATGATGTATAATCTTTATACGCAGTAGGCTGATATGCCGAATATTTATATGTAAATCATGACGGCTTTTTCAAGGGCAGTTTCCAGTGTTTCTATTGCTATGTCTATGCATAACGTTGTGCTCATTTCGAGTATATAACATTTGTTAGGTTAGTACTCATGTTTAGGACAGGTGGTACCCACATTTTGTTGCATTTTTTTTGGTTTATATTCAGGGTTAGTATGGTTGAACTTAATTTGACCAGTAGTAGAATGTCTAGATTTTTTATATGCAACCGTGGGACCAGTCACTAGGAATTGTCTTTATATTATGTTGACAGCCATTAAATAGCCAAGGCCAGTATCTTCACGACACTCTTTGTTGTTCAATATGTAATGCGCACACATTAATTACATTTATATGTAAATCCGACATAAATATATGAATATTTTTACACGTCAAAATAGTGTTTATACAATGTGAGGTGAAAATGACTGGTTTAATTGTTGCGGTAGTGTTAGTCTGTGATCTTCAGTCCGCAACCTAGGAAACAGTCCGCAGTACGCGAAACGGTTCGTGGTCAAATGAGGTGATCACGTGGCGAACGATAGTCATTCCCTTTGTGTTGGAACTCTGAGCCACGCTAGACGTATTTTGCAGAGCCATCACATTGGAAGTTTTTCTTTTACAAGTTCAAGGTTCGTATCAAATCATTTATTTGTACCGGGCTTTTGCCTATATTGTTCTTAAAGTTGTGCGCTTTGTTAGCGTAATTTTGATTTGCTTATCCTTGATTTATTGTACATTTACGGCTTCCGTCTTTGTTAAATGAAAGCGGCCATTTTGTTTACTTTCGAATACGCCTGGGTAAACGCGTCGGCTATGGACGGCAACTCTGACCTGTTAATTCTCGGTCATAGTTTTGTTCGTCGTCTGCAGGAATACGTGTTTCGTAAGGATACTTCTAAAGTTGTTGGTGCAGACTTGGGTATTTCTGTGCAATTTTCCGATGTTTTTTACCGTGGCGTAGGGGGCCTCACTCTTGATCGTTTGATAAACGAGTTGCCCCTAGTCCGTGATCTTTCGCCAAAGGCGGTAATTATCGATATCGGCACTAATGACTTGTCGAATGTCGGTGTAGATCCAGTTATGCTTGCTAAGCGGATAATTGATTTCGCAAAGCTGGTTGCTGCAGTAAACTCGGTTGCCGAGGTTCTTGTTTGTCAGGTCCTTCCTCGTGTGCTGGGCGGACAAGATTCCCGACACGCGTCGATTTCAACGACGCTCGTTTTGTGGTAAACCGTACGCTGGCTGCCTTGACCGCCGACCTGCCCCATATTCACTATTGGCGGCACCGCGGCATGCACGCCAACTGGCAGCAATATTTTGATCGGTTTGGGGTGCATCTTAATGATGCTGGTATGCGCAAGTATGTGCGCAGTATTCGTGGAGCAGCCATGTTTGCTGCTGATCGGTTTTAATGCCTGTCAACTCTTGTCTTGTGCATGTATTTCTGCTATGTTGCCTGGCGTTCACATCAGAATTAATTTTTTTTTATGTAGCTTTGCTGTTAACGCTGCTGATGCAAGTATCCGTTAATTATCTGACATCAACTACATGCCATGCATTTGCCTTGTTCAGTGTCAGGATACTGCTGGCATTTTAATAATAGGTGTACATAGTGGCGTCAATGTT